>VWZG01005417.1:51188-67018 GCA_013396735.1 Grallaria varia | reverse complement strand
TTAAAAATAACTTTTCAGAATATGAATTTCTCTAGGTTTCAGTGAGATTGAATAGTCTCTGAAAAATGGACTATCAAGTTTTGGCTGTGAGCACCAGAAAATACCACAAATAAAATATTTGAATAACTTATAAAACACTCAAGTTGAATATTAAAAGCATCTGTTTCCAATGAATATACTATAATTAAAAGGACTTGAAATGAATCAGAATTTCGGATTCCCCAAACATAAGCCATGTCACAAACAAGTCAATTAATTGGTTCAATATACAAAGTAATGGATGGACTGCTGCATTACACGAAGATCATTTTCTCCCTGGGCTCTTTGCCTCTCATAAACCCCATCAGTAAGGCAGAAGCAGTTCACTGGTTTAGCCTACCCTTCAAGATTGCACTAAGCTAGATTACTACTGTAGCATGATATGGAGGATTATTCTGTCTTTCTCTATATGGATATGTGTGAAAGTATGTATGGGTTCTGAAGCTTTACATATTTGAGTCCAGAAGAGAAGCCAATATAGGAAACAAAGTTCTACCCCCTACAGGCAGTATTTAGCATTGGTGTGGGATATAATGATTCTTATATGGGAAAACAGAAAAACAAAAAATAAAAAGAAGAAAAAAGGCAAAAAATAATCGGGTAAGGATCATTACAATACCAGAAGGGAAACAGATGAGTGCCTTCAGTTGTGCTCTGAACCTCTGCTCTTCTACAAAGAAGTTCCAAAAATCACTGAAAAGCATAATTTCAGGTTTTTATTGTAGCTCTGAGGCCAACATCTAAAGACTGCAGAAGAAGCAGAACTGGCAAATGATAATGGCAATACAAAGTGCTTTGTCATTGCAACACTTGCTACCTGTGGGTTTTCTCTGGGTACCCAATGTCTGACATGAACTCCTGCCAGGCAATTTTTGTGGAGGGAAGATTGCAAACTCCTTCCTCATCCGTGAAAATTATCCACACTGATATTCAATGTCATTTTATTTGCATCTGGTCCAAAGAGGGAATCATTGTTTTTTGGGAAATCTCTCATATTATGAGGAGACAGAAGTTATTGAAGAAGTTTTTAAGGATTTTAGAATACTCTTTGGAGGGACAAACACAAACATAGTTTCAAGCATGCATCATTTTCTCATGTTCAAGTTCAGTGGGTAAATGTTCAGTCTATGAGTCACATAGACACTTCTGAGTTCACCTTCTCCCATCTTTATCTTTTTCCCTTAATCAGCTTTAAGATCCCTTTGCACAGATATTTGCAAGTTTACTGGAAGGACACAAAGGAACAGGAGTGCATATGAGCAACATACATCCCATCTAGGTTAATCTAAACCAGTGTTGTCAGGTCAGCCAAAAGACCAGCTTCACCTGAGTCCTGGGGATCCCTCCACCCCAGCAGAAACACTCATCCTCTAGTTTATAACCATAATAAATAGTCTCTCACACAAAATTATTCCAAAGCCTTAATTCATTTCAAAGGGATCTGCCCTCAATTTGTTATTCCAAAACCTTAATTCGTTTCAAAGGGATCTGCCCTCAATTTGTTCATCACAGCAATTTGAGCATCTGCACAGCAAGAACACAGCATTGCTGCTCATGTACAAACTATGAAATGTAATGGGAAAAGGGTTAGTATTTGCAATTGCCATGATCCTAGACCTAATCCTGGCAGCAGCCATTTTAGCAAAGCACTAGAAAAGCAATCATTTTGCAGAAAACTGTTTTCTGTGAGAGAGGGGGAAATTTCATTCTAGCTTTGATTCAGAGATGAAGAAACAAAAGCATATTAAACAATTCAGGCAGCTCATAGAGCAAATACAGAGAGTCTTTTCTTCTCAGTAAATTTTGGAAAAAGTCATCAGACACTAGTGGGCAAAGAGAGAACCTAAATCTAAAATCTGTTTAAATTGTTAAATTTATGTTTAATGAGAAGGGATTCTGCTTTGCACTGAACTCATCCCAGCAGTATCACAGTTTTTATACTACACTTCTAAACGGTTGTTACCAACTGCGAGATTATAATGAGTCTGTAGTGATTATAGAGCCTGATCCAACTCCTCATTGAACTTAGTGGCAATCTTCTTGTTGACTTCAAAGCCCGTTGGACCAAGCCCTAAGTTAGGACTTCAAAATGTCAAGTCTTGTGAAAATTCCATTGTACAAGCCAATGATAAATGCAAATGCAGATAATGCTCCAAAGAAATATTAAAGTTGAAGACTTAAATGCCCCAAAAGGAAGAGAACTGTAAGTTAATCCTATCATAGCAAATTATCCCAGTCCTCCTGGGTGGCACTTGTAGGTTATATTGCAGTTACTTGCTTTTTCTTTGTTGAAAATTTAACTGTGTTTCTTTTTCTTCTCTTTCCCCCAATTTTCCCTGTTATTAAACAACATATTAATTGGCTGCTGGGCACAGCTTTTGATCTAGTTGCCCTTTGGAACATACCAACGTGTAATGATAGAACCCCCTCCAGCTCAAGCAAGATCTGTCTGAAATTCTAATGACAACTTTGGAGCTCTCTCTCCCTGAGTTTCTTTGATGTCCCTAGATTGACTTCCAAAGGAAACAAAGCCTTTTTCATGACAGACTATTCCATGCAAGTGCAATGGAGAAAAAGATAATTCTTTAAACTCAAGCCTAATTTGATGAGCAACTATTTACTCAAGAAATTACTTAGAAGAACAGATGACTATTTGAATGGGCTGAGATAGTTATAGGCTGTTTCAATCAACAGCTGTCCTGCAGCAAAGCGGGTAGTTTTTTGGTGAATACATGGGACTACACTTGATGGAGAAAGACTATGACAATAGTACAGTTACTCATTTGACCCTTCCAGGCGTTTAAGCACATCCTACCACCTACACACTATCCACATAAGCTTCCTGCACCTTAATTTTCCATCCATAAAATGTGAAAACAGCATGATATTACTTCTCAGGAGGCTTGCAGGATTAATGACTTTGAATCTTATAAGCACCCTGATACTGTGTTTAACAGAGCCGTACTACCAAGATAGATTTGAGGCTTCTTCCTGAAGGTTCTGGAGAAGAGAGCACAGCATTTCAGTCTGTCTTAATGCACTAGAGAAAGGGAAAAGGTCTTGTCCTAATGTTCATTCTTAGTTAAAAATCTGTTCTTGTGGTATATATCAGCACAGTATGTGCCATTGATAAATAGTTTTTCTTGGCAGTGAACCAAAATGTTCAAACTTTTCAGGTCTCTCCATATGATATAAGTATTTCAACAGGCTTGAAAGACATGCTGTTAGGAGGACACACATGACAGGACATATTAGCAATTCGTCTGCAAATTAGTTCATTTCATCTGAACCCTGTTCTGATTAACTAGGGAGAAAAGGATTTTATTAGATATAACATTGCTCAAGAGTTAGCAAAGAATTGTATTAGATAAAATTCTCTCATGCCTTTTCTTTTTGTTCCTTACTGGATTTTTTTGGAGAATATTAGCAACTACAGTGATATATTATGTTCTCCTGACTCTTTTTGTAGCTAACAGTGTGCTAAACAGTGTTACAAGTAAATCAAAGGCTAACAGATTTCTTCCTTCTAACAATAACAAGTTACACTCATCTACTGCTTTCTGAAATCTAGATCAATTGTCCTCGTCTTTTTCTAAGCGTAAAAGGCATTCTGTCTTCTTTTTCTGTTTGATATTCTTAAGCTATTATTATTATTTGTTTGTATTACAGTAGCCATCAAGCCCCAGTCAAAATCAAGGCTCACCATAATATGCACTGAACATAGCAAACTATCAAACATTCCTTTTTTCTACATGTTTATATAATAGTAACCAGCAGAAGTGTTATAAAATAATCCCTATTTTAAAAGTAGGATAGTAAAGTGTAGGTCTTTAATGATATTTAGGTATTTAATTCTCTTTGCACAAGGAAGCTGTATTAATGCTGGAGTCCGCAGGCTTTCTTTTGTGTGTCACAGGCTGTGAATATGTGGCACAAAGACAACCCTGAGCAGTTGCTGGGTATCACTTGGAAGTATTTCAGATATAATGATTAATATGTATACAGCAGCCTGGTAATTTCCGCTTTAGTGCAATCCTTTGCATTTTTTGAACAATGTTTTGAACAATGACATTCTCGGTGAAAAGGGGTTTTTTGCCTGCTCTATCTGCAGAGCAGCTGGTTTTCAGCAGTTTTCAAATACCTTCAAGAAACCAGGCTGCATTTCACAAAAAGTCTCTAGCTAGACTGGACATGAACCTAGATCATCAGCCCTGGTGACAGGCACAACTCAAATATTTTCCTGATATGCCTCTTCTATTCGACTGACTCAAGGTAACTCTTAATAAAAGATCGAATTCTGTCTATCAGGCATGACAAAGATCCGTCAGTCAAGCATTCAGAAACCTGCATGTCTCCTTTGTCTTGGTGGTATGTTATTTTATTGCTGCTTTTCCTTGGGAATCCCAGTTGCTGTTGGGCATTTGTGCCTTTCAGCTGTTACAGAGCTGGGGTGGAAGGCAGAGAAGCATTCAAGAGTCAAGGTTTAGGGGCATGGGGTGCAAGAACAGGGGTGTGAGGTTATGGAATAACAATGTCAGCCATGTGGCAGCTATAAAGCACACAAAGTACCTTTCTGCTTAGGAAAGCCATAGTGACATGGGAACAGATGTCACTGGCACATAAGGGCAACTATTGTGTTGGACTAATTAGTTAATGATTGTGCATAAGAATTTTTTAATTCCTATAGTACTGTCTTTGATCGATTGCTGTTCATTTCAAAGAACCTGAATGTGATTTGGGTGGACAGAAACAAGTTTCACAAATCTCATATGTGAAGTTCACATAATAAATTTTCCCCCAGCTCTGTGTGACAGGAGCTTCAAATCTAATGAGACCTTTCTGAGATTTCATTGGCAGCTACTTAAACGCAGAAGGCAAGGTAAAAGAAATGGTGACAGCAGGCTAATGTGGAAATTTGATAGAGACATTTTAGAATTGTAGTAGTGTATCACTCTCCATCTCTAACATTTCCCATAGTGGAGATGAAAGGAGCTTGTTGTGAACGTCTGTCAGACAGAAGAAGCTGATACAGTGTACATCATAATGCTGCCCTGCAAAGCATGGCCATGCAGAAGTTATGTGACAAAGGAGATGTAAGTTTTTGAAGAAGAGTGAGCAGACAGGAGTAAAACATCCATTCCTTCCAGCTAGGCCTTAGAAACCTCAATCAGAGAAGAAGTGTGTCTTTGCACCGACTCACCAATCTGTTATGTCACAGTGCAAGAGCTGAAGAGCAGAATAGAGCACCCTGGCTACCATTCAGCTCCTTGATCCCTTCTGAAAACATTTTCAGGGTGGCTGCTGGGCCATCAATGCGTGCAGGCTCTGCTGTTTAAGAACAAACTGTGATCAGGGTGTTTAACCCTCAGGATTACTGAAATGAATAATTGGGTATTTTCTGGTTTGTGCCACAAAACATACTATATAATTCACCAACCACATATATTTTGGTCAAATTTTTATATTGTCAATATAACATGCAGAGTATGAGCAAGCTGATCCTTTACTGTAGAACCACTCGAGAGCATTGCTAGTGCACTTGGAATTTTCTGTTTACCATCAACAGGAACATTTGCCTAAAAACTTGGTTTATACAAGAGAACAATGCAGGACAAAGAAATAGAACAAACAGATACATCTAAAATTAAGATTAATTGCCAACACCCTGTAGATCAGCCTATGATCTTGGTGATTGGTCTTCAGTTTCTACAAGCTTTCTGGAGGCCTCAAGACAGTCACCATTGTATATACAATTTTGCCCCTTTTAGTAGAATGACAATGACAATGTCCTCCTCATCTCTAATCTAGGTTGTTTCAACCGTGAACTCTTTAGACCCAAGCCTCTTATCTCGTGCAGCAGGACTCCCATGTTCATTGATGTCTCTTCGAACTGTGCTCTAGCCCTTACCAGATACTCCCATTCTACATGAACCTTAACTCATACGTAAACTTCTGTTATTCTTTCAGTGCTTCCCAAACACATTGAATACCACATTTAACATTTTTTAAAACTGTGCGTTTTCTACTATTACTGCATTTTCTGAAAGTCATAAAGGGACCAAACCTAGTTTGAAATATCAGCAGCACAAATTGTCCTGGATCTGCATTTCCTTAAACCATGAGGTTTTGAGCAGAGCTAAGAAAATGTGATCATTTACCTTTCAGGGTATTAATTTTTTTCATCACTTTAGCTCATATCTCAGAAGGAAATAATAAGAGAGGGATTACGTCAAGCTAATTTATGGAAACTTAATGATAAAAAGCCTGTTAATAAGAAAAATAAAGTTGAAAACAGACTGTTTATCTTTCTAAGAAATTATGTCTACCTGCAGATACTTCCAGATATTTGAACTGTACTTTTCCCTACTCCTGACCTGCTTGCAAAGGACTTAAAAAAAAAAAAAAAAAAAAAAAAAAAAGTCAAAGGAAAAATATGTGTGTTTTTCATGGAATTTGACATTATGTGTTCAGTATGCTGTCAAGGCAAATATCTGCTATCTACTTGAACCTTTTTCCTGCCGTGTCAGTCTGATGAGAAAAACTGCATCTTGAAGACAAAAAAGAACAGGGGGTTGAAAACAACACAAGAGATTGATTAACCCTGTGTTGTTATCTAGCAAGTGTCAATAACAAAATGCTACTGGTCTTCTGCATTGTTTCCTTCTAAATTTCCAGTCTCACACCTGTCACATCCCAAGATAACTATCCATCACAGAGTCAAAGTGGCAAGCAACTGTGTGGTCCCTCGATAAGGAATAGTGACACAATTTGTCTTCTTCTCCTCCCACAGATTGCAACTAATGGGCCAACAGCTGGTTACAATAGCACAAGATGGATTTGAATGACTATCAGTGCTAGAAAGTGAGCACAGCTGCAGAATAGCCTCAAGAAACACTTCAGTTCAGATGAAAATCTGAAGCAAAATACAGTATTGAAACCTAATCAATCTGCTTTAAAAGGATTTAATGGTATTCTTAAAAGTTAATTATTGCATGTACTGAAGGTTTATTTGTGACGTTTTCCACTGTTAATGGTGAACTATTGCAGGAGCCAAGGCAAAGCTCCTGCACTCCAAATAATATTACAGTGGAAGAAAGTACAGTAGGATAGAGAATATTAAAGACTACAAAATGCCTGTCTGGGAACACATGGCATTTTCCAAACGGATTCCATGGCACAACATTTAGAAATGTTGAGTCTGCAATGTGAAAATAGGAAATCAAATGTACAAATAATGAAGCAAGGGACTTGGAACAAATTCAGCTCTGGCTCAACAAAATTTCATCATAGCTCAATTTATGGAATGTTAGAACATACATTTCCACCAAAAAAATTGAAATTTGTTCAGGCTTTCCTTTTCATCAAACACCCTCTGCTAAGAATCTATGCAGATAAATCTATATTCCTAATGGAGAGCTGTGTTTCAGTCAGAGAGGCCAAGGAACAACATTAAAATGGACTGAGACATAAAGCACATATCAGTAATTCAAAAGGAAAACAGCTGTTGGAATAGGCATTAACAAGTCAGAAATTATAGCTATAGTAGATTCAGTCTCATGGTTATTCCAAAAAGAAATACTATACAATAACACAAATACAGTTTGAAAAACGGTTTCAAATCAGTGAAATGACCTGAACTTGCTGCCATAGTACGACCCTAAAATCCTAAATCCCAATTTATCTTGATTTTTTTTCCTTCAAACTCAGTCCAGGAGCTGAAGAATAAGCTGGAACAATCTTTCTAGAGCTGACTCAGCTCTGTTAGCACCAACAGATCCATGAATTCACCCGAGCAAGGACATGCTCCTCAGCACATCTGTGAGGGAGGTGGGAAGGGGTTAATTTTTAGGAAGGGAGCATGACCCCTGCTAATATGGGAACTTGGTGCTGCTGCTGGATCTGTCTCTGATCCTGTTCTTGGTTACCAGGGCCCTGTTAACCTCTCTTTTTGACCTGACTGCAATTTAACACCTTCCATTTCAGACAAGGACTGTGTTGCTGAACAGAAGCCAGCAACATCTGGATTGCATGATACTGACATTCATGTAGGAAGGTAAAAAAATCCCTAGGATGGCTTCACACCTGAAAATGATTGTCTTTCATTTGCTAGTTACTCCCTAGCTCTGGTATCTTTTGTTCTCAAACTACCAAAAAACTGCAAATGAAAAGGGTTTCCTCAGAGAAAACAATGTAGTACAGTTCCCAGAAGTATTCTTTTCATGGAGCATGGACTGAGGCAGAATATTACCAGGCTGCAGAGGTATGAGAAAAGCAGATGATTTGGACAGCAGGTTCAGCTTGTAACCTGTTGTGAGAAAAAAAAAAAAAAAAGAAAAACACAGGCCTGCCTGTTTTAACAGTAAGTAGTGCAGTTAGCCAGCACTTTCGTAATGCATTACTCAGAGGAAGAACTGGATGACCTTGAAGAGTGCAGAAAAAGAAATGCAATGAAATTTAATAGTACAAAATGCAACAGCATGAACTTGTGGGCTGATAGCAGGAATTTCTGCTATCAGATGGAGTTCATCAGTTGTAAGAAGTGAAGTAAGAGAAAGACTTTGTTATAGTAATCATACATTATATGATTATGAGTTAGCAATACTAAGGCCATAAAAAATGCTAGGCAAGATATTCCTGTAAAAATTCAGAAGTATTCTCTCCATTATGCAAAGCACCCTGGAAAACACATTTGAAATATCATGCATAGCTATGACCATCCAGGTGAAAGGTTCACCAGGACAGGCACATGGACATGGGCAGCCTGCTAAGGCAGACCGGGAAACCAGGAGGCTGGCTCATGAGTGGAAATGAAAAGGGTCTGCCTTCTTTTACTCTGTAAAACCTGCAAAGGGATATGACTGTAGTCTATAAATACATTAGTAGTTATGAACAACTGCTAGAGAAGAACATTGTTGGCACAAGAACTAATGTATAGAAGCTGAAATGAGTGTATGCTCGTAATCAGAGAAGTATTCTCAGCCATTAGAAGATTCTGCAAACTCTCTCAATAGCAGTAGAGAAGTCTGAAAACATAACTGCTTTCCATGCAGACATTCTTACTCATCTCCTAAAGTGGCTGCATGCCCTGAACACATAATGGTCCAGGAAGTACTTTTCCAGAGATAAATCCAGTGTCTCAGTGAATGGGGATTGAACCCTCAACCCTCCTGTGTCATAAACCTGCGGTTCACACCTGTGTCAAGGCATATACTGGGAGCCCACAGAAACAAATCAAGTTGCGTCCAGCTATGTTTCACTGGGCAGATAAGTTTGAAGCTACCCTCCAGGAAGCTTACAAGAAGATTACACGAAGCTTACTCGGGTAAGTAAACTTACTGTTACAGGAAGTAAAAACAACATGTTGGTTTCCTTCCTCAAGCAAATCCCTTAATATTTTCCAGTCATATTCTCCCTTGTCTTAGTGTATTGAACTTCCCAATAGTCTAGAATTACAGCTAAGGTTCAAACTCATTTAAGTTTTAACTGAGTCAAAAAAACTACTGGGAGATGATTTTTTTTTTCTTTTCCTGAGTCCCACTTACTAACTATGGCCTTAAATCACTTAAGGGTTTTTATTTAAAATTTACATGGTTCTTCCATTCAAAACTGATGGCATGATTCAAATGCTTGACTTTTGGTTCTACACCTACTCAAGATAGGACAAAAATACAACCCTGAAAAAATGTAGGAGGAAAAAGTGCTTAGTTTAATTAATTTAATAAAAATCTACAGCATTGAATAAAATCAACAATCACTTTCCTGTGTGACCTTAGAACACTATGCAGAATAAAATTCTACCTTGTTTGGGCAAAGTGATAATATAAGCACTCTGTGTAAAGGCAACTGACCCTCGTTGGGACAAAATAGCAACTACACTCTAGTTCTCTAAATCAGTATTAAATGCTTGTGTAAACTGCGAAGATATGTTTCTGATAAATGGCAGAGCCAGTTGCCTAAAAAATGCATCATATAATTTTGGGGCTTAGCATGGAAATTTAAGTACCTGACTTTACTGGAGTTATGTCTACCATTCCTGTTCACAGAACAACTTCAGGCGGACCTATGCAGAAGTGATAAACAGCTTCTTCCCCTTTTCAAATGTGCATTTTTCTTTCTCAAAGCAGGCAATAATTAATTCATGCAAAAAAGATATGCCTGCTTTAAAATCCTGCTTGCTTGAATTTCACTTATCTATGAAAAGGTATTTTATATCATTTGGGAAGGGAAATGTGGTGTCTTTATATAATTCAGTCTCGACTTACACCATTTGAAAGATCCAGAGCACAAAATCTTAAAATTATATTTTGTGTTCTATTTAAGCTATTTCATTGGAGTTTTTTAAGACAGCAAATACATCAAGATGTTTTTTTCTAATGCAGAAGTCCCTGTCAGAGAGAAGTATTCTTATTTTCTTGTGTCCCAGTATCTCAGCTGAGACAGGAGGAAGGACATAAAACATTCGAAGCCTGTGAAGCATACATACTGTGGATATTTAAAGATAACCTGCATAAGTCAATAATATCTTTGCTACTTGTGACTAATGTGGCTATCTATCAAACCTGCTTTCTGACAAACCCTCTTATTGCACCCTCTATCACTTTATTTCCCTTCCTTTTAGTCAATTAGCCAGTAGCAATAACCAGGTGATGAGTACAGAACAGCAACTACATACACAGTTACATTTTGCACTTCATTTAATCAACTGTTTCATAGACAGGATTATAAAATTTAAATTACAATCTTAGGATCCCATTTAGTGTTTCACTTTTACAGAATGTTTAATAAACATTTTAAAAAGGATTTTTTAAGTGTTTTTGCCAGTAAACTATTGCAGTGTTAACATTGTCTGTATTGTAGCAATGGAAACTTCCAGAAAGCACATTCTCTTTCTCTCTTTCTCTCTTTAAATTTTATTTATAGCCTTGCAAAATACTTGCATCCACATAACCCGCCCTTGCTGACTTGACAGAAGATTAATGATACAGTGGTGTTCTTGAGAACAGAAATGTGTCTACCACCCTGGTGAATAACCTCCTTTTGCACACTAAAAGTGAGACAGGAACTGCGTTGGAAAGGACGGGGTGCCATGCAGAATTGGCACATGAGTAACTGTCCCCCCACTGCTAATTATGACATGCCAGTCCCACAGCGTTAATCAGTGCTTCCACTCTTATGCCTCACTGACTGTTTGGGACAGAGCCTGACTCCCCATCAGCAGCTCAGAGGATGCTAAACACATATCCCATATCATGCAAGGGGGGCTGCACCGGCATAAAAAGGCACAAAAAGACAAAGTCCAAAAATTTGTTTGGTGCATGCAGCACACCCATGGAGCAAAATCTGAGAGCTGCTTCCAGTGTGAATTTTTCACTCTGTCATCTTGTCTAATCTCTTCATACAACTTTCCCACAATAATACACCCAAAAATTGTATTTTATATTGACTTCTCTTTTTATTTAATCCACTGTAGCCTTTGTAACAGCACAGTTTGGTGGGCGCTTTAGGTTTTTCTTGTCTGGGGGTGGAAGAAGAATATTGCTGTCTCTTCTTCATGTTCTTTCCCCTTTGTTAATACTTCCTGCCTGTTGCTTATGGATGGTTTCATTAAAAAAAATAAAACCCCACAACTTTTTTCCCATCCAAAAACCTGGTTCCAGTTTTTGCCTACCTCTCTCTCTCACTTCCTTTGACCTTTTCCTCTCTGAGTCACTCTCTTTTCTTTGTCCACTTTGGCAAAGGTCTTTAGCTTGCGCTTTTTTTATGAACCTTCTGTGTCTTCTAGTTTAAACCTTCTGGACCTGATTTGCAGCTGTTGTATTTTTCCTACAGCCGTTTACACATGTGCGACACAGGTGTGAAATACTACCATTTTCATTTATGCTGCTTGTAAATGTCAGCAAAGGAGAAAGCAGAACCTGTCCTTCCCAGAGTGAATCAGCAGACTTTCAGGAGTGTCAGATACACATGAGCAAAGTCTGTGTGAGTCACCAATCACCCCCAATCCAAGCCTGATTTCTCACAAACCCTCTTATGCTATTGCTTAACCCTCCAGCTCTTCATTGTTCTCAACAGCTCCTTTAATCCAGATTTCTCTTTAAAAAAGACAATGTTTCATTTTGATTCTTGGGATTTCCCCCCCCCCCCCCCCCCCCTTTTTTTTTTTTTTAAATGGCTTCCAGACTCTTGGACAACTGAGCTAAAAATACACATACGGAGTCAGGTATCCATGTGTCATGTTTACCCTCTTGAGCATCAAGCAGCACAAGAGCAACTGGAGATAAAAAGAGAAAACGTACAAGAATATTTTATTTAATAAACAGTTACACTGCATTTTGATTATTCTAGAGCTTTTCCAAATTCAGTGAAACATCTGACAACCTCACAAGATCATGGTTTTTGGTGACATTCTGACTACTTTGGAGTCAGATGTACCCTAAAAAATAAAAAAAAATCTTCCTCCTCTATAAGGCTAAGTTCAAAATCACATTAAAATTAAGTAAGTAAAAACAGGAAGAAAGAGCTGAATTTTCAAGTGACAACAGTCCAGCATCACATTGCTTTGAGTGCTAGCACCAGCCTGGTTCTTCCATTGCCTGCTCCTGTTCAAAGTGTGTCACAGGCACAGCAGGAAGGCAAAGATCTTTCTGAGGGTTCAAGTACATGGCACCCTATCTTCTGCTCTGAGTCTGGGGATAAAACAGCTCAAAATACTTCAGCAAATTAACCCAACAGCCGACAAGAGAAGCTTACCTACTGTATTATTAGCCCTTTTTGCCACCATTTCACTGTCAAGTTGCAGCATACCTTTAGATATTTAGTTGTTGCACGTTTCACCACAGGCTGCTTTGCTATGCTGCTCATTCCTGTGTGTGCCCCTGTGATAAATTTTATCAGTGCTTAGCTGGAGGGTTTTCCACCAGGCAGCTGCACCATGGTTTTTTATCTGCTGTGGCACCCCCTAACCAAAAAGCAAATTTTTTTTTTTTATTCTTTCATTTTATTTTTTTAACCTTACTGATGTTGTGGCATTTCTGTGTCTCAATGTGGAGTCAACAGTTTGCACTTCCAGAGGAAGCTTACGTGGAAACAGGGAGCTTAGCCACAAAGCAAAATATGACAGGGATAAAAGAAACATGAAATCATAATTAAAAACTATTAGCAGCTGTCTGCTTCTAAACAGCAAAGATGTGATATCTGCTTTCTCACTTGGCTCTCCAGTCACACTCATATATACAGCCGTCTGAAGTGGCAACAGGATCGTTTTCTTGACATTTTAATTCACTCATTTTAAGTAAAAACTTCTGTCAGTAACACCTTCATTTAATGGAATTGCCTACTGCCACTGTCTGTGGAACTCAAAACTGAAAGATATTTTTGCCTGTAATAAGTGATAGCTTAATATTGATCTTCCTGTCCCAGGTTTACCTTTTTTCTTTTTAATCTTTTTCTGAATTTGGTTTTTAATACTACTTTAGAAGCTTTCCCATCAGAGGCATTTGCCAGAATATATATTTAGTGTTCCTTCAGTGTTCTGTAATTGTTTAGTTTCAGAGTTCATAAATTAAAATATCTTCCTGCAAAGCTCCCTGAGGTTTGCCTGCCATAAGGGGTATTTTAAAGAGGGTGAATAATAACAAGTAGTAAGTTTCCAGTGTCCATAACACAAAATTTTAATGATCACCCACAGGATTAATTTCACTTTTTAAAAAATAATTTGCTTTTTTTCCAAATGGAGATAATTCACTTATAAATGATTTTTTTCAAGTTTAATTTCTTGAATTTTCTCATCCAAGAAAGTATGTGGAAAGTCAAATTTTGTCAGCAATTCATCTGTCCTCTGTATTTTAAGGCAATGTTTATATAATAAACACATTACAAAGTAAACAGCTATTGAAATAAAAACAATCTTTTTCTAAATTCATATAATCCAGATGAAGAAGTTACTAATGTTATTTTGAGATTCCATCAAATATATGAGGTCTTATGTCACTGAACTGAGAAAAGATTACCAATCATGTACTGAAACTCTGTAATTTTATAGATTATTTTTTGTTATGACTTGATTCAACTGGATTTTTAAATTGGATTCCTCCAACTGCCAACTTTTTGCACTTAAGAGCTGCTACGGCTCTGAGGTAATATACAAAAATATATATTCTTCAGGTACTAATATGTATGTGTGTATACATAAATATATTTATATCAATAAATATTCCTCTAAAACACCTCAATATTCAGCTCATCCTGGATATGTATTTACCCAGTCTACCTCCCATATTTACCTAAGTGATTAAAAAATTTTCTTGGGAAAACACTGTAGGTNTGTAGGTTTTATAGCTTTACATGGAAGTTTTGTAAGTTTGCATTTTGAAGGAAAATATTATTTTGGCTTCTCATGCTATTAATTTCTCTTTTTTTCCTTTTTTTTTCATATATAAATTTTTCCTCTTTGTCCTTCAAGGGAAACTGGTTAAATAAATGAAAAAGTATTCCCAGTGTCCAGATGGTTTTGGACCAGGAAGAGATTTAAACTTTTAAAAAGTGACCCCACTGACTGCAAAGGGAACTACCAGGTGCTCAGAGGAAGGCTTGTACTTAGATTCCTTGCTGAAACAGGAAATGCAGTGATATCTATTGCTAGTAGACAGCAAATAACTTATAAGCATTATACTAATTACAATGGGGGAAAAAAAGTTAAGAATCTTTCCATAAAATACAAAAAGGATGTCTTTATTTAAAGCTCAATTTACTTGTTTAGGGATAGATGCTTTAGCTGATTTGGTTGATTTTTGATGCACAGTGTAATGGAGTCATCTTCACTTTCCTATCTAGCGAAAGTAAGGCCATACCCTGTGGTGAAGAACAAAACCTAAACAAAACAGAATGTCTCTAAACTAGCACCAGATTGAACAAATAAAACATGGGTACTTGCTGTTCAAAATACGTTTCAGCAGGAATTGTGGGGAAATGTGAACTTATATAGTAATGAACTCATGGTACAAAAGTGGAGCTTACCACAATTCAATCTCCAAACAATAGCATTTTTTGTGGGCTTGATCCTCAGAACTGCTGGGCACTTAAAAAAATTTCCATTGACTTCTAGGGGAGAAGAAAATTGTCAGTACTTCACAGGACTGAGCAACATGTTCAGAGTGAGTACACAAGAGGCAGCAATAAGACCGAGCCAGAAATCCTGTCTGCATCTTGTTAGCCACAGCAAGAGCTTGGATGTCAGACCTTGAGTGCTGAGCCTATTGTGAACTTGGGGAACTTACAGCATTTACGGAAATCGGCCTGGAAATTTTCCCTGAGTTCACCTTCAATTACTACCATCTTAGATTATGCAAGTACTCTTAAGATATTTTGAACAACTATGGACAATTGAGGGATATGAGCCAAATCTAAAACCTTTGCTTATTCCATTTATTGATAAATCATCAACGTGCATCAGATGGAAAACAAGAGGAGGGCTATCTTAATCTTACAACAGCCTGGCTTGTTACTACACTTTGGCAATGGATTTTTTTAAAAAAGTTTGAGTCCATCAACCTTTGCAAGTCATAGTAGAAAAGGATTTAATGTCCCTAAACACTGACCTTAGGGGAGAAAACAAAATTTCAAAATACATTATTTTTAGAGGGATTTCATGATCTTGGGACCCTCCGACCAAACTTGAGCCCCAGTTATGCTGTCTTTCCTCTAGCAATCAATAGTAATTCTGCAGCTCCCCAGATCAGATCAGTATGATCTCAGTATTGTAAATGAGCTCTTTTGAGTACCTATGGCAGGGG
>VWZG01005417.1:0-17279 GCA_013396735.1 Grallaria varia | reverse complement strand
GATCCCTCTGCAGAGCCCTCCTGCCCTCCAGCAGGTCAACACTCCCTCCCAACTTGGTGTCATCAGCAAATTTGCTGATGATTGTCTCAATCCCCTCATCTAAATCACCAGTAAAGATGTTAAACAGGACTGGGCCCAACACTGACCTTTAAGAGTTTAATAGGAAAGTTTCAAGAATGTTCTTCCAAAATAAGTGTAACAATGTACAAAACTTTCAACAGAAATTGTTATGCACGTGTTCCTCGGTCTAAATAGAGGGTACTTTGGCTATTGCACAATATGAGGATATTCCTTTAAGAAAGACAAGTTCTTATTGTGATTTAGTAGGTTTCCCATTGCAGAACAGTCAGACAGTTCCTCGACCTCAGTAATTTTCTGTATATTACACGATTTTTGTACTTCCTATGTATTTTAAAGTATTGAAAACAGAACATGTTACTTTGCTTACAGGAAAGCATTAACCTCGAACTTGCTGACACCATCTTGTGATTTATACAACATCCCCAGCCTTTAGCTGATTTGCAACATTCAACCAAGAGCAACAAAAATATTACCCTTGCTAAGACAGCCAGTGCACTGTGTAAACTGACCGCTGTGGCTGTGCAAACAGGCTGGTGATGGAGGGTTGAGTTTACCAAATCAAAACAAGACAAAGCACATTCAAACCTAGGTTAAATACTCTTCTTCCTGTCTTGCCCTTAAGACCTTCAAACATCAGCATCAATGAACTCCGGTGCAGGGACTTGATACTGTTTATGGCTGACAATGTTCCCGCAGAAGTCTGACCCACAGAACACACTGCTGACATTGTCCTTAAGATGTCAATAACATCATCAAAGGAGTCTTTAACATAGGTTTGATGACTAGCTTCTAACAACCCTAATTTCTCTATTCAAGCATTTGCTGAGGGATTTTGGAGGGCTTTTTAAGAAATACAATGCAATGAATTAGTTACCATGAAACATGAAACATGTTTCTTACATGAAACAACTGAAAAAAAAGCCGAAATTCAGAACCTTGCATTAAACAGATGTTAGGTAGTGATCAAGATCTAACTGAAATTAATAGATTTCAAGAGCTGCAAAAGGGAAGGAGTAATTAGGCTGGATAATGAATCCTAGCAGAAGGACTGTCTCCCAAACAGAATCACTTCACATCTCATGCACATCACTATTTTTTTTCTCTGTAATATCTCAATTCTGACAGTCTCACCATGATCTTAGAGTTTGCTGTTGGTCTCTAAAGGAAATAACATGGTATACTAACATCACCACTAGTGTCAGTGATGGCTGCTAATCCAAATATTTGTGGGACCTGTCCTGTTTACCTTGTTTACTGGTGTCCTGGAAGAGTTGCTGGAGTGGTCTCCCAAGAAGTCTGCAGATATCACAGAGTGAGGGTGACCATTGTGTTTAGGGGCCCATCTAGGTGATGGAGATGGGTCCTCCACAATGTAGGGGGAGAACAAGAGATAAGAGGAAATATTTGGACTGGATGTGGGTAGAGACTTGCTTCCCATGGGGACATCGTGCAGTGGGGTAGCCCAGGGAGGCTGACTGGAATCCAGCCTCAGAAGTTTTAAAGATGGGGTTAGAAAAATCCCTGAATATTCTTCTCTGGTCTTCAAGCAGGCACTGCTTTGAGACAAAAGTGGGACTGGAAACCCATTTGTACAATTTTTTTTTTTTTGTTTTGCATCTTCTATGTTTCTATAAGATAAAATTTGGTTTTATTTTACCGCAAAGTATGTTGAGAGTTTTGGAATGTGGAAAATAACAGGGCTGACTGATTTTGACAGTTGTTGAGCCTGTTCTTTCCCTAAGCCTTGGTTATGTACTTAGTACCTCTGATGTACACAAAACACATTGCTGGATCCTGAGCGAGTCCTATTCTTCACTGACAAGGGACATTTTCAGCAGTTTTCCAGTTTCTTAAAGATTAAACACAGAAATATTACTATTTCCAGTAACACAGACTGATGGGAAAATATCACAGCAATAGAGTTCATTTTATGCAGGGGCCCCACCATTGAGGACTGTCTTATTTCAAAAATAGATTCAAACTATCCTGAAACCCTTACTCTGTTGATAAAATAAGACTCTTTATAGTAGTAAGCTGCCTTGTAGAAATTCTAGCGCTCACACAGCTTTTGAAAAGCCCTTACTCCTCACACAGTTATTTCTCACCATTCATCTCCAGGACCCAGAGGCTGTTCTGGGGAGTCAGTGGTTTCTGTGTGGTCCTGTCCCACCTCTCCTGTGGTATCTGACATTGCTCAGAGAGGCATGTGTCCATGATTACAGATCTCCCTCATGTCATGGGTCACATCACCAGGAAAGTGGGAAGGTTCAGGATAACAAACTGAGAGTAATCTGTCACTGTCAACTCCATGGGATCAAAGGAAAAACAATCCATATCTGTTTTGGCAAATGGTGAAGGAAAGAGGAAAAGCACAGGCTATTAGGTTAATGTAGACAGACAGGACTGACCTCTGCTATCTAGATTAGTTTATTTTGCTGCAGTACTTTGCATACTGAAATCACTTTTGGCAGGGAAACTCCAAGCACTTTGCAGAATATGTAATTAAGAGCTATGACACCTCTGTGAGATACAATTGCAGTCACCCCACAGTGGGGTCACCCTCAGAGAGATGCTAAGTCTCTCAGGTGAGTAATTGAAAAATAACTGAGGTGTTTTGGCTGTAGTAACAATCAGATGTAAGAGTGACAATGGGATGGACGCTATAGGGGCATGGTGATAGCACTGGTGAGAACTCATCTCAGGGCTGTGAGAGCACAGGTCAGAGCTGAAAAGAAAGCTCAGTATTGGTGAAGCAGTTTAGAGGATGATGATCTCTATCCAAGGCTGGAAAGGAGCTTTGGTTAAGGTGAGGAACTCCTGATGCCAGTTTTCAAACAAATGACAGATTTTTACAGTGCTGTTTGTGTTACTCTTAAAATATTGAACTGAAAAATTGGAATGAGTAATACACCAGCTACAACTGCTTCAGCAATCCCATGCATGCAATCACTGTTGCCCAGCATTAATCAAGAGCAGTGAATTTAATTTCCACAATACAATCAGTTCTTGTCCTCAGCTTCCAGGAGTTCATAATTCAGTTTTACTGTCATTTCTTTCCTTTTCTATGTTCTTTCTTGAAAAGTAAACCTGCACAGAAAGAAACCAGAGTTCTTAACTGTTGGAAACTTTAATGTGCTACAAAACCTGAATTAGAAGTAATAATGAAATTTCCACTGCTGAAAGCAGACTTTGCTAACTGATATATGCAGTGATAAAGGGGGCCATATAACCAAGGAAAATAAGAACCATGTTCATTTTTAATATGCCTTGTTCATATTTACTTGAATTGGCAGAACACCAAATTAGAGTTTAAGTTAAGATGCTCCTTTTAATTTTCAGTAATTAAAATAAATATATGTTTAACCATTTCCACTGGACTCTATTAAATCCAGTATATTTGACAAAATATCTTTTAGAACTACATCTACAAAATGAAATAACATTTGTAATACCCTTTGCAGATCGTAAAATTAATTAGTCTTAAAAATCCAGATTCTAATCTGCAAAAGCAGCTCACCACTAAGTTACTTTCTCTTCCATAGATAGACACTGCTGTTACTAACTGAGAATTTTTTGTTTTCCGCTAGGAGCTGAGTAACAATGAGCAGGAACAACTTAAATCAGGAAAGCTGATAAGATTAGTGTCCTTGACTATCTGTCCCATCCCTACTCTGCAATCAGTTGGGCTGGGAATCAAGCAGCGCCAAGAATCACAAAGTAGCCCTTGTTTACAGGCCAGCACTAGCAACTCAGGTTCTTGCAGGTATGAACTCTCACTTTTCTTTTTTTTTTTTTTTAAATCTTAGAGGTCCTGTTATTGAAAACTATTTTCCAGGTCCTAAACAGTGGATCCAACAGTGCTTCTATTCAATCAACAAGAGATCAAATTCAGAGGAAACAGTAGTGAGTTCAGACGGACTCTCTATACAAATATATAAGTATTTCCACAGAGATCTTCAACATAACACTAAAAAGTTGTGTCGTAGCTTAGCTATTGTCAAAACACAGAAATTTCTCTGCTTTGGTCCAGAATTCCTTTCCCTGTGACAAAAACCTTTAACTAAAAATGTTTGTTTCATTTTGCTGAAGAAAATACACTGAAAGATATTGTTATCATTTCCATTTTCATTAAAAAATCAGAAAGTGTCCTCTATACCAGTAGCAAGATGAAAAGGTAATTTTGATTTTTACATGGATTCCAAAATGTCGAATGAAATCAAATGTGTATTTGTTATGGAAATACAAAGTAAATGGCAATAAAAAAAAAAGAAAAAGTGACAGCTTCACTTGGAGGAGTAAAACTTTACAAAAACCATCATTAAAGCAAGGAGTGACAGAGTTACATGGGAAAAAAGTGGAAATTAGGAAAGAGACAGAAAAGGTAGACAAAGTGGAAGAGTTTCATTGGACATAATACTGTCCTGAGGAATGGATGCTGAGCAAATGAGGTAGACAAAATGAGCAGAAAAGAGGGCACCTAATAGTAAAGTAGATGAAGGATCTTGAAAAGGGAAAGGAACTGGCAACTGAAACAAAAACTAACAGATAAACATAAACAGTGTTATGAAATCAAAGAAAATGAGTCATACACACACAATATTAAGAGAAGCAAGAAAGCCAAACCACAGAGCTCTGCCAAGGGATCAGACCCTGAAAGATTCATCTCGCCAAGAATTATGAGGAGTCTTTTTATTTTTGCTGTCTTATTACTGCCAAATGATATAAACTATATCTATTTACTTAGGTGGGGGGGTAAGAGGGCCGGAATTGTGTTGCAACACTCCAATTTCTCTTGGGGAAGAAAGGACACTGTAACAAAAAATGCCTGAACAAGATTTTCCACAATATATCCAGGGACTCTGGAAGGGCTTAGCAAAGCCAAAATTATACAAAGGCTCTCCACCAGGCTGATCTATAGAAGAGGTGAAATCATCATGGTTCAGATGCAAATACACTTATGAAGTCTGAGCAGTTGTGACACACTTAGACCCACTACAATCAACAAAACTATTGCCAATAATGAGTTTGAATAAGGAAATTGTAGTCTGATTCCAAGGACTGTGAGGTTGGCAATCTGGCTCTTCCTTTCTAATAATGGTCTTAAGCTAACTTTGCAAAAGTCAGCATTTTACAGAGTCTTACAAAGAAGGTAAAGCAAGAAGGAAGTATATATACCCTTTGGGGGACACATTTGTTTGCCGGTTGATCACCAGGATCTAAACAAGCACCTGTTGGTTGATATGCTAGCTCTAAAAAAATCTTGGAGAAATTAATTTCCCTTTATGATAAAAATTAAAAAACAAAACAAAACAAAATCTTAATAAACAAACACAAACAAACAAACAAACAAAAATTAACCCCCTAAACAAACAAAAACAAACAAAAACAAAATCAGAAAATTAAAGAAAAGCTGTTGACCATGATCTGTGCAGTGCTCCAGTACAAGCACTGACTGTACTTCATCTGAGCTCTGGGTGCACACAGGGATTGGCGAGTTCAGCTGATGGCTGTGCAGAACTGAGGCCAAATGGCACACAGAGTATAGCTTCTCTGTCTCAGCTCCAAACCTGCAAGATTTTATCTGACAATGTTTTCCCTTACTCACACCTTTCTTCATGCCTTCAAAGCACAAGAGTAGTCAGAAGGCATGGCACCAAATAAATCTCATACAGCAAAATGCTGCCAGGACATGGGAGCTGCTCATCAGGGACTGGTTTCAAAACAGTCTCTTTCCCTTCTGCCTTATTCATTCACTTTTTAAGTGTTGACTGATCTGTGACTGGCCACAAGACCTTCAAAACTGAAATGAGGCTTTTGTTTATTTTAACTATCCAAATTTGTGAAGTCATTTAATCTACATTATTCAAAAACTAACTCTGTTGACATAGCTGAACCCCTCATTTGAAGCAGCTGGAAATTTTCCAAGAGCAAGTGACACTGCATTTCTTCCTAATTGTAGCCCTCTCTTTTGTAACCTGCTCTCTGCTCCTATGACTACATGACATGGTTGTCAACTTTAGCTTCACATCATGCTATACAACATTGCCACAGTGCACAGTGGTATTTTCTAAATAGAACTGTGCTGTAATCCAGATCCCCTTTTCCAGCTACCTATTAAACTACATTATTATTGTGTTACTGACTTTATCTTGAATAAAGTGATTCTGAAGTATGTAGAAATACAGGTTAAGGATGTACTGCCTTTAGGTAAAGTCTCCAGAATAGTAAAACCAAATCAAACTATTCTCAAATTACTTTTGCAAGCAAATTGCCACAAAGAAATAGCAGCATTTTAATGAAATACTTCCTTAATATACTTCAAAGATATGAAAGGCCTAAGGAGATTGACCATGACAGAATACTGACAATTGAGAGGAGGAGGGCATTCCTGAATAAAAGCTGGCACTTAACTTCTGTGTACTCTTCCTTGTGTAGTGTAAGGGCTGGTCCTAGGGTAAGGACAGGATCAACTGGAAGAGAGTCTTGACCAGGTACAGTACAAGGTGACAAATCTTGCACTGTTCCTGTAGCTACTGTACATTTGTTACTTCCTGTTAATGTACATAGGGAAGCACAATTTTCCAAACCTGGAAATGCAAAACCCTAACAGACCTTTGGATTCCCCCAAGTCACAGACAAAAATATGTGGACAAAAATGTTTTCTACTTTTAGTACTTTTATCATTCTTTTTCCGAAGCTTGAAGTCAAACATGACACTATAAATGTATGCACATTTGGACAAAGGGTGGCTCTGAAATTCAGCTTATATATACATACACACACACATATATATATAGATATATATATATATATACACAGAGCGAGAGAGAGAGGGAGAGAGAAATAAATATGTCAGATCCAATGTACAGGGTACAGGAGGGATATATACTCAGATGCAGAAGAAGGAAGTAGAGAACAGTCTGTTACTTTCTCAGACCAGTGAAACCTGCTCCCAAGAGAAATTCAAATTTGTGCAAAGTGAAGCTCTGCCAACATATGTTGGCATATCAGGAATCAAGGTCTGGGAACGGCCTGCACTGCTGTAGCTTGGGGCAGGGGGAGGGGACAGAGGCTTAGGAGGTATGCAGTTGGTGTGCACACAGGGACAGATATTTGAGAGCTGCAAGCTTGATCTTTTTCCATGACCTAAGCAATGGTTAAAATATCCATTCCTCCTACATTCAAGTCTCACCCTAAGGCTAACCTTCATTGTGTCAATGGCTTTGGATACACACCAAAACTCCTGAAATGTCTGTAATTTTAAGGGAGATGTATATGAGGTTATCCATGCAAGGTGGGAATGGGCGAGTGCCCTCATTTATCAGACTAATACTTATTTCCATTGGAATAGTATGTCTTCCCTTTTAACCCAGTTAATAAATATATTAACAACTAACTCATACATTAAGTCATATTAAGCAATATTAATAACAACTATTTTTTCCTCACAATAATTCGTAGACTTGAAAAGGGAACAGCACGGTATTATGTTACACAGCACATGTTTCTGTGGAATTCTTAAGGGAAAACAGAGACATATCACCTGCCAGGAGGACTGCTGGGGGCCAGCAGACACATGCAGTACCTTAGTTCCTCTAACTAGATTAACAAAGGACTGTAAGAATTTTGGTTAATGTACATTTGCAGCCCATACAACATGAATATTTTCTCATGTAGAAAGCAATGTTAATCAGTGAAGAGATACACTGCCCTGTTGCAGTAGATTTACTGTGGGAACTTGTGATATACTCAGGGCTTACAACAGCTTTACAAACTTTTGCGAAATCCTTCTTTAATACCCTCTTCAGTGAGTGAGTGTCTCATTCCAGCAGAGTTTTTCAGAACCAGGGTAAAATCACCTATGGTAGTTAAGTTGCATGTGTATGGTCCAAGATGAAGGTAAACTTTGTGCTAAGACATCCTTGAACTGCATTAATCTCAGAAAAGCTAGTGTTTAAAGAATGGGAAACTCCCCTGAGGGACAAGCAAAGAACAGGGGATGTTCTGAACGGAGAACAGAGGCAGCAGTTCAGGAGCACATTGTCTTATTTAAAGAATGCAGGCTGACTCTTCTTCTAAATTAAACTTTAGTCAATTTTCAGATAAAAGTTTAAGGTACTTGGTCTGCAGAGACCCACTGTCACATAGTAGCACCAATCACTCTGTCAAAGAACTAAAGGCAAAAGGGCAGCTCGTGGTACAAATAAGACAGGGTGTTATAATCCCAGCCTGATCAGAGCATATATTTGTAAAATTCTTCCCCAAGACACCCAATGTCAGGAATACAGGGACAGGATTTTTTTAACCATAAGAAGGTCTGTAGGTTGTGTTTGTCATGTCAAGCAGATGATACCTGCTAATGACAGTTATGTCTGATATTCATCTCTGGAATCCATTGTATTGATACTAGTACAGTGTAAAAGTACTGTGAGAGATAAATCTGTCTCCTTTTCTTTCAGCATCTGTGAAAAGGAAAAATTACTTGACTGTTTCTGTGCGCCCATCACATAAACTACATTCAGGTTCACATATTCCTGGTTGTGCCAGAGTCAGGAAGAAACCTCTAAACAACAAGGACACAGTATACATCTTTCATAATTATTCCAAGACTCCCCTAAATTGGGATTACACTGTGTGACAGAGGAACCCCATCACCCATCATGACAAAATGATGAGGAAACATGCCTATCCTCTTCACAACAGTCCTCAGAAGTGCACAAAGACTCATTTCTCCCAGCATGATGAAATGCAGATGAAACACCAGAGAAAATGGACTGTGCATCAGTGTTAAACTATTCACACCTCACTGGAGAGCTAAATGGAGACAGTAAGCTAATCATTGTGACACGATATAACTCAGTTCATGGCAGAACCCAAAAAAAAAAAAAAAAAATACAGCATCTGAAGCTTCATCTACAGCCCATGGCCCATGGCAGGCACAACGTTTGTCTTCTTGACATACATGTTTATGGAGAATTTTTTTGTGTGTACATGATGTTTAGCACTGTCACAGCTCAACACCTTTATTTAGAAGGGATTTAGTAGATTTTATTTTCTAGCCATTTAGACCAGCCTTGTTCTGTGGAAAGGCACATGCTGCTCAGCCATACTGCCCCACCACATAACACTGCAATCTCCTAGTTCTGCCAACAGGGCATGGTGCCCTTACACAACCACATACCTTGATGTGTCCTTCTTTGTGCTAAGCCCTCAAAGACCAGAAAGAAACAGCAAATTACACACTTTCCACTGCTCTTGGAGGTGAGATCTGGTTCACAACTGACATCTACAGCACACAACCCACTCAAAATCCTGTCTACAGAGAGCGTAACCGATCCACAATGGTGCAATGTCTCTGAAACAATGCCATATGTTTGGGCCAGAGCAGCCAGTACTGTCCAGCTTCAGTAGAATTCCCCTAAACCTAAATACAAAGAGCCAGGGCCTGGTTAGAGGTGCTTCAGACCCCGGTGAAATATGCTGCCCTCACTCTATCCTTTCCTGCCTGTACTTTTGCATGGGGTCACCAGCTCCAAAAGCTTTTTGTGATGGACCATAACCCACTGTTGATTCATCTTCACATCATGATGGATCTGCACTCAGCATTTTATTCTGTAGTCTGGGAGTATCAATATAACTGAGGTGGGTTTTCTTTTTAAAGCTTTTAAAATTTTGGGATGAGTTGTCAAAGTAGCAAGTTTCCTCTTTCTTTGGCACTAATGCTTCTAACCAAGAAAATGGCTGGATATTTTCCTTTTTTTCCATCTTCTATGGTCACCACTCCCTCAGACTCAAACGACTCAAATATTTTCACTGTCAGCTGAACAATGATGATTTTGTGGGGAAAGTGCTGACATCGGCCTGTCCCTGGTAAGAGTTTTCTGCCCAGAAATTACTGATTCGCTGTGTCCAATTCTGGAAAATTGTACAGGGTACTTAATTGTTTGTGCTGAAGATATGTTTCAAAATAACATTACTTAACCCTGTCTCTGAACTCACATGAGATATTACAACACCTTTATTTGTGTCAAGGTCTAAAAATGGAATTAACAACATAGAACCATTACTTTGGACTATTCCACATCTTGCTATTATTCCTTTTTTCTCATTTCCATAAATTTGTTTGACAGTATTTACAGCACCGTATCACAGTAAAGTTAAGAACCCTCAATCGTTCCTTATTAAAACAACTTGACTGTTATGAGATGTCCAGATGAGAGGGACAGCAAAAGGATATCCTGAAATATTGTATTTAAAAATTTGAAAGTATTAATATTGCATCATTTAGAAGCCATTCTGATCTTGAACTGCTGGTATAACTGTTGCTATCCATTGTGCGTTTTGCTTAATTATGGCAGTATCTCACCAGATATAGCTTATATCTTCAAGTGCAGTACAGAAATGTTAGATATTAATAGCCTTTTCTATTTTGGAGACTATATGGAGGCTAAGATACAACAAGGTTTAAAATTCAAATCATCACTGCTTCAACTAAGACAAAATAGCATTAAAATTAAATTGTTTGTGGCATCTATAACTCCTCTTTAAGGTCTTTTGCTAGCTTCTAACTTTTGTATACACTCATTTTAAAATTCCTTGTGTAATTTTAAAGATTTTCGCATCTTTCAGAATAACTGTCCACTCCCTGAGGAAGACAAGACAACCTGCTTTTTGGAAGTATGTTCCCTCTTTCTTCCTTTTTGCCTTTCAAAAGCACCTTTCTGCTTCTCCTTCTTATTTCTCCTGTACTCCTTGCACACTGACCCCACACACATTCTTATTTCTTTATGCCAGAATTAGGTAAGCTTCAGAAAAAAAACACTGCCTGCTTCAGCAGACTGCAGAGGGTTTTGGCAGGTGACACTTTGACTTGCAAGTTAACCTGCACACAATTTTTGGACATAGGTGAGTGGTTTGGGGCTCTGTAATGCTTCAGAGACAGCCCTTGCAGCTCCCCAGATATTCCACCAAGCCAAGGCCGAGAGCCAGAGCAGACACATGAATTTCACACTCAGGGACACAAAGGGCTCAGTTGTTCTCCCTCTGAAACCAATTGCACTTTCAGAAGCAATTGCACCAGGATTTCAGCAAGCTGACTGCACATGGCTGGGGAGGCACACCCTCTATGCATCCCAAGTCAGTGGTGCCCCATTCTAGCACGGCTTCTCTTATCTCCATTTTCCACATCTTCAACCTCATTATTAAACAAAGTTCATCAAGAAGGCCATATCTTGTTCTCCCTTCAGACAAAATAGTGTTAAAACAAAAATTTGGAGAGAGTGAGGTAAGTGACAACCATCGTTTCTCTGTTCCTGCAGACCTGGCATCAGAAGTGCTGACACCACCACGGGTGTTATGTCCTGGATAAGGGATGTGCAAGCTGCCTGAGATGTGTTACTGAGCATCCCCCAGTCAATTTTGAAGCTGGCAGGCCTTTTCTAGACATCATTCTAGACTAAGTGAACACAGCAGAATGGAAGAACACATATTAAAGTCACAAAAGATGGTGAGTCAATGTTTTAATTTTATAAAACATTGACTCACCTTCTTTTATTTTTTAGAAGTATGCAATTATTTTTTCTTCCAGCACAACTGCACTGGGGTGCAGCAGTGCCCAGTGCCAGAAATGCTATTCAGTGTGAGCTGTTTCCTGAAGGAGAAGGGCACCTGGGAGTCCAGATTATTTCATCTACCATAGATGCTTCTACTACTGTAAAAGGACAACTGCAGCTGATGACAAGGTGGTGCAGAGTGTGACACCTCTGCTGGTCCCCCTTCTGGAGCACCGAGGTGGTGTGGGACACATGATAGGTTTCTTAATAGTTGATAGCATATAATTGGGATAACCTAAGCCTTGTTTAAAGATTGCAGTAGGTTTAATCAAAACACTTGCGTGAACTTTGCTGATGTTGGAGGAGGCTGTAGAGTGAAGTCGAATAACAGTGTAAAATGGAGTTCTTCCTCAGTACATCACAGGGCTGGAGCTACTGCTGGACTTTAAATGCTTAGTTTGCTCCCTTCATCATCATAACCTTTGAACTTCTCTTGGGTGAGAACAAATGATATTCAGATTCAGCCATCAGCACAGATTTGATGCGCTCTAGACAGATATGCTAAAACCATAAATGATTGGCAAAGATGTCATTAATATATCAATATCAACAATCATCTTGACCTTCTCACAGTTTACTTTGCAAATAATAGTAGCTCAAAGATGTGCATAATTCAGAGTGAATTATTTCAGTCTCAGCTTTACAAAACCTTTCAAGGTGTTAACATTTGCAACACAAAAATGTTTGTTTACAGCACAACAATGTAGAAAAGAGGTGAAAAACATTACATGAGAAATAAAGATCTCCTTATTTATTCATTATATACTTTCTAGGGCTTTTTGCTCTGCAAATTTGTTCTAATATTATCAGAATTGATTTCTAGTCTCTCTGATCCCAGAGGAAATGTCTTCAGTGAAGCTCTCGGTGGATAACTGTAATGAAGAATCAGCTTGCAGAGCTGTTACTATGGTGCTCTTAAGAGCAGAGCTTCTAAAAAATTAACTCATAAGAAAATTCCAAAGCACTATATTAAGAAGCATTTCATTTTCTAGCTTTTGACATAAAATAATTAAGCAATTGAAAGTCTACATAGAAATTGTTTATAGAAATTTTTTATTTCAGCATGGTATCTTTTAAAACTTTTTTAAATTGGTTTTTAAATAGGCACCAAATTTAGAAAAAATCCTACTTACAATATTATAAAAAAAAAAATTTGAAGTAAGAACTATATTGTTAGGTTCTCTGGGATTTAGTTTGGTTTGTTTTTGGTGGTTTTGTTTGGTGTTTTTTTGTCATTCTGAGAACCAAATCCCTTAGAATCTACTAGGAAATACTTATGTACAAAGAGCTCTACTTAAATGTTTACCTTACTTTATGCGCTAGGAAGGCATTTTAACACTGGTACTACTTTCTGACTCTCTTGGAAAAAGCCCAGGTCTATTTTTAGACACCAGCATCCTAAATTGTGTACTGTATCACACAGGGCAATGCAAGCAAAAACAGAAAATTCTGCTTCCTATTATTTTTGAACGCAAGCCAGCTCCGGCCCATTTCTGCAGGACAGCCCAGCTAAAAGTCCTCTATAGTCACCACTGAAACTGTTACGAGGAATATGGGTTTGTTACAGGCACAACTGTTATTTCACATATATAGTTTAATACTACCTGAAGAAGAGTGACAGGAAAACAATGGAAAACAACACCAAAACACACATACACTTTTTTCAGAAATCCCTATACTATTATTACAAATCAGTTTACACGACACAGTTGTTAGAACAGTTCCTTTTAAATTTTTTTAAAAGGGGGTATAAAAAGGAGTAAGCCACCCCTTTCCACACTGCTTATAATGAATTGCCTGCCAGCACACAATTAATTTCCTGCAAACTGCTCGGTGGTGCCCTCCCCACTTCATGGCCGTAAGGGCTGAGTAATTTGTTGCTGTAATGGCTTTCTTGTTCCACTTTTAAACTAGGTAAAATGCTCGACAATGACACTTTTTTAGTGCTTACCATGTGCACTTGTCTGCAACCACTTGAAACTCAACTCACAGCTCTGGCAATGAGATCCCACGCTAGTGATGTTTCATAAATACACAGCTTCACAGGCAGGGCAAGTAAATTGATAGGAATGTAGTTACCATTGATAATTAGATTGATAAAGGTAATTTGAAGAAAAAAGATACCATCCAAATGATCCTTTGTGTCTTTGCATCTTTGCAATATATCTGGCAATAATTTTACCTTTGGTGGTTTCACAGAAACAGGAGATCTCACCACAAAAAAACCAAAGGTTTTGCACTTTTGCAAAGGCTTTGTATTCTTAAAGTCATGTACAAACAAAAATTAACTGCATGGCTTTGTAGCATCCAAGTGAGGCAAGCACTGGCAAGATAGGAATGTCACATAAATAACTCCTGAAAGGTATCTAATTTGTGGTTAGGATAATATTACTTTTCTCCTCTGCAGAGACCTAGAAAACAAGTAATGAAAAGTTCTATATAGATGATTATCAATTGATTAAATTACCACCAGGAGCATTATAATCTTACTATGAGTTATGAATTATTTCATTATGAATTATTTCACACTCTTTTCCCTTCATTAACTTTGCAATAAGAGAACTGTATTGCCACTTGTAATTAGGTGATCATATTCTGCATGAACAAAATTCACCTATTCTCCCCACTGTCTACCCAGAAAGAGATGCAGTTGTTGGGGTGCATACCAGGCATATCATGTCGTCCCTATTCCAACCCTCTGCGTGCTCCCAGCCTGGATAAAACAGGATTGTGTTACAGAGCACTGACACCATCTGTGTGATCACCCTGCTCTACAGCCTGTGCTGTAAAGATCATACAGCATTTTCCAAATTCACCCTCCATTCGTACTCACCAGCCTAAAATATTGGGCCCTTTGAAAGAACAACTTTAACAAGCTATGGTTTTTTGTTTCCAGTTTCTTCTGCTTGATTTAGAGAAAAGACATCAAGGACAAGTATTCGAATGTGGTGAACATAGTGGAGTTATACAACGGGATGAACCAGAAGTTAAGGTGTTTGTTTATACATATGTACATATATGTGCATATGTATATTGGGATGTGAACATTGTTTTTCTATCACTTTTTATTACCTTATTTTAAATTTCCTTTTTTTAATATATATCTCTCTTTAACTTTTCCTCCAATTTTTAACTTTTCTCAGACTAAAAACAATCCAATCTACATGAATTGCTTGTAGTAAATATCAGGAGTACAATCTTTTAAAAGGCTCAAGGCAGTAGAAGCTACAGCACAGGATGGAGAGTCAAGAGTGCTTAATCCAGTGTTGATTTCTTAACTGAATTCCTGAGTAAAAGTGTGGTTAAGTCATTTCACCTGTTTCCCTGTTTTTCACAGGGCTGTTGTAAAAGTTGAATTCTTCTAGTCTCAAGAGGCAGGGAGGGGTATGAGTTTGCCAAGTGATTTTATGGTTGTTATAACTTGCAAGAAGCCAGAAAAACCAAACCCTTAACAAAGACTTTTCTTTCATTATTTTTACCCATTGCTTAAATACAGCAGGAAGTGCTGACATGTGGCTTTCTAAACCAAAATTTTGAGATACTGATTTTGTAAGGGGAGAAAGACAGGAAAAATACATAGGTTTTTATAAAAACATGAACCAAAACTTTTAGGGTATGTTTTGCCTTCATTAAATGTAACTTGTTCTCTTAATGGAAAGTGGAAGATATTTTTCTCCTGCTGGTTTTGAAGAAGACTTTTTTTGAAAGCCATTTTTTAATTAACTCTGTTTTCAGTAGCTGAACAAGGGCCTTTATTTATTTACTTAATAATTTATATCTCATTTTGGTTTCTTTATTTCCACCAGAGTTCAACACCAGACCTGAGCTCACTCATGGACCACAGAGTATCCCAACAGATCTGCCTCTGATATAGAAGTACAGTGATCCAAGATTCCACATCTACTTTCCCTGGACAGTCTGGTGCTTTTACATTCAACCTGAAGGCTTCAGATTATCTCGACGGTTTTTGATCAAATGTAATTGTACAAACACAGATGTGTACACTCTGCCTCACAGGGCTGACTCCTTCGTCAGCAGCGTGCACAGCTCCCATCACACCGGGGGAGAGAATAGTCTCTCGGGTGTATAAGTTCATTGTCTGCTTCCTCCTCTTTGAAATATTACATTTTTAGAACCTTGGTTTTAAACACGCACTATAAATCTGACAGCAAGTGTTACTGAACTCCCAACTCTAAATAAATAGTTTAAAATAAAAGTTGTATAAATACTCATCTGTGCCAACAATACAGTTTGAAAGAGAGTACAGTAAACACAAAGTAAATTAAATGGGATCCACTTTTGTGGGGTGGATGGCTACTTAAACCAGTTATTATAGAGAAGATTTTGTTGTGTGGTGCAACAGCACGTACCCATGTGGCTAACCAAAAGCTGGTTGAAAAAACAAACCCCACCCATACCTAGGAGCAGTGCCACGACCAGACCACAATTCCTGCGAGGCATAAATTTAATTTGCTGAAAATGAAGTACAGGCACTGTCGCAGCTCATTAGACAGCAACAGACATATTGCAAGAGAAGAAAGTGGAATTTGGTAGAATGTCCAACTTCTACATGTGCTGTGAATAAACCAGACTATTGTTTTTTGATAAAGGAGTATTGTTTTGAATGTGCTGGGTAACTAAGTAAAGCCAGCAGAATTTTTTGGCCAAATATAGTCTCTTGCTTACTGCTAAAAATCCTAGCTTTTAAATTAGGAGCTGAAGTCATTGAAAAAAAAGTTTACATTCCTGCAGCCAGCTGCAGCAAAGCCAAGCAAATGTTTGGCTTAATATTCATTTCTTTCATGAAACTTTCTTAAACACCTAAGACATAAAATACCATTTCTATTATTTAGTAATTTGATGCTTAAAGCATTGGGTTTCTGCCCTTCTTTTTCCCCTCTTTTATTTTTATTTTTTTAACTTGTTCAGAAAAGACTTGGTAGGGTCACTGCTGTGGTATTAGGCTATGTGAAGCATTTCATAACTTAAAGAAATCATGCTCTCAGTTTCTGGCACCAGCTCGGGTTGTAGGTCACAGTTACTAGCAGTATGTTTTGTGCTGTTTTGGGGCTTGGGGTTTTTTGGGTGGGTTTTCTTTTTTCATATCCCAAGCCAGTATAAAAGAGGAAAAGAAGGTGGTGTTTTTCACAGTAGCTAGCTGCAGTGGCAATATGGGTCTAGAAAAGTAGCAGAACTTAGGAGACCTGACTATTAAAAACAGTGCAAACTGCTACATCACTTTAGGGCAATGCTGTGCAAATGACATGCTGTAAAATTATTAAAACCGATAGAGCAACTGCTGGAAGTCTGAATTGTCTTCCACATCCTTTGATATATTTGGTGCTCACTGCTTTTAGCCACTCCAGCAGGCCAGCATGGGTTTTTTATGATCCTGAATCTGGGTTTGAATGAGCCAGCCCCATTCATGTCCCAACAGCAATGCCAGGATTGAGATGGAGGGGTGCAGCTCATGCCTTGTGCCTTCAGGAGACACTGGAAGTGTTTGACACCGTGAGGTTTGGCCCTCCACCCCAGAGCTGCCGCAGCTTGTGTCCCTTGCTTGTCCTTTCATAGAATCATAGAATT
>VWZG01005416.1:0-81992 GCA_013396735.1 Grallaria varia | reverse complement strand
TGCTTTGAAAAATAAATTCTCTTCAATTAATGCCTCTCAGTGGTTCTGTAGTAGTATGTGAATAACCAGTGTCAAGTTTACAATGTAAGTTGAAAGTAGAAAGACAGCAGGAAGAGGAAATCAAAACACTCATCTATCACTTGACAACGTAATTGCAGTTATTGATAAACAAGGAGAGATTATTTCTCTTCAAGTATCATTCTTTTAAATACTGTTGCTCTGTCATTATATGAGACTGATAAACATTTTTGTTTGCTATTTTCACTTCATGTGGAAAAATGTGGTTTAGTCTGTTAGCATTTAACAAATATTATTCCAGTAAACTGAGGGGATGACTAGAGTTGGCGTGTAAAATTTTGCCTTCCTCACTGTTTCCTTGCTGGATTCTAAAAGTCCTGGAGGTCTTCAATGACCTTAGATGTCTTTTGCAACCTTAACGATTCTGTGATTGAAAGAAGACTGATTAGGATATAAAGTGTGAGGGAAGCTGACCTGTGTAACCCACCTGCCTCTGCAATGCCTGGCAGCTGTAAGCCTGACACCACCATCCAGAGGCTTTGCACTGCCATCCTGGTGCCAGCCCTATATCTGTGACCTCCAGCACACAGGGATGTCAAGGTACTTACTATTTAAAGAAAATGGCTGGCCCCATCCTAGGATGCTTTATAAAGCCTGGCTAATAGAGGGGTCTGATAACCACTGAGTTCATTAATTTTAGGAGTGCTATGTCAGTAGCTGTTGCTTGACTTGGATCTTTCTTCTGATTTAAGTAATTTTGCTGTCTCCTTGAAATTTCATGTGGGAGTGCCTTGGTTTCATAACTGTATGCATTACTTGTGCACAGTGTCTTCTAATAATTAGCTCCTGTGCCCTTCAGTACACAGTTAGTGCTTATTAATTGCATTTAATGAGCATCTCTCACCTGCAGTAGATTGCCCTGCTTTGTTGCACACCTTAGCATGTAGCATAACATAGTACAATTTATTTATGTAACATGCTTGAGGGCACTTAACTGCTGTAAAACCATGTAGAAATGCTGACCTTGGCCTTGGGTGTTTACTGGGCTTGGAGACAGCATGCAGTTTCTCGTGGAGGAATTTAAGTCAATTGCATGTAGCCTTAATATTATCCCACCAGAAAAAGAATTCATTTTAGTTGGTGAAGCTCTCTGTGTCTGAAGCATGGCAGCAAAACAGATAGAGAGATGGCAGTTTTTCCTGAGGAATATGTACAGTCAAGTTGTGGTGTCAGGTAGGAAAGGGGTACATTAGGACTGGTAGTCTCCAAATAATTGCAGCCTCCTGACTTAGTTCATGAAGTAGCCAGAAAGGTGTGTGATGTGAACTGGGGAAGACCATCACGCTGGGTCAGTGCCCTGCACTCCTGTTGATGCATTTTTCCTTGCATCTCTCACCCTTGTTTCACACAAATGTGTGCATGGTAAGTGAGAATGCGCCTGCTGCAGTGGGCATTATGGGAAAGATTTCCAGCATCAGTGTCCATGATAATGTCCTCATTCCAATAGGACATTATGTATGGGGTCCCACCTATACGAATGTTTGATGTGTCATAGACTCATTTCTTTTTGAATACCGAAGACCTGAGGTGCATTCTTGCTTTCTTTGATTGCAGTGACACCTAGCTACTGCCCATGATTTATTGAAAATCACTGCTTGTGAATAGCTTCATCCTAGGGTTAAAGTAATAATCATTTTCATGGCAATAACTTTGAGGACCAGAACAGAACTCAGAAAGTCGGCTGAGGAAACGAGTGCAATTTTCAGTGTGAATGCAGAAAATTACTCGAATTATTTGCTGTAGTCAAATGAGTATATGGTGGAGATGGAGCCTTCTGTGCTGTGGTGCTTACTGCTGCTTCTCAAATTCTTGTGTGCAAAATCTTCAGGCATGAACTGTACATATTGAAGTCATATGGTGCACAAATCAAGATTTGGGGTCTTGGAAGGGGCAAAACTGCAAGGGGAAGCAAAACAACAAAAAATTGGCTTAAACCAATTTCATATCATTAAAGTTGTGCTATATAATTTGCTTCACATTTCTCTGGGTGACACAGTCTTACAGGCAGCTAAATTGAGTTTTCATCTGTCTGTTTTCATCTGCATCCTGATTTCCTTTCTAAGTAGTAGAAAACCTTTAAAAACGTGAGGTTTTTTCAGGTGCTGAAAACGTTGAAGAGGGTCCCTTGGCAACCTGATGCTCTGTTAAAAAGCAGTATGACTCATGATTCATAGGCAAGACAGTAATTTTATAAAAAATTCCTTTTTTTTTTTTTTATTTCCAGAAGATCAAGAGGAAAGATTAACTGCTGAAGCAGAGTCTTTTTCTGCATGTGCCTCTCTGAAAGTGATGTTCCACAGATTCTCACCAAGTAGTGCATGAAACCTTTTGTTGCTCCTTGCAGCAATGAGCTTCCAGCATGAATTACTGTTTTGGTGCCTCACTCTTGGCTAATATGCATCTGCCCAGCACCATGCAAAATATACATGAAAATTTTTCACTGGGCAATGAGAGATTTAACTCATGGTGCATAGTTTAAAATCATCATGCCTTTCTCTGCAGTGAGCAAGAAAAGCATTTTTGTCCACTGGTTTGTTCTCAGATTACACCACCTCTGTCCAAAGGGAGATTTTTTTCAGGAGCTCCCATCTTCTTCCTTAGGCTTGCCTGAAATTTTTCTTTATTTGGCCTGAAAATTTAGAGCTGTATATGAAGAAACAGAGAGAAAATAAACAGGTTGTCTTTTGCTTCCCTCATCTTCCATTTCCCTTGATCATAGGTTGAGAGAGAAGTGCTGTCCCTGTATGCCACTTAAAGAGAAAATCAATTGTTTTCTGTGAAATTGCCAGTTGGTTCCTAACCTGATATTTCACTCCCAGAGAGAAGATGCTGTGAAATGTCCTTTGGCTCTTTGTCACCCTATCTTGGATCCAGAAGGATATGTCTCTGAGCGCAAAGGTTATCAGCCTGCAAGTGGAAGAGACAGAATGTTTCAAGCCTTGTTATACGAAGATTTTGGGCAATTTAATGATGCTGCTGCTGAAGCCTACCTGTTATGGGGTGCACTGGGAACACTTACCCACCCTGATCAGACACATAGTGTGGAAGGAGTTTCAGGGAGGCTTTGTCTTCTCAAGCTGTTGAAAAGCCAAGAAGTGCTTTTGGAAGCAGCTTGCTAAGTACCCTGCACACGGTGGCTATTAGAGCTGTGAACTTCAACTGCCTCTGAGTTACAGTAGCTGAATAATCCCAACAACACAAAGGTGTTGTACACTTATGTGTGCATATGCTTGCTGCTTTTGTTCATTTCTGACAGGAGACTCAGTGACAAGCTTTCAAGCATCACCTGTATACAGTTCAGTGCAGCTGTTCTGGTTGGTGAAACAATCTGCTCTTGCACTCTTTGAAGGAAGAAAAAAACCTCAGATGGAGTCCTGAAACTTCAGTGTAGACATGTAAGCTAAAGCCTTGGCCTTCTCCCCTATTGTGCATCCCCCCCAGTCAGATCTATTATGTTTACTGATGTCAAAAATTTGTGCTTTTATGTGAACACAAAACTTGTCTGAAATGCAGACTGTCTCAGAAATATCATCAGGTGGCGACCAGTGCTTCAACTGGTCACCTTCTCTTAATCACTTAATGAGCTTTATTGTGGATGATTAAAAGTAACTACGTGTTTTCAAGCACAGAGAGATTTTGGCAAAACAGTTTCCTAGTTATTAAACATCAAGTTAAAATAATTACTGATTTATAAACTTGTAAGTATCTTATCTGTTGATTCATATAAAAGAAACCTAATGAATTACTGGTAACTAGTTCTTTATTTACCAAGTATTTTTTACAACCAGACTCCTATCTTTCCAAATGCTATTATGTATGTTTAAATTTAATACTAGGAGCAGCACAAGTCTGTAAGATGTCAGTATACTGATTGATCCCACAGCTTGTGGACTTTAAATAAAACTTGACCCAGGACAAGTGTGTGTGAGGTCCTGGAGCAGCAGGGACTGCTAAGAAAGGGATTTGAAGGAGCAGAGAGTAAACACCTGAGAGCTGAGGACTGGGCATGTTGTTAGAGCTGTGCTGCACTGAGGGCAACACACCTAAAAACTGGTGTAGAGAGAGGAAGGGTGAGGCAGTGAGGAGGAAGGTGTGTGTAAGGAGCACAAGGAACCTGGCATTGCAGGCATGAGGGACATGCTGTGGTGATGAGTAACTGAGGAAGGAGGCATGGAGGAATTCGCAGAGAAACAGTTCTGATAGTTGTCACTAAAGACTGCATTGAAAGGATCCAGACTGGGCATCATCTGAGGGAGCAACCTTACAACATCAGATAGATGAACTCTCAGGAGGGCAAGGTTAGAGGAAGATGGAGGGGATAAAGGTGCCCCACACACTTGGTGTGCCTGCTTTAACCCAGCTGAAAAGATAAGCAACCCTCTTGAACTGAGACATTCAGGCACATAATCTTCAGAAGATGAATCCAGGCACTGAATTTTTTCTGCGTAAATTGCCTGTGGGTTGCCCACAGCTAGGCTTTCATTCTGTGATTAAGGATAGGATTTAAATTTAAGCCCCATCCTTGGTGATTCCTATTAGCTGTCTTAAGTAATCCCCTGCTTGCTGTGCCTGCTGCTGTGCTCTATGGGTACCGAGAGCATTTTGTAAGGGGCCAGCAAGATGTACAGACCTCACATTTTGAAAGCTGAGCCCAACACAAGGACTGTCTGTGCTGAGTAGTCCATCAGCCACTGCCTGCCTCTTCTCTCATCTATCTCTATTTGCCTCCCTGTGGCAGTGGCTGTCAGTCATTTAATAACAAAGTAAATTACTGCTGGTGACTTGTTGGGTGTATTGTGGTGTGTGAGCTTGGTGCAACAGCCAACAAGGAGTAGAGAAGTCAAATGCAACACATTAGGAGAGGTGTAAGAGAAAGTTTTATGGAAGGAGTTGGGTAGAGAAAAGGCTTCATTCTGCATCTGTTATGTACCCCAAAGTGACAGCAATGAAATATTGGAGATTCACTTGGAATTTAATGTGTGTCTGACAGACTCTGTGACTGATCACATCTGTGTCTTCCTGGCGGTTCTTACACAGCATAGGTTCTATTAACATCTCCAGAAAGCTGTTGACAGACAAAATCCTAAAAGTTGATAATGTCTTAATAGCAGCAAAGCTTTCTTCTTTCACCTTTTTTTCCCCTCCCTTTTAAAAATATTTTTTCCATTCTTTTTTTTTTCCCTTTTTTCTTTCTTCAGTACCTCACTGTAAGTGCCAACTAGCTGTTGTCAGGCTGTGCAGGTATGGTGTGACAGCAACAGCGCTTGGATTCTGTTCTGCACATCAAAGTCCAGCATTTTCCTCCTGTGAGAAGCAGAGGATCTTGGATACTTCATTGCAGAGAGCTTGAGGATAGATTTTATTTCACATTAATTTGACCTGCTTGTCCTCAGATGCCTTCTTCCCTCTCTACTTCATTCAGTTTTACTTTGTGTTAAAAATAAGGAACAGCAGGGCTTTGGGGGTTCAATAATTCCTCATTTCTTCTAATTTCACTGCAAAGCCACACTTTTTTTTTAAATCCCTGAATATAGAAATACACATTTTTGCATGTTCTTCTGCAAAGTCAGACCCAATTGAACCTGCATGAAAGGACTGAATGTGGATGTACCATCTCCACAGAAACAATAACTCAAACGAATTTGCCAATGCAGCTCTTCAACTCTTCACCTGAAAGAGTGGAATAAGTGGAGATGACTGGGAAGGCAGTGGCTGTACTAGATGGACTGCAGGACCACATGTGCTTCCAGCTCTGGAGAATCTGTGCTCCTCTCCAGCCTAATGCTTTCCTGTCACGAGGAGGTGACAGCAGGGTTATGCTTTCAACCTCAAAACTGATCCCAGTGCAAGCTGGGGTGAGCCCTACAGACACGAATGTCTCATGTCGTGGAAGGGCCTCCCTGCGGTGGCAGAGGGAACCTTTGGACCTAAATGTGACCCTGGTCTGAGGGCTCTGCCAACATGGTGAGCATTACGTCAAGTTATATAAATTTGCATTTTGTTCCCCTGCAGTTCTCATGCTCAGGTTTCTGAGGTTAGTGTATATAGCAGTGTCTGCTTGGTCTCAGTCCCAGTGGATGACTGAAGACTGCTGGCCCCTTTTGTTTGTTATTTTGCAGTTTTCATTATAGGACTAGTTTTACAAATGCAGTGCAATGGATGTCTGGGTGCTGCATCTCAGGAAAGTTTGCAGCATCATTTTATTTCCATTTGGTCAATGAAATGTTCATTGGTTCCCCTAGGAGCACATGTAAAGCAATGCTGAGTGCCTTGGAGAAAACATTAATTATGCTTACGAAATTGTGTGTGCAATAGAGAATTTGAATTAAATCAAGTCTGGGGGGAAAAAAGTAAACAAGCCTGAAGAGTTTTGTTTTTATCCAGGAAAATTACCTAACTTTTATGTTAAAAAATTCTATACTCTTCTACCTTCCTCCAGTAATTCCTGTCATGAGGTTTCATACAGTAACTGCAAAATGCTGTAGGCTACAATATGAATTTGAACCAAGGGCTCAGGTGCTTGGGTTTTCAGTAAGTTCATCCATCTGTAAACCACCAAGACCCTTATGAGAAAAGAAAGAAGGAAAAAGGAAGGAAGAGAGAAATAAGTTTTGCTGATAATATATTGCTAACAAAGGCAGGAGACTTCATGTATGTACCTTGCATGGACAGCTGCAATTCAGCTCTCTTTGGTGTGCTGAGGCGATGTAGCTTAGTTTTCAAATGAGTTGCAGTGGCACAGACTGTGAAGCAATAAAGCCAAGCCAGTTGTATGGGACTTAAAATTACTCTTCAGAAAGTCAGAACAAGCTATTCTTCAGTGCCAAAAAATTTCTGGTCATCTAATTATGGGGTGTGCACCACCGGTAGCAGCAGTAAGAAACCAAGTGCTTATTGGAAAATTTTTCTTCCCTCTGTTTTAGCCTTCAAGATGATTGTATCTTGCTTGGTGTTTCAGCATATGATGATTCAGGGAGGATGAGCAGAAGCTGGTATTGGCTGTGCTGCCCCAGCAGTGAAGCTGCTGCCTGTTATTGACTTCCTGGGGAGCGCTGACAGCTCTTCCCCAAGCACAGAGCTGTTTCTCATTCCTCACAGCCCACGAATGGCCCCCACTGCTCCGTAAGTTGTCTCAAGGTTTGCCAGCACCATCTTATTCCCTGGCTCCATTGAACAAACAGGCATGAGGCAACCAAACCATTTGGGCCATGCCAAGAGGTTTCTATGCAGCAGGTCCAGGCCAGGCTGGAGATTGGAGCTCCCTGTGAGCAGAACAGAACAGCTCACCCTGCACTGCCCATGCTGGAAGGGCTGGTGCTGCTGTCTGTCTTTGTACCCTGGACCCCAAGTTCTTTCAGTAGAGCAGGGAGCAATGCAGCCTCCTGGGGACAAGGAAAAGCTAATAGATTTTTGCTGAAGCCATAATAGAACCACATCACTGGAGCTACAATAGACTTAGATGAGGAGATTTACTTGAGTCTTTGAAAGACCCACAAAGCAGAAATGAGGAGTTGCTAATAAATAAAATGCATAAATGCAACTGGTACCCAATCCTAGTCCCACAGTCCTGTAAGTGTCCAAGCTGAGAAAACGAGAGTGTGAGACAAGCTCAGTTTGCAAGGTTTGTTATCAAAACAGATCTAAATAATAAATCCATTCCTTTTCATTGCAGTTTGACCACACTTTGTTTTCCTTACCATCCTACTCACTAATTGAGGTGCAAAACAAAGTGGAGAGGGTGGCCCTCTACTTAGTAATCTGTTGCTTAGGTTGAATGGGCTTCCCCTACCTGGGGATAACTTTGTCTTTGAAGCTTTTAAGCTAATTGGACCTGTCTGCTCACTGTTTGTTGAGGCTTATCTCTGGAAATCTTTGCTATTTACTATCATCAATTATAGCAGCTGCAGCATCAATAACAAGTGGTACTAATGCTACCCAAGGCCTTAGGAAATCCAGTTGCAAAGTGGCCCTTTCCTTCACTGTACCTCTGGAATGGTTTTTGCCTGGGAATGCCCCTGAAGTCTGCAAGAGGAGCCTGAGGAGCTGTGCCTCTCTGCTCTGGTCAGCCCTGCTCTGTGGAGCTCACTGACTTGAACCACCAATCAGTGAAGAAGGATCCCAAAGGCTGGTGACTCCTATTGAAGAGCTGCTTTCCCCAAGTCCTGAATAGCTGAAGTTAAACCTATATGAATTTTGGGATCAATGAAGCAAACCAGCAGTATGGAAAGACTGAACAATGTGTAACAGAAAGCTGAAATAAAAATGAAAAGCCCAGCTGCAATTCATGTTCTGCTTGTAGTGACCTAAATTTAGTCTCCTATATTCAGTTTTGCTGATTTCCAGCTATGGGCATCTCATTAGCTAGGTGTTTCAAATTATTTGGCTACCTATTTAGGTGCCTAAATTTAGATCTAAGAAATTTAAGGTCGTCTTGAAAAAGTCTTTGTTGGAATTACATGTTTGCATTCTGCTCCTCCTACTCTCATCTGAGCTGGGATAATGTCCACAAATTGTGACATTAGTAAGAAATTTCTCCACACTGGAAGAGGTTACTGAGGAGCTGTAGATAAAGTGGCTGGTTTAGACCAGTGTCTGAGGGAGAGTCAGAGATGTGGAACTGCTGCATGTCGGCACCAGTGGTGCCCAGCCAGAATTTTTGGGACTCTGAAAACAGCCCTAAACTGTCAAGTATAGGCCAGTAAGTTGATCCTCATGGCTATGAAATGGCAAGAAAGAGAATTATGAAAGACAAGACAAATATTTGTTCTACTGTGTATTCAGAAAGGACTGGGATTTTATTTTTTTTTTAAATGAAATGTGCTATCACAATCCTTGCTGTGCATTGTCCATCCCCAATAAGCCAATCTTGCCATTCCTGACTATAGCTTAAACACTAGCTGCGCTTCATACTGGAGCAAACCATGTGGCTATAATCATGTTTTCAGACATAAACTCAGTCTTAAAGTTAGCTTTATTTTTGCCAATAATCTTTAGTAACACTCGATGGATCTGACTGTTTCAGTGGGTTCTATCTTCAGGTTTTCACTGGTCCTGCCTCAGCCAGGCTCTCCCTGGATGCAGGAGTGAAGGTGAGCAGTGGTGCTGCTGTGAGCTCCTGCTCTGAGCAGGAGGGAATCTGTACAGATCGGGGCAGCTCATAAGGGGATTTACACTTGTAGAATTCACAAGCTGTATGATTCTTTGATAGATGTCATAAGATATGTCCTGGCAAAGCTGCTGATAACTTATCATTTCCTATGACAGTCCCTAGATAAGCTGTCACCTCAGCTGCCAAGTCCTGAGTTGTGTTCAAACTCCAAACTTTTTGTTCCAAGACGCTGCACCAGCTCCTTCCCCTGTGGAGAGCAGCTGTTTTTCCCCATGGGAGTAGAGCCTGACACCTCTAACAAACAGACCTGTTGCACTGCACTGGGTGGGGCTGGATGGCAAAGCTGGGGTCACTGTGAATTGTTTGGAATATAACCTTAGCCCATCAGTATTGCCCCAGCTCTAGTAATGCCTCCAAGTGAGACTGTTCCTTGACAGGGCTTTCATCTCCAGACATTTGCCACTGCCTCTTAAGCAAAGGGTGAACTAGTTTCATCACACTGGTCCTACTTCCTCCCCTCACTCCAAATATTTACTTCTACCTCTCCTGATAAACTAGTTCAGCTTAACATGTAGAGCCTGGAGATTTGTTCTTTCTGATTTTCATCCCTAACTATTTATAGCATCAGTCTAAGTCCGTTTCCCCCACTTTTATACTTGTGAATCAAGCAGAGTTCAGATGAATGTCTGCATGAGAAGTGTGGGAGGCTGTAGAGAGATGAAAATAACAGGAAGGCAGCTGCTGCATGTTGGCTCCCTTGGTGCAGTTCAGCACCTCCCTGTCTGTCAGGGCATGGGTCGACTTACGTTAAACAAAATACAGTTAATATTAAAAAAAAGCAGAGAAACTCTTCTGCCTGGATGCTAAATTCCCATTCATTCTGCAGTTCATCTTCCTCCACAGGCTCATCAGAAAACAGAAAGCATCATTGTGCTGATGATTGCTGGGATTCTTCTTAGGGGAGTGGAAGAGGGGGAACACAATACAATTTAGGCTTTACAATCTGGAGATGCAGAGACAGAAGTTCCAATCATTGCTGTGCCTGCTATTCCCAAAAACATTTTGAAGTTCTGCAAAAGCCTGTCCTGCCAGGTGGGGGTTGCAGCAGTAGCCCTGGGAGTGCTGAGATGCGTGTCCCCACAACTTGTCTGCAGGGTCCAAAGGAGCAGTCCAGGCATGGGGATGGTTTTTGGGTTTGCAGAGCAGACTTGGGCAGCCCTGGAGGATGCTGTGTGAAAAATCCTATGGGCTGAGTGCTGCTGTGCACCCATCTCCCTGAAAGCACAGCAAAATGTCATACCCAGGTGGGGAGGCACTGACTCTCCCCATAGAAAATCTCAGCCGACCTCAGCAGACAACTTGTGTATTCCCACTGAAGCCGTAAACACTTGGAGTGGGGTGTGTTTTCACCCTTGGTTACCTGTAAAAGCCCTCTGTAGTTTGGCTGCTCTGTAAATAGCAATTACATTTAAGTCCTGCTGAGAAATGTACTCAGTACGAAGTCCAGCAGGAAAATGTACTTACTGCTGGGTCCAAATTAAGGGTTTTGAAGGGGGTTGTAACTCCCCATGTGTTACGTGGGGTCCAAACAAAGATCCAAGGGAACACGAAGAACTTCTGCCAAGTGGGATGGACACCTCAGAGGAAGGTGTTGGGCAGACACCTGGTGTGGCTCTGGGGAAGGAAGCCTCTCCCAGGCTCTGTGCAGCTGCCCCCTCCATACATCATCCCTCCCCAGCAGCCTCATTGGTGTGGGAGGTCTGCTTGCTCACTGGGGTGGCCACCCGCCCCGGCTCTCCTTGATGGTTGTGTTTGCACCAATGTTTGCCACTGCCAAAGCCTGGGGAATTTCCAGCTCTTGTAAGACGTAGACTTGCCCCTGAACCTCATACATTCAATACAACCTCAGGATGCTCAGATGCACAAGAATATCAGTTGGGATCGATGCAGAGCAGAGAAGAAATTCTGGTTGTGGCTTAGGAGACATCCTTGTGAGGCCACCTGGGCCTGGTACTGTATGGTGGCCCTGCGTCAGGAATGGTGTGTGCCATGGGGGCCATTTTACTCCAGACGTTGTGTGGGTGAGATCATGGAGCTCACTGGTCCCTGCTCCTCCTGCCCGCCCCCACCCTCCACACTCTACTCTGATACCTCTGCCAGGCCTTTTATTAGCACTAGATGAGAGGTAGACTTATAACTAAATGGCCTAATTTTGCACAGTGCGAAAATATTGATGAGCAGGAGGCTCATCAACACTTCATAAAAACCAGATGACTTACACCTCTTCACTACCCTGGCATGGTAAAACATTGACTTTCCTATGTGTTGTGTAACCTTACACACAACAACAGGTAGTAAACTATGGCTGTGTGCAGAGTTTGATCCTTAAAACATTTTTGCTGCATTGATTAGTTGGAAATTGCTCTTCAAAGAACTTTCTGAAGAGATGTCTTTTAAATATCTCTGTTATTTTAGTCATTACTAGTAAGTGCCCTGCTTCATTATTAATACTCAGTGTGCTCCCAAGGATTTCATCCTTTCCTCCCTTCAAGAACTGCCTTCTCCTGTTGGGAAGTGTCTCAACAAAAAACGCTCTGTGGGATCTTCGCAAGGTTTTTGACATGCTCATTTAGGAGGCCAGAGTTTGATCCATCTGTCCCAAAATAAGTAGATGTGTGCTGCAAATCCCTAAAAACTCCTATTGTCAGTGAAAGGCTCTGGACACCAGTGTCCCTGGGGATGTCAGGCGTCAGGTGTCTGTTGTCATGGGTGACGTTCCCTTCTTGAGTTTAAGCCATGCTCCACTGGGCCTGTTTGGTGGGGGCAAATGGTTTTGCCACATTCTTCAGGCTAGCTTGTGCTCAAAGCCAAAACTACAGCCACGTTGTGACATTTGAAAAGGCAGTGGTAAAAGCTCTGGAAGTGGTGCTGGGTCACTGAGAAAGGATTATGCTGGTGTTGGCACAGAGGCAGCACTTAAGGAGCTTGGGTGTTTCTAAACAGGCTTCTGCCCTCTTTTTTATCTTTTTACGAGTGGTGTTTGATCTCACTATTGTGGAGCCAGCTGGGAAAGTGCAGATGAAGGAGAGCTATAAAGATCTCATTCCAACAGCCCTGTTTTAGGAACACACCCACTTAGGACAGAAGTTCAGAGAAATTCTTTTTGCTGAAAAGGCTCATCCAGATGGGGACAAAACCAGGTTGGTGCCCACTGGGCTGAAGGGTTGTATTTAAAATTCTGTTGTATAGGGCTGTAATTCAAGGACCATATTAATCCATACAACATCTGTGAAGATAGTAGTGGTAGTGTTTCCAGCTGGTTCTTAAGCATTTCATAGATTATTTTTTATATATTGAGGATGTAGTTTTGGAGGCTATTTTGTGTTTCCCCTCAAAAATGTAACAGTTGCTGCTTTTCATTAAAAATAGCAACATTCTTTTCTACAGAATTTGAAATAATTGTGTATTTCTGGTACTTCTGAACGCCATATTGTTAGTGTTACTCCATACATTTGTTGTTATTGGCTGTCTACAAAAAGCGTTGCATTTTATGTCTCTGCTTCATACTCCTGATTTTTGTTCATGTCACTAATAATGGCACATGTTCTGATCACAAGGACTCAGTATTTAGAATCAGCCATGTCGGCAATGCACGTTTTCCTCCTGAAGAGAAATATTTTTTGCTTTCTCTAAATTCATTGCGGCAAATTAAAAAATTTACAGCTATCTGTGCCTTCCTCTCATTAGTAAATGCTTCCTTCTGATTCCTGGAGCCTTTGTATTTAGTCCATTATAGAGAACGGAGCTTCTTCAAACAAAAAGTATTTTTCTATTCACAAAACTTACAGCCACAAACTTTCTGGATTTGATCATTGGTGCTTTTTAAGCCAGTTATAAGATGATCAGTTTCCAGAGTCACACAATTGTGCTTGTTTGGGGGTTGTTTTTTTTTTTTTTCCAATTTCATTAGGTTTTATTTACCAAGGCAAGGTTTATTTTCACTCCCACTTCAAGTCTGCCTTGTAGAAGTGACCCAACTGTGCACACAGCCCATAAACCAGTTTAGAGAAAAAGAGGCTTCAGAAATAAAAATGAGTCAGAGAAGGATGTGGTCGTCATCTGACAGGAGTCACCAAGTGGTTGACCTGGACCACAATACATGACAGGCTGTTTTGCACTGGTTGGTGCCTTCCTATTAGCCTTGTCCTCCGTGGCAACCCCATGCTCCCCAGATCTTTGTGGATATCCTAGATCAAATAAAGGCACAAAGTAAGATGAGTCTGGGTGGATTCATCACGTTCAAGGATCTGTTATGCTCTGGATTCATTGATACAGAGGCACGATTTTGATCAGAAGGAGCAAATATATTCTCATTGTGAGAAAAACTCTCTCCGTAGTGAATTTAGAAAGAAAAAAACGAGTCCGTGAGACAGAGAAATATAGCAAGTAGGAACATTTTACTTACAACATGTGTCGGGTACTTAAGGCCACGCAGGTCCAGAAGCACACCTTTAAGTTCAAATTTCGCTCTTTTAAGGTCTCAAAAATCCCTCCCCATATGCATAACAGAAGAGGCGTTTCCCGCTCCCTGGTTGGCTGAGAGGCGGGGCCCCAAGCAACATGGCAGCCCCCATGACTGGCCATGTGGCCCACAGAGTCTGCTTACCCATATTCATGGGCTGCATAGTTCCCTGGTATCAGCTCCTATCAGGACTTGACACCTTACGGCTTTGCGACACGCCTTTATAGGTTAGTAAGGGACCCCTAAAATCTACACCCTTGGATTAGTGAGTTCCTCTGTCTCCGGACCGCAGTTCCCTGGCGTCAGCTCCTATCGGGACCTGACACCTTACAACTCCGCGGCACGCCTTTATAGGTTAGTAAGAAATCCCCTAAAGTCTTTACCCTTGAGTTAGCGACCCTTTTACAATTTATTTTGTTTGTAATAAAAACCATATCTTTATTTCTCACATCATCATTGTGTGTCTCAAAGAGCAGAAACATATTGGACAAATGAAAGTAGAGTGGGGCAGAAATCCACTGAGTTGCTTTGCCAGGGCTGTCGGCAGGAGCAGCTCCTTTGGCAGCTACAAGCCAGGTTTGGCTTGCACAGGACCAGAGTTCCCTCTCCAGTTCCCTCACCACTGTCCTGTGCTCAGCAGGCATACAAGAGCACTAAGCCTGTAAGAAATAATAGGGGATTGGCACTGCTTGCCAGCTTGGGACAGCATGTTAACAAAACCAGACACATTAAAGGAAGGGCTCAACATTTTCCTGGGGAGTGCTGAAATTTAAACAATTGCTTTTAGGCAGTCCTTTTCAGAAAGCCCAGCTGGGAAGACCGGCTGCTTTCTCTGGGCCATTGTGATAAGATGCCAAACTATCTTGGAGCAGCTCTTCACTGCAGGTGGCTGCTCAGTTGGGTCCTCCACAAGCCTTTTGATGTGTTGGGGAATCAAAGGGAGAGACACAAAGAACAGGCAGAAGTCATACATATGAATGTGCACATACATAGACAGTAACCTTTCCTTCTCTGATTACCCTAGCAATAAATGCTTGTGACATCAATACTTGATGATTACAAGCCCTGCACTCTTACAAAGTGCTGCTTTGGAATTGCAGGTGGAGAGAGAGGAATTAATCACCTTAGTTTAAGGTAGTTTAAGTGACAGCTCAAGTTCTATAAAGTTACAGAAGCTGGAGTGAGTGAACATCATACAGATAAGCCATTAGTTCTGCAAGGAAGTTTCCTGATCTGAGACACGTCACACATGAATTTGTTATGTGGCTGCTCTTGCCTGCATGTTCTACTTCATGCAAAATAGCACTGTGAAGCACTTACGTGTTTTTTTATGTGTTGATGTGTGTGCATATGTGTGCATATATGTGAGCACACATTTATGTGTCCATGTACATATTTTATATGCATTTTACATATGTGTGTAGATAGAGAGAGAGAGAGAGAGAGAGAGAGAGATGCAGACATATAGAATGCAAAAGTGCTAGGTGGGAGTGCTAGGATGATTTAACACTGATGGCTATTTTTAGTTGAGTAAATAAGAACAGGAAACATTTCTAGTGGCTGAGTTCTTGCCAGCTGTTAAGATCTAGCCAAGAGCAAGAGGTGTGTGAAGGTTTTAAAAAGAGATTAATTAACATCATATTTTTACTCCCAAATTTTGGTTAATTTTTGCACTCTTCTACTGCCTTACAGTAAGATTTATCTTCCCGGTGTTTTCAGTGGGGAGGCCAAAGCCCGGTGTATTTTCTGCAGCTCGGATTTTGGTATTGAAGACACAGCTCAGTGGATGCAAGTGCAGATGGGGCCACAGGGACAGACAAGAGGGGTGGAGATGTTGCCTTCAAAGAGAAGAAAGGTCCTTTTAGGAGAGATGTGCTTGTTTCTAGCAATTATGCAAGAAGGTGAGGAAATGAACACCAAGAAAGAAAAATGGTTTTCAGATGGCCAGGGATAAAGTTTAACCAGAAATAGTATGAAGCAGTAGAGAGTAAAGTACTTGTCAGTTTTAACATACAACCTTTTTAGGTTATGAAGCCCACCTGGCCATGTGTAATGGCTACCAGGGTTATGCGATCTCTTCCCAAACTGTATTCACAGCTAACCAATGCAGTACAAATAATAGAGATTTAGCATATCAACATATTACAATTCTGAGAGGGAGACCTTCCTACTGAGGGGTAAAGCAACCTCTGACACTTGGGCTATCTTCCAAACAGTGTAACTCTCCATCTAGTGAAGCTGAGAGTTCAGCCAAAAGATCCCAGGAAGCTCTGGGCTTTTTGTTATATATTGCAGGAAACTATAAAAACTACATTTACATTAGACATCTTCTGTAATAATGAAACAATTGGGAGAGTCACTGAGTTGCATTTACCAAAAAAATAAAAAAACAAGCCACAAACAAACAAAAAACCAACTTTAAAAATACTCATCAATACCATGATTTATTCCAGTACCTATATAACACAGTTACAGCATAGTTCTTGAGTTATATGCTGTAAAGAAGCAAATAAAGAAAAATACTTGGAGCAGCAAAAATGCAAAATGCCTCATATTGTGTAGCAAGAACTCAGTAGCAATAAAATATTAAAATTTTGAGAAATGTTGTAGGCAGCAGTTTTTGTAGTCATTGCTATCAAAAGATAGGCAGTGAGCTCTGGAAAAGAAGTAAAATTTGGTTTGGCTGTGATGAAATGCTGGGTAATTGTCAGTTTTAGCAGAGGAAATTAGCAAATGACTCATGGGCTGCAAGCGGTGGGGAGCATGGGGAGCTTCATCCATCATCTCCAGAGCAGCCTTCACTTTCATACACTCTCTGCTGTTGCTTAACTGAAGTACCATGTGAAATAAAATGCAAAAGGTCATAAATAAAATGCTTCAGGAAAGTAGAGCAGTTTAACCCAAGCAGTCACAGCTAAGTGTGATGCTAATGGTTTGGTGGTTTTTTGGTGGGTTTTTTTGGGTTTTTTTGGGTTTTTTTTTGTTATGGCTGATGTTCAGAAAGGATTGCCTGAAAGCCTGGTCCCTGCCACAGGGCTGGAGAGTTTTGGCAGAGTGAGAGTCACAGCCAACGGAGCAGAAGGAGCCAGCACAGATGAGCATCAAATAGGACTGAACCCTGGGGAGCTCAGGGGGTTGTCTCTCCTACCAAAGCAATGAGAATTAGGTACATAATTAATGCAGATAGCACTATAATCTCAGCTGGGAATTTTCTTGCATCTTTAGGTGAAAAACTAAGCCCTGAACAGCCCAGCCAAATGCTTCTTACTAAGAAACGTGCAGAGGTGTGGGATGTCTCAGCTGGATTTTGGAAGAGAAGTGACCCATTGCTTTTGTTAAGATGCAAACCTCTTACCCAGCTCTTGTAAGGCTCTTTCCCAGCCTTGTATGGGGAACATTCTGGACTGGAGAAGGGCAGGGAGGGATGAATAATACTCTAAAATAAAGACTTTTATTAGCTAGAGGGACTGGAAAAAATATGTTATTTAGTAATGGACTAAATCAAGCCTGATTCTCCATTTATAAAAGGAGTTCTGTTCTGTTGTGGCTCCATTGACAAAACAGAGTGTAGGTGGACTGGTGAATAAAACCTTGTATTTATTTATAAAAATAAACAAATGATAAAAGGTTTTCCCTGACAAAGTAACTACTACAAATTTGTCCTCTGAAACTGTGAGCAGCTTTGTTTATAGGAATTGTATCACCTAGATGAAGGAAGGACTCTTTTTGAACCCTCAGCCCCTGTAAATGCAGAACAGAAACAGTCAAACTAAGCCTTACTCTCTTTCTCATAAAATAACAAACTGGTGTGACAATAATGGTATCATTTGCTGCCAAATAATTTTCCAAAAAGTGTAAATACACAAGCAGTCAGGAATATGTAGTCTCAAATAATGTGTCAGCAAATCAATCACTCCTATATTGAATGGTATAGTAATTTAGCAGTATTGAAAACTGCAGTAGAAAGGAACAGTTTTTCAACTAAACACTCTCAAGAAAAAGAGCCCAGGATGTGCTTCAAATTATTCTCTTCTTACAAACCAGTAGTAATTATTCTGTTTCACACCAAGACTGATATGCATGGGGAGGGGATTAAACAAATGCACCAAACCTCAGTCAGAAAATGTGCCAGAGACAACTGCTTTGATAGCAGACTGCTTTGCTTTTTTCTGCTGCAAAGGGTGTAAATGTTGTCTCCAGAAGTGAGTGCTAAATTAGCAGGAAAATGTCTGACTTCTGTGCATCAGCTTTCTAAATAACCTAAATCCATCTTTTTTATATTTTGGTGTTTGCATTTCTTATTTGTACTCTCAAATTACAGTCAGACTTCAGAGTAAGAAGTTTATAGATCTCTGGTAAGGAAGGGAAAGTGATGATATTTTATGATTATGGGAAAACCAGTATTTCACATTTCTTACAGGCTATACCCTTTTACACTTACCACAGAAAAGCATTTTTACAGTAGATCCCATTAAAGACCCCCCCAAATCAGAGGTAAAGATGAAAGTGCATTAGTATAAGAGCTAACAGGAGAAGCTTAAATGTTGCATGAATCCTATCAATCCACAGTGCTTTTTAAGTTCTCTGCTCAGAACACAGTCCACAATTATTTCACAAAGCCACACTGATTATCCTCTGTTCTCAGCACTCTTCAAAGACAGGGCAGAAAGTGAAGCCCAGAGAGGATGGTAGGAGACCAGGGTCAACCTGCTGCAGAGGGAATTGCTGAGAGTGCATTGTGTGCTGCTGCTCTAATGATATCCTCTTCCCAGCTGCCTGGGTGGAAGATTTCCGTACAGGTGGTGTTTAATCCCCAGGTAAGAAGTTTGGGATCCCTTTGGCATGGAGAACAGTAGGAGGTCAGTTCATGGTATGAGGTTGGTTAAGTCAGCCCTGGGAGGAACAGTCCTCTCCTGGTGAGGCCAGGCCAACTACCCTTGCTGGAGCTACACACAAGCTGGCAAGGCTGGGCTGGGCTCCCCTCTCTTCTGGGACCTGGGCCAGGTGATGTTTGCTCTCAGGCATGCTTGTGGTGGCTGAATCAGGAAAAAAGAGGACAAAGAATACATGGTACCAAGACATGTGAGCAGTCAGTCATGCTAGCATGGACATCACTCAGCAGCGCTTGTGTCCGGTATCCTCAGCCTGCAGCCAGCCAGTGCCACATCATTGAATTACGAATCATTTAGGTTGGAAAAGACCTTTAAGATCAAGCCCAACCATTAATCCAGCACTGCCAACTCCAGCACTAAACCATGTCCCTAAGCACCACATCTGCAGGTGTCTTAAGTAGTTCCAGCGTTGGTGACTCAGCATTGACGTTACCTCCCTTCCCCGCACCTGACTTTGCATCATTCCCTTGCAGCCCAAGCACCGTCTGACTTGCCACAGCCCCTGTGCTTGTCATTTCCTTTGGCTCCCTGCAGTAACCTCATCTTGTGCCCCTTGCAGTGGTTCCTCAGATATCACCCAGAAATAAGCAAAGGAGAGAAAAGCCTCAGACAGGGTGTAGGTCAAAAATATGAGGCATGGTAGAAGGTGGCTCTCTTCAGAGAGACTGGAAACACCTTTTTGGTGGAGTTTTTCCTGCCAGCCTGATTTAAGGAACCTGAGCAACACCCCAAGGCTAGGGTGGCTCTTGAGTATCTGCAGGCCCCAAGACATACATTGCTTAGCCAAACTTAAGTCTCACTCCTGGCCAGACAGCACTTCCTTGGGCTTACCAACAGCTCACTACACCAGGAAACAGTGTTTATGGATGGGAGAAGGCCATCCCAGGTACTGCAGTGGGTCACACTTGCCCATGATGGCCACCATTTCTTGCAACCAGCAGACAGTCACCTGGGGATTTTTCAGCAACAGAATAGGGGTGTTATTTGGTAAATGCAGCCAGAGCCCCTGCCACATTAGGAGGAGGTGCTTGGAAATGAATGTAAACACAAAGTGATGAACAAATATGAAAAATGCTCAGGAGACTCTGTGAGGAGCAAAGACCTACACTTCACCCTGTGGTGAGGGTCAACAGCAATTCCAGCGTGGTGGGGCATTGGTCAGGTGCCAGTAGAGGTTCTTTTCTTCCATGTTCTTCTGTCCTAGGATCAGCCTGCTGCTGCTGCTGCTTGGGGACCATTCTCTAAAGGCATTGCCTCTGGTCATCACTCTCGTCTGAGCGAGACAAGTCACGGTGTTTCTATAGCACTGCAGAAATCCAAAGCAGGTACTGTAAGTCAACAAAATGCTAATTCTCCAAAGGTTAATTAAACTGAGTGGGACTCTTAGATGAAATGCAACAGCTGACTGCTGCAATTAAGTCTGGCATCACAGTTAGCATTAGGTGGCACTCCAGTGAGGCAGAGCTCCTCAGATGGGGTTTTTTGGGTGCTTACTCCCTTGAGGGGGGTCCTTGTTCTTGCCTGCCTTCAGGAGATGGAAATTAGTGACACCCAATTCAGTCAACTGGGGAAAAAAAATATGTTGCTTCTCTGCAACCCCTCAGAACAGACACTCCTAAACACTGACTTATAAAATATGAGGCTCCATTTAAGACAGTTTTCTAATGTAAATGCAATATTAAATACTGTGTATTACTGCCTGACCTTTGTCATTCCTTCCAGGTGAGAGGGAAGACAGAAGAACAGTTGGCTTGGGAAGGCTTGTCAAAACAGGGCTTTGCAGCCTGCAACAAGGAACACAGAGGAGGGGCCCTTCTTTTACCTTTAATATATTGACATTTAGTCCCAACATGGGCATTCCATGTTGTCTTCCACAATGAAGAGCCGGAGCATGTAACTTTCCCAAGTCCTGGCCAGCTCCTGCAGGCAGCTTTGAGCTCCCTATGGGCACTGTTGCCACCTGATGAATAGCTATTGTTGTTGTCCACGGGAGGTACCTGCCACATAATAGCATCCAAAAAACTCTTCCAATTACTGCTTTTTTAAATAGAAATGGTGGAACAATTACAGAACAGCTGCATGCAATTACTACATCAGGTGATGTGACCTTTTCAAAACAAAGAAGGAATATGATTTTGCAGATAGAACAGAAAAAAGGTTCTCCTTTTTCTCTTGGAATATAAAAATAAAACTCATGAGTTCAAAACACCCCCAGTCCCTTTTTTTTTTTTTTTAACATAGGTAATGATTGTTCTTTCAATTGCATCTCACACAAATTTTTGGCTATCTGGAGACAATGGAATAAAAAGAAAAATAAAACAAATACAGAATCCCATGAGCAAAAATATGAAGCCTGTACTAAGACCTGGTGCCTTGAGGTAAAGGCCTCTTTTCTCTAAGCTGAGCAGAGTTTAGCTTGCAGTCTGGTACATCCACTGGCATTCTTTGTCCTTTTTTCAGATTCTTACTTTTACTAATATAACTAGTGGAAACTTCCTTTCTGAAACTTCATCCTGCCAAGTGCAATTAACATCAACCAGTGGTTTCAAAAGCTATTGATGGGCACTAAGACATCACTGTTACACTCAGATTAGTTCCCCAGGCTAAGTTGTAAGAAAGGCTGTGGCAAAAGGCAGTGGATAGAAGTGTAAATAAATGATTTTTATGCATGTCTTGGAAACAAGGGCTGAGGAGAGTAAAAGTTTTCCCCTTTATACTTCATAGCCGAAAAAGCTTTTTTTTTGATCTGGGAGTTTCCTTCTTCATCAGGGCATTTCCCTTGAAAAATATTTCTCCATGATTCTGATATATGCTTTTGTGGTCTCTCTCTTTCTGTCCTTCATTTCCTTGATGACTTTCCTGGGTTGATCTCATCATGTGGGAAAGAGATGAGTAGCATGTGGAAAGGGAGATGCCTGGCTGGAGGATGTTAGAAGAGTGAGAATGGAGTCTGAATTGATACCCACAAAAAAACCTAACACTACTCTGACTCCTATGCTTTTTGACAGAAAGGAGAGCCATTTCCATACCTTTTCCATTCCAATAGCCCATGAATTGTACAGCAGGCTCTGAAGTTCTCAACTCTTGATGCTTTTCATATGACCTCAGTGTGTATGGTTGCAATGAGCAGTTATAATTGAAGTGATTAAATGGTGATAGTGAGCAGTCAGCACTGAGGTCTAATTTTCACAAAAGTCATTGCCCACACCTTGCCCCTGAACCTGGCCTGCCCCACAGAGCAGTGTGGAGACAGACCAGGCCTCTCCAGGTGCCTGTGCACCTCTTTCCTTGGATCGTAACGGACGTCGAGTCACACTCCCCAAGAAACCATCACTCCAGCCTCTGCTAATCTCTCCATTCCACATAACTAGGCAAGCATGCCAATATAGATGGAGCCTTCATGAGACAGCCGGTCCAGGCTGACCTGCTTGTAAATTAACTCTTTATATTCTGATGCATTCAGAAGTTTGTTTTCCTCATGCCAACAGAATGGAAGGTCATGAGAACCCAACAAACAGCCTTCAGTGGTTTGTTTTCTCCATTTAATTTACTCTCTGGTATCATATTTCCCTTGGACCGTATTTTCCTTTGGACAGATCTTGTTCTGAAACAAATACAGAATTTCTCTACCTAGGGGAAGCTGGGCAAGGACAAGTATAGGATGTTGTAGAGGTGCCGTCAAATTTATTAATGAATGGCACTATTCTATGTATTTTCCCTAAAAGAAAGGTAACTCAGTCTCTACATTGCTGAAGGCCTGTAGATTTCCACTTCGGCCAATTTATATCCATGTGTCTTTCTATGGATGTGATCTGATGTAGTTTATTAGCCAAACATATTCATCTCCTGTTTTTGAAAGTTTAATATTAATAAATCATTTGCTCTTTATTTTTAGATCTGTTAACACTCTACATAGCTCAAATGATACATGAATGCCCAAGAGTATGAAACATTCATAAGTCCTATTCCTCTGCTTTTTGATAATCCCTTTTCCTCCTGCTGAGAACATTTCCATCCTTGTGATTACTTTTATGTGGTCCCATCACCTTGCACAAAAGCAGATACCACAAACAATATTTGGGGAGACTAAAGGGCTAGTGATGTGAAAATTGCTTCAGTGTTAATTCTGCTTTCTAAATATAGGCACTTTTTTCCTGAATCCAAGGACAAGACAGCAGAAGATGAATAATGCCAATGCTTACTTTTACTCTTTTGTAACAACTTCGGCAATATATTTGGAACTGCTGGGAGAAGACAGATTTTTACACCACGAGGATTCATGTATTGGCATTTTACCTGTAGGCCATTTCATCTTGCATGATGGTGAGGAGTGAAATATATGTGTATGTGTGTTTACATACATAGGTATATGAAGAGAGAGAGAAAGCGACACATGCATACATACCTGTGCTGCAAAACGAGGTCTTTTTCAAAAGCACAGGGATTTAAACCTCTTGAATTGATACATTCTGTCTTTTCAGGAGAGAAGTTTGTTCTCGGCAAGAGGCATGATGTTTATTATCCCTCTGTCATGAGCTATCCCTATCCCCAGGTGGGGTCTTTCTGAGGTTATTCTTAGTGGCATAGGCTGGACTTGCTGCTGCAGTGTTGGTCCCAGTGAGTGGCCACTTCCTTCCTGTTTCACAGCACAGCTGCCTTTCTCATAGCACAAGGCTTTGAGTTCTCTGCTTCAGGGGTCACAGCACCAGGCCCTGCTGAAGGGCAGTGTGTGTCTGTGTGCAGCCATGATTTGTAAGAAATCAGTACCCAGTGAATAAGCACAACATAGTTCTCTGGGCTACTCATCCAAGAAAAGACTGAAGGGACTGGGATGTTTTAGGTGGTTTTTTCATGTCCTCTAGAGGACTGCCTTGCCATTGGTACTTTGCTCTAAATGCAAAGACAGATCCTAACGGTTTTGCTGATGATTGTGGTAAACCTTCATTACCTATACTACCTGATGTCCGCTCTAAAAAAGGCTGGCTGGGGACCTGTGGGACCATATCTTGGCTGTAAAACCCTGAAGTTCAGCAAAACACAAATGCAAAATCCTCTACGTGGGCCAGTCCTAGGGCTGGAGCCAACAGTGAGGACCACTCCTGTGGTGGAGGAGCAAATGAATGTGAGGCATTGCAAAATTTAAGATCAAGGCAGAGGCTGTAGAGAGGCATGCTTTGGACAGAGGAAGAAAAACAACCACCATGAAACAGCACAGATTTTTCAGTAACTGTCTGGACAAGGCCTTGAGTGACCAACTCTGGCTTTGGTTATCCCTGCTGTAGATTGAAGTGGGACCAAATGACCCCAAGCTCCTTTCTGCCCTCCATTACTGTGTGATTTGTGAAACTTGAGAAAGGTCTGAATTTTTTGGTTGCTCACTGCAGGATTCCTTCAAAAGTACTTACACTGCCTGGTGCAGATCCTGACACCTAGCCAGCCTGCAGCCAGGCTCAACCCTGCCTCTGATTTCCTCCCTTCTCTAGTCCATGCTGTGCAGGGAGTCAAACTTAAAATTCAAGTGCTTTTTGTCCCATGGATCTTAGAATGCACTCACCCCTCAGCACTGACCCAGCTGCTCAGGCTGGCTGAGATGTCCCCATTGCACGCAAGGCTGATGGAGCACTGGGCAACACAGTTTCCAGGAAATGCTGCTACATCACAATTCACATTGGAGAAACAGCCAAGTCCTCCAGAGATGTTTTGTCACACGAAACATGAGGATGCAAGGCAAATTCACAAGGGCATGAGCCTAATATTTTTTTCAGGAAATTTTAGTGCAAGAAGATGGAGATGGCCCACCTCTGCCCTTCTTAGCAGGAAGACCCTTTGTGTTGCCTGGTACGCACACTTCTGGTGAGACATCCGTGGTACGCACACTTCTGGTGAGACCTCTGGATTTATCATTTTTCAAAAGCAAAACTTTTTTAAGTCACCTTTAATTTATTAAGTCTTTCCTTGAAGAGAGGCCTCATCCCACAGCCCCTTGCCAACCACAATTTATCTTCTCTGTTTTAAGTTTTCCATGTCCTTACAGGCAGAGGTTTTCTGGGTTTCTTCAAGGACATATATAGACTTATATTTAATGCTCACCAGTGCAGTATGTGTTGCTTTAGTCTCGTGAAGAAGGAATGCAACTTCACCTGTTTAGTGTGGAGGTCAGATAGATGGTGACAGGAATACGTACATAAAGCAAGGAGAAAACTGTAATACAAATGCTAAGCTTGAACTTAAATTGCTCTTTTCATATCATAGAGTAAAACTTCCCGAGCATTTACTAAATAGCCATACTTTTAAGCTAAAAAGCCCCTGTCACAGATTATCCCTGTTTGTGTAATGTCACAACAAGCTCCTGGACTTCAGCGTGCAGGTTTACTTGTGTACAACTTGCCAAGACCTTGGTAAGTGACGGCCTTCTGCTTCATTTCTGCATCAGAAGACACAGGAGATGCTGCAACAGGTGCTGAACAAACTTGTGGATTTTCTGTTTCCTCACTTTTCGTGCTAGATGAGAACTGGATATGGACTGGAAACATATGATGTGCTTCTTTAAACAGTGCAAGAGTTTTTCTGCTTTGATTCAAATTCTAGAGCAAATCAGGGGCAAACTTTAAAAGCAAATATCCTGATCCTCTTCACTTCCTATCCAGTGCTTTGCATCATGGCATGATTATAGAGTGCATAAATGGAGTTTTGCCAGATGAGACTTAACTGTAAAATGTGGGACATCCCTAATGAATTCCAGCCTCTAATGACCATTAACACAACCAGACTGGAGCTCTTCCAAAGTAAAGTATGCTGATGGATAGTGCCAGCTTTGGTTCTTCATACCAGTTCCATCACTCTACAGATCTGCTCCTATTGCACACTACATGTTTGTAGACAGCCCATTCTCCACTGAATTTCTCCTTTTGACTCTTTGTGCACAGAAAACCTTCATGACAAACTAGATAGCTGTTCTCTTACTCTAATAGTAAAGATGAAAGATTTTGTATAATCTTTAACCTCTCTACTGTCAGGACACACATATGTTAATAGACCAGTAGGATTAGAAATGGAATGAAGACATAATTTTAGGAAATTAGATTATAAAACCAGGATATTTTCAGACATAAGTTTAGGCTGTTGTGCATTTTGAGACATCTCATTGTCCTAGTTATAGTGGCTGGGACCAGTTTATCACTGTGGGAATGTAACTGGAACTGTGTATTCCATACCCTCTCTGCCATTTATCATGAACTGTTAACAATGCATTGTTTGCAACAGCTGCCCAGGACACACCTGACACCTCAGGCTATGAACTGTGTGCATGGGAAAACAGAGATAAGAAGGTTCCCTGTCTTCACACCAATGATTCAGGTGTGATAACTCCCCTCCAGGAGTCATTAACACCTTCACACCCAACCTCAGGGGTCATGTCTGCTAATGGGCCATCAAGTAGACCAAAAATATCCTGTGACTCACTGAGTAAATTGCCCATTGTGAAAACCCTCCCCCTGGGAGAGGTACTGGGTGTTCCTATCTGAACTGAAGCATATATAAGCTTGGGGTTTTGGAACTTGACTCACTCATTCACTCGTCAGACTGAGAGGAAGACCAGAACCTCAACAGGACTGCAACTACCACTCTCAACCAGACTGTGACCACCAACCTTCTGGAAGGAAAACAGGTTTTCCTTTTTCTTTTTGCTTTGGACTCAGGGGACCACGTGGTGCTCAGCACAGGGGCTGGTGAGCACCATACTGTTTGTGCCTCAGGGGGCTGGGTTGTACAACTGGGTTTTGTGGGCTAAAACCAGTTTTCTTTTGTATCAGTGTACCTATTGTAATCTTTTTATTAAATTGTAGTTCTGACTTCTAAACTCTTTTGAGTTGGATTCATTTCTCCTGCCGGTTTACTTTTAAAACCAGCACGCTCATCAAATTGATGTGGTATTTTTTCTTAAGGACTAAGGTGCATACATTAACTTTGAGGAGTTGCAATGTGCCTGCCGAGTACCTCCAGTACCACTGACATATGCTGAATTTGTAATGCTCAGCAATTTGGAATACCTAAAGAAATAAAATCATTTTGCCCCAATTACCTGGCTTTGGGTTTTGGTCTTGGGCTTTAGATTTTCAAGAGGAAAAACACTGGTTCAGCATGCTCTTAATTGTCTTCCCTTGGCCTCTGTGTGCAGTGCATCAAAACAGAATAATCCATGTAAAAGCTAGGACTGGGCTCTGCCGCTGTGAGTAAGAAAGGTGAGAGACATTATCTTCCCAAGCCTTAGACATCCTTGGACAGGCTTCACAGGGTGGGTCCATCAGCTTGGGATAGTGTGACTGACACTGCAGCCTGGGCTCAGGTGTCCAGCAGATGTCTGTGTACCTGTAGTGAAGTGTGACAGCCCCATGAAACCGAGCATTCCATGGGCCTGCAAATGCTGCAGGGAAGTTTCTCCAGGCTTTGCTGTTGCAGAGGTTAATCAGCCAGCTGCTCAATCCAGCCAACACTTTTGTAACAGTTGCTAATTATTCAGTTAAAAAAGCACATTTCTGCTCTTCCAAGTGTCACCAATTTCTGTGGACACATACGACTGGCTCCCTGGGAAGACCAAAGACAGACTTTAATGTTCCCAGCAGCCTCCACTTGCCTGGGCAAGGGTTTGAAATCTTTCTTCAGAAGTCATAAGATCACCATGAATATTTTCTGAAAACACTTTCCCAACCAACAGGCAGCTCATGAGGGAGAGCCTGAGCACCTGAGCACACCATGCAGAGTGTTGTCATACAAGAAATCCCATAAAGCTGGATTGCACTTATACAGCAGCCCGGTATTACTCTTGTGTTTGTCATGAGATCCCTGCCATTTATCACCCTATTTTTACCTTTGTGGTGAGAACAAAGCAAAGACAAATTATGACTTCCAGTGGTGGGCAGGGGACAAGATCATCCCCCACTCTAAATAATTCTTACAGGGGTTTGTGTGAGAATAGGCAAGTGTGCATATGTTTGGTTTGTTTTAAATGCCATCTCAGGTATTTGTTTCTGAATTACTTCTTTTTTTTATTGCATGCTCCCTATTCCAACACGAAAAGAGGTAATTTACCTCTTCAGCTCATCCTTCTTCCCATCGCTGTGACGAGAGGACTACTGGTTGTTCAATCATCTTGCTAATGCCACCAGGCAGACCATGCTCTGCTCAGTTTTCGGGGGTCAAAAGGAATTAATTACTCTTTCAAAAGTGGTCAATACATGGGCTAATAGAAGGTCACTCCAGAAATTATTCCAATGCATAAGAACATGAATGCTAGTAATACCATCAAGTCCACACAAATCTGGTGTGCAGTTTTGACAACGAACTGAATACAAACCAAGCAAGACTTGCACCACTGACAGCACTGACAGATTGACAGAGAGGCAAGACCTAATTTAGGGTGCAAGTGTACAAACCTTCCAGTGCCAACTGGGTTTGGGTGACAGCAAGGGGTGCAGGACTGCTGGGGGTGCCCGTCTTATATAAAATACTAATGGTGGGATATTGGGGAGGAGAGCAGAGAACGGGTCACCATGATAATCTCAGAGGCAAAATCTAAGTCAGAGTGTCCTAAGGGTTGGAGAATTGTTCCATCCTGCCTGTGAGACAGACACAGGGGGAGCTCATGTCCTCACGGGATGGCAGATTGGCTTCTTCCCCTCTGTCCAGGTGGATCCCCTCTCTCCCCATCCTCTCTGTGAGAGACAGAGTAAGGGACAGGGACTGAGCATAGAAGTCAAAATTACAACCTGTGCTCCTGAGAGCAGGGCTAGAGAGAAGAGGCTCCAGGGCCAGTCCATAACACAGAATTACTGAGAAATACTCATAAACTGTATAAAAATCTCCTGGAAGTTGAGTCAGTCTGAACTACATACCCTTGTTCTCCATCATGACCAAGAAAATCAATATTTCTGCTGAAAAGATGCAGTGCAGAAGGAAGACACCAGTAGATCTTTGCATTGAGCCAAAACACATTTTTCTTCCATCACAGAAGTGTGGGGGTTTTTGGTGAAGTGGCACCTGTTAAGAGCCAAGCCTCATTAAAATGCACACCTAGTACTATAAAACAACATTGATGCTAATGAATATATTTGTGGTACCTGGGATTTTAGGCAGACTTTGGCTCCATCTCAGAAGCTTGTCCTGAATCCACTATGCACATACATCAACTTCCTGCAAAGCAGCAATGTTGACTATGCCCCAGACCTCAGAGTGCTGCAACATGAAGGCAGTGAGATCACAAATACCCTGCGACAGCCATTACTAACCCTCATTAAAAGCTAAACTATGAAAAATGAACAGTTCAGTGCAAGAGCATGAGTACAGCTCAGAGATGTTAGCCCAGAGGAATGAAAAAGGAGGAGGAAACACCCTACATCAAAAGGCTAATAAGCGTATTTGTAGGAAAAGGAGGTTAAGGTTGAGATGCACATAAGAACTAGATAAAAGCAGAACTAGCCACGCTTCCATGTGGAGAAGAGGGGATAAATCCACTTCATTAAGTTGTTTCTAAAACTGGAGCAGATGAGATAAACCTTGAAGAAGACACTCATTTAAGATTGATGTGGAGTAAGAATGGAGAGATAGCTGTTGAAAGGACTGCCATAAACAAGTTCTCCAAGCTCACTGACACTTCCCAGTGTTTTCTAATAAAAATAATCTGTTAAAATCAGACTCTGGAGACAGCTTGTCTTTGGCTGCCACTGCAATTTCTCACAACTGTTTCATGTAGTAAATGCTTTCAGAATAAGATAGGGACAACTCTGAGATGGATTTTTAAGTTACTGTTATTTATACTGGCAAAGCACTTTATACAGCTTTAAAACAGAAAAAAAAAAAAGTGGCTACAAGGAAATTGGAAAAAGCTAGTCAGAGCCATTAAAGTTGCTGATAAATATTCCTTCCACATACAAGTTTACAGTAGCTGGAGCTGTGGAGGGAAATATCCTTGTGCTTGCTTGGGACTGTGGCAGTGCTGGAGGCAGTGAAATGCTTGTAAGCACACAGGATAAACCAACAACCAGGAACTGCAAAGTACTGTGCAGACCTCATGCCAGTGGGCTGCTGAAATCCTCACTGACACAATTGCTGCAAAGTTTTCTCCCTAGGGCAGCAATGGCAGCAGAGGGCAGAGACTGGGTGCTGCCTGGCTGGGCTGACTGTACCCTAGGCAGTGTCCTGGGTTTCAGAGCAGGGAGATAAAGTTACAGTCCCTCTCAACTGGAACAGGGGTAATGGAGCTGCAGTCCTTGGCCTATATCCTGAACCCATGGTTGGTAGGCTCTTCCTGAGGCCTCTCTATATTTTCCTGGAATTTAGGATACTGCTTGGAGGACCTCTTCTCTCCTCCTCCTCCTTTTTTTTTTTTTTTTTTTCCACAGTAAAACTAAAGCACAGTTGTTTTTAAAGTGGAGATGAACTGAAGTTAGAAAACCTTTATGAATCCAATGTCCATTTCTTGTATGTGCCATAAACTTCTACTTATAATTTGGCCATGACATTTGCGAGAAGGATGGTAGAGTCTGTCTCTTCATTACTGACAAGGCAGTGACAGGACAAACCCTCAGCTTCCCTGCTGTCGTGCCAGGTCTGGGGGAGCAGTTAATACAGACTTTTCCAATCTGACAATTTGAAATTCCAAGCTGGTTTCGCTAGCAAGCCATGAAAGTCCTCTTTAACACTTCCACATTAGTTATGATTTTGAAATTTTCTAGTGTGAAAAAGCCTTCCTCCTGCCTTTCATAGCTTTGAAATGACTTCTAGCAGGGTTCAACTGCAGGAAAACTTCCAGCTATAGAACTGTGCAACAACCGTCTTTAATAAAAATAAAAAAATAAATGCAAACATTTTGATAAGGGTGACATAAGCCACATCTCAGCTACTTGGAAACAGTCCTGCTGTTTTTCACTGAAGAAATACCCTCATCATCTATTAAAATATTATGATCAATTCTAAATGAGGCTTTTAGGTGCTTCTGTAAAGTGCAATATGTTACCTTGTTACGATAGCAGAGGACACTTAAAAGTAAAGAAGCTTTTATGTGTGTTTTGCTATGGGACTTGTCCATTATGGGCTGTCCTCAGCAGCAGCAGGATATACTGACTAATACAGCTCCAGCTGCTGCTGCAGGATGGGGGAGGTGTGAGGCTACTTCAGGCCAGTGTACACCCTAAGAACCAAAAGATGGTAAAGGACATCCTTTTCTTGGGGATTCCCCTTGGAGAGAGGAAGGGGCTGTGTGAGTGTGTCAGCAAAAATTCACTTCTAGAATTTTCCAAGTGATTTACAGGCTTATGTTCCAATCATTAAATGGCTCTCTATGGACAGACTATGGGTAGCTGGGTGTGGACCATGCACCTCCAACAAAAGACATCCATGACTTCCAATCTACACCCTCTCCAGGACCATTTTCCCAATAATCTCTTTGTCCAAGCTTGTCATAGATGCGTCTTTTGTATGGCCCATGTGATGTTTGCAAAGTGCTTTGCTGTGGTGTGTGGAGGAAAAGGAGCTATATAAATGCAAATTTTATGTATTAATTTATTCTGTACTGAAGGTTGCACTGAAGGCCAGGTAAATTACACCCATGGCATCTGCTAGTCAGCCCTTAATGTCATCCACTTCAGAAACAATAACTTCCCATAGAATTTGTTAAGCATGATTTTCTTTTGTTAGTCCTTGCACACTATTTTTAATCAAATTACAGTTCTCCAGGTGCTTCCCACTTGGCTGCACCCACTAGCTGCTGAATTTCAGGACCCTGATCATTACTACCCACGTCATTTGCCTGACCTTTCCATGAGACCACAGTGGCAGGATAATGAGGCCCATCCCTCTAGTGCAGCCCCCACTTCTCCCAGCTCACTGCTGAGATCCTCAGGAGCTGAATCCTGAAACTTTAACACCTTGCAACAAGAGCAAGTTCTTCATCACTCATTCTGGCTTTACCTGGAGTCCCTTCATTATTTCTTTTACTCCATCTGAAAGTGAATGACTGTGCCCAGCATTGCTCTCATTATCCCTCTTTGAACACTGGAAAAAGAATTTATTTACATTTCCTGACATGCTTTGTATTCCTGTCATTGCTGTCTCCCCAAGCCTGCCGTGATCTTTGCAATGACATTTTCAGCAACTCTATTCCCAACACTTTTTCTTTGCTGCTATTTCCTGTGCAATTTTTTCCAGTTTTATTTTTGTTATTTTTTTCTTTGCTCTTTTATGCTCTTCTAGATAGATCCCTGGACATAATAATGTAATAATAATACCCAGTGACCCTTTCAGACATTGCTCGCTCCCTGCAGCAAGTCTCCCTGTGGTCTGTAATGCTGCTGGGTACTGAGTGCAGGGAAATTAAAGTTGGCTACAAGTGAGGCTTAGCGTGTGGAAGGAATTTTTGCCTGTGTAACTTCAGGGAGCTCAGCTCTTCCGCTGCTGGGGCGCATGTGCTGCTGGCCTCATGCAGGGATGGTAAGTCAAGAGAAAGACTAAGCTTACAACTGCTGGCATGCCTAATGCTGTTTTTTGGCCTCAGGCTAAACCCAGCCATGAAATCTGAAGCTGTGTACACCTGTGGCCCAGATCAACATCCATTGCACTCGTCACACCTCTGCGTTTCTGTGTCCCAGGGCCTGCAGTGCTGCACACACTTCAGATCCCCAGGGAGCCTATGGAATGCAGGCAAACAGTTTCCTTTAGGCAATCCCAAGACCGAATTTTTCCAGATCAAATTACATGGGCAGAAATAAAGCCCTGGAGAAACAAAAGGTGGCTTATGATAACATGACCTGTGCAGTAGCTCCAGGCTTAGCCCTGAAATTTGGGAATAATCATTTGCACTGCTGTGGACCTCTGGTTTTGTTTTGAGGCTCAGACTCTCAAACCTTGTCAAGTCCTTGTCTGGATTTGTCTGTTGAGTTGGTAAGTGGTAGTCAGACCTTCAGCTGCCATAAAGAAGTGAAGTTTCAATGAGGGCATCAGGTTTTTACTGATTGATGTTGGCATAGCTTACAGTGCACAAGAACTCAGTTTATTACACTCCTGAAAGATATATTCTCTGGAAAGCAGAAAACCTACCAGTTACTTACTAGGATATCCTTATCACCACAGTCTTTCAGTCATTCCTCCTCCTTGTGCAGTGGAACTGATGTGGTTCAGAATGACACTTATTAATTACCTTCACTATCTTATTTTCCCCCTTCTTTTCCCTAGCAGGCATTATTTAACCACCAGTGCTGCTGGAGAAAACTCCAGTTTTGTACTATGAGCAAGTGAGTTCCTCATGGCTCAGAAAGAACAAACGCTGCTCTTGCAAGGGTCTCCAAATCCCTGGAAGAGAAACCTTTAATCTCTGGGAGCACTCTCGGGAAACAGCCAGAGACAGACAGATATGGAGCTTGGCAATGCCATTTATAAGCCTCATTACAGCAAGGAGGGATCCAGCAAAGTATCTTGGCAAAAGCAGCACGAGGGTTACAGTGCATAAGAGTGATGAGAGCAGGAACGATATAATTTCACATCAGCAAAGGCTGATGTTCTTCCATTGCTGAAAGCTAATATTGTGGTGACACAGCTAAAGGGACAAGCCATTCTCCCCTGAAACCAAACAAAATGCTTTCACCTTCTGCTGATCTTTGTGGCCTCACAACTTTTTATTTTCAGGAACAGATGAAGTGCAACAACGTTAGTAACAGTTCATACATCTGACTGCTATGGTGGGGCAAAAGGGAAATTTGCCAAACACTCCCATGGAAATCAAATATGGCGAACAGATCAAATAAATCCAATGGAGGTAATTTGCCCACGTAACTGTACATGCCATCCTGCCTAAGTACTTTGTCCCTAATTACAGGACCGTTTTTGTCATCAGTGAGAACGCAGTGCTTTTCTCTCCCTCTTGGATTAAGGAGAGAGTTTTGTGCTGACCACCTACCAATGTCCTCACATGCCTGCCACACACAAATCAGGCACTTCACACCAACACAGTTTTGTGAGATCCCTTCAGCTTTCCACACCAGCTCCAGCCTGGCATCACCATTCCCTCCAAAGCCTCCCTTTTCCAGAACTCCCCGGGGAGAAAACATGGAGAAAGAGCCGGTTGACATCTGCTCAAGCAGAAAGTGATGCATGAGAATGATCAGCAAACAGCCTTGTAACATACTTTGCACAGATATCAGGGTGAAGCAGACAGACAGACAGGTGCTGGCAAAGCAAGGAGCAGCTGACAGAGTCAAGCTGCACAGGTCATTGCAGGTCTTGTAAGTCAACAGAGTGAATCTTAATTTCTTCATCTAGGCTAGTGCAAGAAAGCAGGGGAAAGAAAACACCTGGCCTAGCAGCTGCTTCACCTAAAGAAAATACAGTAAAAGTTGTTTAAAGTCTAGCTTTACTTTAGAAAATAGGTGCAATGGCAACTGCTTACCTGTTTTGCTAAAGCTTTGCTGTCCCCTTTAAAAAAATAATATTCATTTAGCCATCTGATTTTTCTTTGCAACTGGAGAACATAAACTCACTAAGTAGTAAATCTTTTCCTTATTTCTGGCTCACTCCACTAAGCTTGAGTGCAGCCCTTGTTGCCAGTTGAGTTCTGGCAGACAGGTGGAAATTGAGGTTTCCAGGACTGAGCAGCAGCTGAAGTAGAGTGTGAATACCAAGGTCTGGAATCCAGCAGTAAATCTTTTGTAAGCTGTCACCCTTAAGGATTGCTTATTTTTTTATGGAGCAGTGTGAGAAGTTTAGAATATGTTGCTGTTTCCTGGAGACCGGACACACGGCATGTCATCTGCCCAACTGGCCAAATCCAAGCAGAAGGTCCTATGGGCTTGTTAAAGCTTCATTGGATGACTTACCAGGCTTTTATGTAGCCATTTTTTCCACTGCCCTTTCCAGTTGCCCATTACTCAGCTAGAAGGAGTTACGTAGAGTCCAGCAGCACAGCCATGGAAAGTAGACCTACTGTTTGCTGGGTGTGCTCAGCAGTGCATTAGTCCATCTACTAGAATAAGATCATGAGAACCAGGGCATGCATTGTCATCCCAAGGACTGCTGAGAGAGCACTAAGTATCCTGAAATAGATAATGGTTTTGCTAATTCTGAATAATCTAGGCACATTTTGGAACACACTGTACTGTGAGTACCACCCCTCTGTGCACAGGTGGATATATCAGCAGAGAATTGTAGCAATTTACAGAGTTGTTCCAATATACTTGTGGCAAAAAGCTGCTGCATCTACTGTGTATTCATATCAATACCTCAACAAAATTTTCCCAGAATCTGTGAGCAATATGGCACTCAAGCAGTGCTGATGCTGCATTGGTCTCAGTTTTCCTATCCTATCTGGTCTGCAGTGTCACCCAGATGAAATTGTAATGGCATTTCTTTCCAACTGTGGCTTATACTTTCCATTAAAATTAAACAAAAGAACAAGCAACAAGAATTAGATCTTCCCAATTCTGCGTTCTGAAACAGGAGGGGGCAATAGATAATCTGGTGGGTCGGGCACTTTCTTTCTTGAATGATTTTGCTTTCCTCAGGTGACATTGTAAATGTGCTGCCTCAAACCCACGTATTGATGTGGGGAGGGGTGTTTGTGGGATTTGTACTACAAAGAACCTCTTTGCTTGGTCAGTCAGGAAAGAATGCCTACTGTCTTTCTCCAGAATAGAACCATAGACCTGAGAAGGGGCTGAAATGCCCATGGTCCAAGAATGGACAGGTAACAGACAAATAACCTGGTCTGGAGTGCCTCCAGAATCTTGATGTGCATGTAGACAACAAACATTTGCAGTGCTTAAGGTATAATTTCCAGGCCCTGTTCACTTTCCATGTATTCCTACATCCTACCTCTTTGATCTGGTAGTCTTTATCCCTGGCTTCAGGAGGTGTTCAACCTGTGCTGGGAGTTTGTGACAACTTCATCTTCCAAAATCTGGTCAAGGCCTTGTCTCAAGAAAGAGCCGTGCATTTTGGATTTAGTCAGTTTTTCAGCTTGCCCATGAGCAGGCAATATTACAAATAACTATTTTCACCTCCACTGTGGGTGTTCCATCCTTCTTCCATTGCTTCTGTAAGGAGCCAAAGACAGTTGTAGATAGCAACTGGTTTGAATAACTAGAGTAAGACATCAGAAGAAACATTGTCTTAATCTGAATAGGTTTAACCTAATCAATTAATACAAATCAATTTAACCAGATAATTAAAAGAAGTAGTAGTAGTAACTGCATATCTGAATCAGGTTAGTGGTTTTGAAATGCTTGTCAAAGTCCGAGTCTTGCACAGTGTGCAGATACTAGAGATGCTGTAGTTAGCAGGCGGACACTCTCTTTGACAGCTTGTCAATGGGCAGCTGCTCAGAGGTCTTTCTGCATTTACCCAGCTGAGACCTGCCTGCCTCTCTTCTCAGTTCTGCACAAGCTCAGACACATCTCCCTGCCCCTGCTGGGAATTGTTCTTCTCCAGAGTATCTGCGCCTCTGTGGAAGCACGTTTTCACATGCTGTCACCCTAGCATACTCTCCCTCCCTGATCTGAGTTGAGGCTTGAATGCTGTTCAGCATGTGGACTTCTCAAGGGAGGGAACCTGCACACAGGGATGCTAAAGTGAAGGAGAAGGAGGAAACCGCTCCTTGCACCACTGTCATTTCAACTTTGAAAACTTCCTCTGAGTCTTAGTCTCTGGGGAATGAAGCCAATTAAACAGCAATCTGGCAAGCCTATGAAGCATCTCCTCCTTTCAATGGAAGTCCTTCTCTGAGTGACATGAGCTGAGTAGGAGAAGACTAAACAGACAGGAGCAGCAGCAAGTTATTTCTAACTGAATAATGGCAGCGTTTTGTATTTTGGCGCACTGTCATTGAAATGCCATCAATTTTTCAGAAGCAAATACACTGAAACTAGAGAAGATTGTGATTTCTGCTTTTGCAATCAGATTTGGCAACATCCCTGAATTCTTATTTTTTAACCCCTGATTACCTAAAAGACACTGTAGCAGAATTAAGGAAGACAGTCTGCATCTTTTTGCTTAGAGAAAAACAGACATGGTTGACACTCTCAGTGGGCTCTTCCCTATAAGTACACCTCTCCAATCAGCTAACATTCACCCAAGCACTTTCAAACACAGAAAAGACCCTGATGATGAAAATAACTGCTTCTTGCTTGTATTGCTGCATAAAAAACATCCCTGCAGAACTGCCTGGAAAAAAGAAAAGCTTCTACAGGCCACCACTGTGATATACAGGTTATCCTGAACAAATCCTTTTATTTTACCTACTAAGCTCTGCGCTGAGCCAAGTGACTTGAACTTCGTAGCTGCCACTATTTGTACTCATACCACTGCAGAGCTGGAGCCTGTCTTCCTGCCTTACAGTTTTTGATTTTCAGACCACCAGAGGCTTAGAATCAACCTCTTTTCTGGTCCTTATGATTAAACATGCCAATCTGAACATGTCTGGAGACCTTGCCAGCTGTAGGTTTTGATACGTGTTTTACCTCAAGATATGAGAGCTTTTGGTAATTGGTATTTTCCATAATGTAAGGAATAACAAGTAATCTTTTAACCTTCCATCTTTAAGTATCTCAGTATACATACTTGAACACCTTTGTGGATCTCTTCTGCCCCTCTCCATTTTATTCAATGATGGTTTCAAAATAAGACCAGCAAAATGAGATGACACATAAAGAACAGTCAGTATCTCCCTCCTTAAAAACTGCTAGCAAACGTTTTGTCACATCACTAGACTAAATACTTGCTCGGTTGCTGGCTCAATCGTGGCCCAAGGCCCCTTCCAGGGTTCTAGGGTGACATGATTCTGCATCCACTGACTGTAGCCCTAGAACGGGCCTCTGCCAGGCAAATCTTCCTTCCAGCCACAACCCATTGCAAATTGTTGCACCATGATGTCCTTTCAGGAGGGCAATTATACTCAATTTCAGACTTCTGATGGAAACACAGCAGGATGTTGGCCTCACATCAACACTTGTAAACCCCACTAGAAAAAAACCAACACGTTTGAATGACAATTTCCCACTGATAGGTAGTTTTTGAACGGTCAGCTAAGCAGTCTGTAAGCCACTTAACAAGGTGCTTTAGTGATACTGCAAACTGTTCATTTGTTTGTGCTCCTCAGTACCATACCCTGTGATTTCTGTAGGATCTCAGGAAATCATTAATGTGGGGTCATCTCGGTGGGAATAGAAATTAGACTCGAGGATTTGAGACTGGCAGTGACGGGAGCTAGGGGAGGACTACAAATTCATCTCTGGTTCAGAATGAAAATGCCTGCTTATCCCCATCTTACATTTGCAGAGGCTGGCATGTTTGTGGTGGTGCTGGTACTCAAAATATTTGATTGCTCTCTTTTAAAAAAAAAAAAAAAAAAAGAACTTAAAACATTGACATTTACCTGCACAGCAGATAGTAGCACTTTCCTCTCTCTTCCAAAATACGTCTCTCTTTCGAAGTTTCCTACTTGCTGAAGGGAGGCATTTGTCTTCATTTGCCAGTGTCATGTTAAAATGAGGGAAAGGGAAAGCAAAAAAGAGGACAGAAATGCAAAGATTCCTGGTCCCACCCCCACTTGTACTAATATATTTTTATTAGCTATAAGTGTCCTCAGAATATCAAAGCCTTTTAACACTCAACACAGTCTGCCTGTGTCGCACCTAAAGAGACTCTTCACAGTGACAGATTCAATGGTTGAACAGGAATTTTGATACTCCAATGAGAACCACACTTATATAGCAAGAGGCCCTTTTCTACCAGGTCCTCTTAAAAGTTATATCACTGCCAGCACCAGAAACAAACTGAAGCAAACTCTAACAGTTCCCAACATGATTTTTATTAATACAAGGATGTGACAATTATTGTGGGTATTGTGTTGCTGGTGATAACATTAGCTGCATGATTGTATTTAATCGATAACAAAACCCCAAAAGAAACCAGCACAAAACATACTCTACAGACAGCACAACAACCTAAACCAAAAATCTAAAACCCCTCAGTAACACAAAACAACAAGAAAAAACAAAGCTGCCTTNATGTGACAATTATTGTGGGTATTGTGTTGCTGGTGATAACATTAGCTGCATGATTGTATTTAATCGATAACAAAACCCCAAAAGAAACCAGCACAAAACATACTCTACAGACAGCACAACAACCTAAGTCTCAATACCAACTCCAACAATATCCTTGGCTCATACCACATACTTAACTAACAACCAAAAATTACTAACCAGAAGTGCAACAGAAATCTAAAAGCACAACAACCTAAACCAAAAATCTAAAACCCCTCAGTAACACAAAACAACAAGAAAAAACAAAGCTGCCTTCCACTAACAAACATGTTAACAGGAATTACACACCTTAAAGGAGCACCACAACCAACATAAAGGAAGATATATATACCCGGTGGGTTATGAGGTGTAAGGCAAGGTGTATTTAAAGGTGGAAGAGTATAAGGCATGAGATATAGTAGAGTGTTTATGAAATAAAGATGTTAGCCAGGTACATTTGTAAAGACGGGTAGCTATGGGGTAAAAATGAGAAGCATAAGGCATATAAAAGAAGGTATAAAGTGTAGGAAAAAGAAAACAGAGTAAATTTCTGCTCACCCCTTCATTGTCCAAAGGCACGGGAGGGAAGAAGGGCAGCGGTTACCCCCACAGAGCTTGATGATACTTTCCCCCAATTTTGCTCAAGTCCAATCTCTTTTTATACCTTTTTTCCTCTGGTAGTTTGAGTGACTATAGTCAATGACTATTTTGGTGGTGATAGACAGAAAACATAGGCTTAAAGGGTTGGTTTCCTGAGTTTTTCCCAGGATATGGAAAGAAAGGCCATGCTATCTCCTTAACATTCCATCCTGTCATCAGGATTTTCCAGAGCCACTGGGACTCTTTGTCTCTTCTTGTGTAACCCATCATCAGCTGACAATGGTTTCTGGGAGCACCCCTCCAGTGGCTGGGGTGTTTTCTGTAGGTTATGAGTCCTATCATCCCACAGCCAGGCTGGGTTTGAGGACTACAATTTTTTCAAAGCATTTTTCTTCTTCTCCTCTTTATCCTCTGCTCATCTGGAATTTCTGCATCTCTCTTCGTACATCCGATTCCCAGAAATGGTTACCTAATACATCTTCCTCCACGTCATTCTTGGAAACACAACTGTCTACTGAGTCCAGGAGGGGCTGCATGGCCCAAGTGGAACGAAATATTCCTTCGCACCTGACCCACCGCAGACAGAGCAGTGGCATGACCAGAAGTAGTGACTGAGAAGTCACTGCTCTGCCTGCACAGCCAGAAATTTCTGCATGGAAAGAAAAGTAGGAAGTCATAAATCCAAGAGTGAGATCTTCCTTTTGACAATAAACACCTAAAGCTCATCTCACCACCAAATGAGTTTTTGTCTTGTTTCCACCATGAGTGTTGAGGCTAGGGGGTTTAAATGGACATTTGAAGGCTACATCCGTTGGGCAATGGCACATGGCATTTGAGCACTTGGTGTGATTGCTTTCAGGTCTCCATACCTGCAGGATAATCAGTGCAAGTCCAGTTCCCATTGGAAGCACATATCTACCCAGCAGGACTGCTGTATTGGTGCCTGAAAGTGGAGCCAGGATACAAGCAAATCTGCTGCCAACATACAGAACATAATTGGAAACCCTCTGCCTATCTGCTTGCTCATTAATCAAACCAGATTCTTAATGTGCTTGGCTCCTTCTGCCTGTTCCTGGTCTACAATTAGAAACCTGTGCTTAGGCAGCAGCATTGATAAATTGCTGCCTGTCTTTGGTGACAGTTACTCGTATCTGTGAGAAGGATATGACAAAGGCACAAGGAATAGGGAGAAATGGCTACAGTGACACCAGAAGCCATTAGCACTAAACAGCAACAATAATGCTTCACCTCTCGAAACTTACTTTGCCTTCATTTGTACACCTTTCCCTTGCCTTGTTGGAATTATGGACAGACGTTAGCAGCTGGGAATGGCAGGCACCATACAGCAGTCATGCAGGCTCCTTTTGCACAAGTAGCACCAGCACTGAGGCTTCACCCCTTGGAAAAAGCATGAAGACAGCTGGGATGACCATGGACCAGAGTGCAGGGCTACACAGATTGGCTCAGGGCTGTCAGGCAGCAGTCCACCCCATCCCCAAAATCTCAAGTCTTTGCTTGAATGTCCTTGACCTGTGGTTCAACAAAATCACAGCACCTGCGCCCTTGTGAGCATTTATCATCTCCTTTCATTGACTCTGCAATGACACATCCTGGCAGAAAAAGAATCACGTGCTGCCAGTGGGGGCATTGCCTGTGTGAGGTCTGCCCACAGCACCTGCAGTTGTTACAGGTGGGAGATGGGACTGAGACTCTGTTTTTGGCCTAAGGTCCTGTTGTTACTCATCCCTATTAGGTTGTCCACACTAGGAGGCTTGTGGCTCTTCTAGTTAGCTACTGCATGAGGAATATTTCTTCCTTCTCCCAGACAGCTTTAAATGATCTGGTGCTCTACTGTCAAGAAATGGAAATGCGCACAGGTGTGAGAGCGCCACTCATTGTAATTCTTGTGAAGTGTCATTCAGTCAACACATCCTCAGGTTCTGCAAATCCCTGAATCTGTTGCTGCAAAACGAAAAAGTCAAATCTGTCTAGGCTTTTTGATTGCAAATGAGTATATTGAAAGTGTGCTTCCTTCTCTGAGAAATCAAAGCCTGTTTGATTGAAGCTCATTTTCACACAATCAGCGGATGCAGTTCACACTTCAGACATTTTCAAATTCTTTTCACTTTTCTGGAAAAACCACATAAATCCAAAAGAAAAGTGTCTTTCTCCAAAGTCATCTGTCCAGGCTTTTAGTCTCGTATTTTTTGCTACCAATTTTAGATTAATGAGATTAAAAATTGTGTACTTTTTTAGAAGACAATAATGGGATGATCTTTCTTCTGTTTCTTCTGAACATAAGTGCCGTAATAAAAAAAAAGTGTTTTGATGGCAAAGAATTAGAATCAGGTGCTGATGATACTAAAATACTGTAGATTTATTTTGTAAGAATAATGCCTAAATGGTGCCTCCAAATATTTCATTTTGTAACAGGAATTCTGAAAACCTGTTCCTTCTTTAGGTAGCTGAAAAAGCTTGGTTTTTCTGACTTATCTCTCTGATTTTTTGCTTTGCAGAGTCTCTTTAGCCAGAATGGTATTTTTGCCTTGAAGTATTGTTTGATGCTCACCTTTCATCCCTAAGAAGAACCTTGTTTGCAATTATTTCAAAAGATCAAAAATAATTTAAAATGTAGGGAACACCTGGAAAGCATAAAGGAAAAGCTCAGCCCTTACAAAATGGAAAAAAAGCAAAAGGAGGGTATATGACAGAAATACAGTTCTGATGTTTCTTATGAGGAGACTGCTAATAAATAAATAGAAGGTGTAACAATCAATCTAAAGTGTTAGAATAATTGTTCTTATTTATAAGCTTTATGCCTGTCAGGAGTTTGGAGGGAGAATTTTCTGAAATGTTCCAGGGACATAGACATACAGTACACTTGTAGAAGAAAGCTTCTTAGAGTCAAATAAATACAGAAAGAAAGGCGGGGAAAGGAAGGGAAGGGTTTTCTTTATGGAAACATTGGAGCACTAAATGTTTCAGCAAGTGTTACAATTTTAGAATTGGTCAGAATTTTTTCTTTCCTATGATGCTGAAAAACCTCGGAATAAAAGGAACTGCTAAGAGAATTTTGGATCTTTGAGCAGCAAGGTATTTATTGACAACGCTGGAGGCAAGCCAGTTCACACTGGACAAACTTGCTTAAAGTCATCAGTAAAAATCAAGGCAATTTATACCATCTACATACATGATTACATCATCTTAACATACATATTCATATAATTTGAACATCTAATCATCATGTTCATAACAGGTGGAGTTAAGGCAGGGCATAGGCAGGACTTGAGGCAAAGTGTTCTGGAGTCATCTCTTGGCATGGCTTTAGGGCGGTCGGTTCCGGCCTTTGGCCTCACTCTGAGGGTCATCAGGTCTTCCTCCTCGCTGTGACCTCTCTACCTTCTATTGTTAACGACCTGCTAACTGAAGCTTGCAAAACCCCTTGGCACTAGGCTCTTTTAGCCTATTGAAATGGCACCTAGTCTTGATTTATAGCTGTTGCAATCCGCTTAAAATATTACAGAAAGAACTTCAGATTCAAAATATTCCCTTTGAGCAAAAATAAAACTCACACAAGTTATCTATTAAAACCAAAAACTGATTTTTGTTTATTGTTAAGAGATGCAAAGAGAAAGAGGAAATAAAAGGTTGGAAAATGCTAAGATTACTTTTAGAAGCAGAGAAAAGATACCACCAAAACTACTTTTCCGCCAAGATATTGGAGGAGTGGGGGGGGAGAGAGAGAGATTTGCGTTTTACCTTTTTTTTTTCTCTATCTCTGCCGTTTCTCGTTGTTATCTCCTTTAGCTGCAGGGGGTCTTAACAGCGTTAGTTCTCTGGAATGCAGTCAGGATGTGCGGCTTCTGCTGCTCACGTAGGGCTGTGTCCCAGGGTCACGTTCAGCTGCAGTGCTCTGGTCCTCAGAAATATGATAAGTCTGGAGGGATAGGACAAAAACTCATGCATGTGACGCCATCGGTCGTGGTTCTCTCCAGGGCGGCAGAGTTTCAGTTTCGGGTGACATGGTGGCAACACATGGTGGCAGAGGAAAAGTGAGAGGAGGTAGGGAGGGAGCTCTGGCCATGGCAACCAGTCTCTATCTCCCTTTCCTCTTCCCCAATTTTCCAAATTTTGTCTTCAACATTTATAGTGTTCCAGGGAGGTTGTACGTGGTTTCTTGGCATGTGGCCCTATTCAGATGTTTGAAGAGATATGATAACCATAGACAATGGCAGGATTTTTGGCAGGAAAAGTCCAGCAGGAAGTTCTGGTAAGAACCTCTTGGCAAAAGCTGACAGGATGTTTTTTGGGAATCTCTCTGACAGCAGGCAGGATGATTGTGACTTTCTGGTAAAAGTGCTGATAGAAGTTTTTCGATAGGGTGTTTTTGACAGATGGAAAACAATGGAGGAACATTATTCTTGGTATCTCTATACTATCTGTGTCTTACAATAGCCTACCAGTATTATTCTTCTAACTGAATCTCTGTTTCTAAGTTTAGGTCCAGTAAACCGAACAGAATGAGCTGCATTAATCTTTGAGGAACATAGGTAGAACAGAATAAGGTACCTAAGTTAACTGTTCTTAGGCCTTGCTCTCATTTCACCTACCAGCATGGAGTTCAGCAGCGGAGGAGCAACACCCCCCCAACCGATGCTAGCTAACAAAGGACCACCTAATTGTCCGAATTCCAACCTGATTGCTGGGCTGGAGGGGCAGAGGGGTAGGTGAGACTCTTTTTTCTTTTGGTCTTCAGGTTCGTTTCATGGGCTTGGAAGAAGCATCTCGCAGGGAGCTGCTTCGTTTTTCTGGCTTTTTCCCTGCTTCCAATCCCTAACCCTGGGTGTGCTTCAGAGGCACAAAGACTATTACTATTGCCTGGAATTTGCTACAGTCTTCCTGAGGCACCCCACGGCATAGGCGGAGGAGCTGCTGTGCCTCTGCCCACCCCCAGGCCAGCGCCTTTTCAAACAAAGGACAAGGAGAGAGAGTCCACATTGCCGACGGGAGAGATTCCATCCCATGCCTTCGCAGAGACAAATCCATATGAGTTTTTGTTATTAGGAAGCCACTGCAGGCAACTTCTCTTTTTCCCCTGGACTCTATTTTTTTTCCTTCTTCCTCCCCCACCCCCAGCAAGGCATGTGGCCAAGCTAGCCGAGGCGCGACATCGCCACCTGCTGTCCATGACCATCATTGCACTGGAGGGCAGCAGAGACTCATTCATTTAGAGGTTTTGGTAACGGGTTGTTGTTTGTTCTGTTCTGCTGTTTTGGAGCTATATATATATATAGTCGTTAAGAACTGTTACCCTTTCTTCTACGCATTTTCCTAATTAAAATTCGTTTTAAATTTAAAAGAGGTGTGGTCAATTTGGGAAAGGAATTCTAACGGACAAAATTGTTTTACTTTCCTCTAAACTAAAACAGTAAGAGTTACCAGAAACTCCAGCAGAGCAGAAGCCAAAAGAAAAGTTGCACAAGAGACCTGTCAAAATTAGTGCCTGGTGACAAAATGTGTGATGTGGAAAGAGGAAGAGAGGAACAAAAGGGTAGAATTAGAGACATCAACACCTGGCTAGGGTTTTTTGGTGTTTCATTAAAATACCCCACAAATGTACACTCTTCAGAGCTGAAAAGAATGAAATTAAGGGAGTGTCTCTCCCAAACCACATTTTCTGCCATCTGTGTTTATGGGGACTTCTTTTGATCTGTGGGCAAGTGCTAGTTTAGATTGTTTTTCTTGCATTAAGAAGGAACTAATTACCAAAGCACCTGTTTTCACCAGTGTGGCTCACTGAAGAGTTTCCACTGTCCTTCGACCAAACAAACATTGCAGCTTTTTAGAGGGGAGAAAAAATCAGGCTGTGACGCTATGGCCCTGCAGCCTAGGCAGGTGAGATGGCCAAGGGCAGCTAACCCACCTGACGAAGGGTTGCCTGCCCTCCTGAACCTGGACATATCTTACATTTAGTCAAATAAGGAACACACAATAGAAATTTGAAAGGAAAGGTCAATTTTTTTAATAGGGCGCTGTTTAATCAAAGTACATTTTAATTACATTTATCTTTTGATTATATAAATCTATATTAATTTAGTTCAACTGATTGGACCATGAGACTGAGGCATTGTCAAGATCTCCAGTGGCTGGAGGACTTCTCAGCCTTCTGAATGCCTGGTGCTTCAAGCTGGGGCTTCAAGCTCTGAAGTTCTATCTTTTATGAACAAAAAAAGTGCTGGTGCTGTGTTTGGATCTGCAGTGCAGCTCAGCGCTCCCCTGGCAGCTGTGCACTGGTGGACTTGGCATTCACAGCTAAGCACATGTTTAAATGCTTGATGGATTTAGGGCTCATTGGGTCTCCTTTCATTTGGGCCTTTCTGCTGTGCACTGCTCAAAGTAATGCACATTCATTCAATACAGTGGAAAATAATCTGGGCAGACATCATAAAGGGCATAGTGCTAAAGAGTGACCTCTGAAGAGCCCGGCTGCACTGACCTCCTGATGTGGATTGGATTTTCCATACATTGGTAATTAACCAGTGTTTCACGGAGTATAACTTTAATTACTTCACAGACACACAATAATCTATTTTGCTGCCAGATCATGCTGAAAACAACTTCAATTTCTAACAACTGTAAAAACACACTTTTTATCCAAAGAGGTGGCAGGCACACAACAGTGCTGCTTTCTCTCATCATATTATTCTTGTGGTCTTTTCCACAAATGCTCGGGCATCTCTTAGGTATTACTTTTTAATCATCTATCCTCATTACATGTCGTGTTTACTCCTTTTTCATACTATATCACAAAGCCAGAAAGAAGGCAATTAAAATTCAATAAGGGTGCAGTGCTTAGAAACTCATTAAGTAGTCATTAGGTAGTCTGGAGGCTCAATTGTCTTCATGAGGGTTCCTTTCCTCATTCTCTGTGAATCTCTTCTCTGCAATATTGGCTCAAAGCAACAAGCATGATGTGAACATGAATCCAGAGGGTTCCTGAGTTTCCTGGCCCAGGCACAACTGCTCCTCTGCCTCCTGGACACCCACCACCACCTTGGATGCAGCAAACCCTCGGGGCTGCTCCAGCAGCACTGGGGAGATGCTTGGCCTTGGGGCTGCCCTCACTGCTGCTGCTCCTGCTGTGCTCCCTGGCTGGGACCCATACAACATGGCAGTGATTCCTATCCTTCTCAGGCCAAAGAAGGACCATTTCAACACCTTTATTTACGCTTGTTTGAATACCCTTCCCAGAAACGCAGCCCCCCATTGCCAAGACAGTTTGTAGAAGGACACGCATGAGTAACTGGCAAAATTAGGGCTCTAGGGAGTGAGGAGCATTCACTGTCAGCACCGGCAGCCAGGCTTCTGTCAAAAGAGCATTTGAAATGAGCAGGCTTCATTTTGAGGTGGGAAAAAACCAGCTCACTGGCAGAGACAGGATGGCAAATGTATGACACTGATCGTCAGTCGCATAAAGGTGTCATTAAAACAATGGTCACAGTCAAAAAGTGCCTTATAAAACAAGAGAATCTGCTTCTCTTGATTAAAAGAATTGCCCCTGGACATTAAACAGCAGCTTCTGTTCTCCACATTCTGATCACCCTGAGTTTGCTTTGCTTTCTGTCCTTGAGGAGTTGTGGAGGAAAGAGGATAAAACAAGTCAACTGAGACAGTTCAAGCAATGATGACTCCACAGGAGTTCTAAAGAGCATTTCCCCTGAATTCAGTGAGAGCAGAGGGGGCAAACTCCAGTGCATTATTTGAGAGTACTCACACCCTGCTGACCCTTTATAGATGCAGATCAATAGAGCATCCTCTTCCAGAAAGAGGCTTCCATATGAAAAACTGAAATAGAACTCATATTAAAGACACTGAGAGGAAAAAACACAGCCCAAGGGAATACCTGCATGCCATGGCATGATGAGGCAGTCTCTGCAGGGTCAGCAGATGGCAATGGAGGAAGGAAGTTCAGCTTATTCATAGCACTCAGTCACCTCTAGGGCACAGAATCACCTCATCCATAGTCCATCACCTCCACACTTGCATGCCCAGTCACAGTCATATTTCATTAAATAATGGTTTTCTGCATTACAGTCCATTTCAGAACATTGCACCCTTCTTTATGCCCCGGTACCTGAAAGCCACCGCAGAGTGCCTGGCGCAGTGTCAGGTGAGGGGCATGAGTGCCCCCCTTGGTAGGCTGCCTCTTGCACTTTGCTACATATACTCAGGCTATTGCTTTGAACCATCATCCAGTCACCTTCCTGCTGGACACTTCAGCTGGGAGGCTTTGGGATTGCCTTGGGACTGTTTTGTACAGCACCTGGTACAGTAGCTGATCAAAACATTGGTTTCTTTTTTACTCCAGGAGCATTCAGGTGTGCATTTACCTGCTTGGAAGAATTTTTTGGAGCAATTGGCAGGTGTTTTGTTTATTAAAGGAGTAAAAGTATTCTGGAAGGTTTGGCGACATGCTGTGTGTAAGGATATATACAAACCTGTATGTATATACATGCCTATGTGTGTATATGTAAATGTAGAGAGAGATGATCGATAGATGGACAGGCAGGTCATGATACAGTCACAATTCCTTTCTCTGTTTACATAGGTATAACATTCTCATGCTCCCAAAGGCAGACAGCAGATTCTAAATGTTAAAATATATCAATACGTACAGGAGGTAATTTGTACAAAGGGGTAATCTTCTCCCCTTCCTTTTGCCATTTTAATTCGGAGGTATTCTTTCTTACTGTTTGCACACCACTGCCTTTGTACTTTGATTACAGCTACCCATGTATTAATAAAAACGGCAACAAAACTGAGCCAAACAAAACAATTTCTTCTGTGGGACAATATTCACAATGTGTGCATTTCTGACACATTGCAAAACATTGGGAATCCCTGACCAGGTGTCATCAAGTGGAATGGAAAATACTTACCCAAGAGAGGTACTTTTAAACCAGCTGACTAAAGGTCTGTTTTCCTCAGCTGATTTCTCTGCTGGAAACTTCCCATGACCTGGTTTTTTGCTTCCTGACCTGATGGGGTAGAGACCAACTAGACAGCATGGGAATACTGGAAGTCATGTGGCTGTAGTCAACCATTCATGAACAACTCAAGACTAAACCTTGTCTGCAGAGCTAACATAGTGAATTTTCTGTAAATACTATCTATCTTTCCAGCCATGAAGGCCACATTCCAAGCCAGATAAAAGAAAACTGGACTCACAACTGTATGGAACCAGAAGCATTTGCACGTCTTCTCTTGCTGTGACCACTGGTCTTGAGTGAGGTCAAAGTTTCACTCCTAGTCTCATTTCAGATACTTTGGTGGCCTTCAGAAAACCCTTCATTCACCCAACCATAAAAAAGTGACAAAAATAAGTGACACTGGGTGTGGGAACTAAGTATATGAGGAAAAGGTGTAAAAGGAAGGAACCTACAATCCTTTTTCATTCCTACTCCATGCCTTCCCCACCCTCTGTGCCAGACCAGTCTGTACATCAATATATTTACCTTTGCTGTTATCAGCTGTTCTTATATGCATATAAGCAACACATCTGGACAGAGTTGTTATCAAGGCAGTCATATTCCTGAACAGCAAAGGTCATCAGCCAACTCAGCAGTTGGGGACTATATTTTCATGAGACTTCCGCTTCTACAAATAAAGACATGCAGAAAACTTTTTGCTGGACCTCTTTCCCCCGAAAACCAGTTTCCAGTGGAGATAGGCTAAAGAGTTTTTGGGTTGTGCTGTATTGTGCACACATACTACAAACAAGTATGAAATCAAGTATATCTATGTGCATATTGTTCCTGTCTCCAAATGCATTTCCTGTTTGCACTTTTCTCCTCTTGCTTACCAAAATCCTTCAGATAACAGTAGTTGCACTTACAGGTCAATCTGAACTGACCTATAGCAAAGACTGAAAGGTCAGTCTTTGCATTATCCATAACTCTGCTGCCTCGTACCTTTTTTGTACCTGTGCCTCTGCTCAATGCTCTGTCTCCCTGGTTATGTGTGGACCTGGAGAGCCCTCAGTGGTCAGGGGTGAGCTCTGGTTGTGCCAGCTGCAGGTTTGTGGTTTGGCTGTGAGGGCACCTTGGAGCTGGTCATCACAAGGCAGCAGTCACAAAGCTGGGTCCTGGAAAAAGGATGGTCCTACAGGCAGGATTGTCAGACATTGGAAACCTTTAATTCATCCTCTAGAGAAGGGACTGATGTCTTCCAGGAATTATCTGGTAGAACAATCACCTCTAAGAAAGGACCTGCTTTTTGTTTGCTGTGAAAAATAGAATTGGTCTGCCTCCTAATCCAGTTGTCAACAAGATGTTAACATTTATATTTCTTATCAAATAACTTAGATGATCCTTTCCCCTTTATAGTTCAAGCACCTTTTTACCCAGTTCAAGGCCTCAAAGTATTAAATAAATACTCACCTCACTTCCTTCGTTTGCAATATCTCTTCATCAAACAGCACAGCTTATAGCATCTTTAGGAGAATCAATAAAAAACCAGCAAGGTTGCCTGATGCTTGTGAAGCTTTTGGTACAAATATGTAGGTCAAATGGTACCTTTTATGAAGATCTATCCACAGCCACCTAATGTCTTTACATTTATTTCCTCACATTTACTTCCAGAATTTACTGCACTTACTATGCTGCTTTTTTATTATTGAAGATCCACAATACCAACAACCCTTCTCTTTCCTTTCAGATTTCTACTAATTCCCACCAGCAATGGGATTTTGCAAGTTAAAGTGTGGACGTTTGACCCTGAGCAAAGCCACAACAAGGCAACACCGTGCAGAACTTCCCAGGACCAACACAGGCTTCCCCCCCAAAAGGGGAGAAAAAAGGTGAAAAAGCCAAGGGGAAGGAGAGAAAACTTAAAAGCTTCAGACCGTGAGGGGAACAGATATATATATATTTATTTACAGAGGAGGAAAAGGGAACTTAGCACTATATGCACACAACACAAATACCAGGCAAATACAGGGAAAGAGAGGTAATTCAAACAGTACTATATAGGTACTATATATACACCCAAGGAAGACAGATAAGGCACTGTATTACCCAAATACAGAAGCGTCCAGCCCCGAACTGCGATCTTCCTCCCACACCACCAGAACCAACGAGAGACTGACCCAGCCGCAGGAGAGACTGCACCGAAGAGACTGACTAAAGGAAGATTCCGAAGACAGTGTGTTCCAGAACTTCCTCCCTCACTCTTATATCCCATGTGATGTGAGATAGTAGGGAATACCTCTTATTTGTCAATGTATATCACCTGACTCGTTTCCCAGGAAGGCCTAACAAACCTAGCCAAAGCCTAAAATTTCAACTACCACATAAAGCAAGAGTGATGTAAGAATTTCTGTCAAATCCATGGGATGTATTTCTGTGCTTTTACTACAGTTCAAAGACAGAAAGTTTCCTGCTGTGTTTAATATGTATACTACATTGGCTAATTGTGGCATGACTGATGCAAAAAAACACAGAAAGTACAGTTTAAAGTATATAATCATCAAAGCAGTAACCTCCAGATCCTCACATACCTTGAAGGTCATTTCCTGCAGGGAGAAGAAAGCAGCTGAAGTAACTGTAAAAGGTACTGTGATTTCTACTTCCCATGCACCAAATGAAGGAAAGTACTGCTCATCAGAGAGCAACCATTTCCCTGAGGGAAATCTGCATGGCTAAACCATGATTTTCAGGTTTTAAAGGTTTCCCTTTAATGATGTCCTCAGTCCTTGACTGCCTTAAGGAGCCTGACCCATTCCTCTGCAGGTATTTTTTCTTGCATGGTGCACAAAGGAAGTCTGAAGAAGTCTTCATCATTAATAAAATGGAATTGACTGCTTAGAGAGGCTGGTTTTGAACTTTTTGTGATAAATCCCTTTGAATCATAGCCAGAGGTTACACCAGAGTGAAGATTAATCTCCCTCTAATGTTATTCTCACTGTGCGTTACCTTACTGGTTGCTTTTGGACTTTATAGTCCCTGCAACATCCAAGCATTCCTCCCATATCTTGGACTTCAGCACTCCTATTTTTAAATGGTCTGAAACAAAGTTATGTACAAAAAATATGGAAGCAGGTACACAGACACAACATTGGGAAGGATGGGGAGTGTAAGTACAAGAAGAAATAATAGGAAAGAGACTGAAACCTGACTGAGAATTTGTGCTTCAAAATGTCTGTCCCACTATGGGATCTGAAACACCACATAGAACAAGAAAAAATTATTTCCCTTACCTCAGTGACCATCATAGTGCATTTTAGCCTCTGGTTTGTAACACTCTCTATTCCAAATAAAAGCTGAAACTAGACATGCCAGAATGTCTTATTACTTTGAGCTGGAAGTACAGTGCCACATCTTCTGTAGCTGGGCATGCTCATTGCTTCCTCAGTTTATGTTGCTGATAAAATTGATCAAGATAACTCTACTTGCCTCTTGCTTAGAGTCTCTTTAAGCGTTTCAAAAAGATAGACCAGTATCACTGCTTGATTGACAATCAATACCAGTATACCTACCCGTAAATATCTCATCTCAGTTCAAATAGAAATGGTTTCCTTATATGCATATTAGGAATTTATTTTAATTCAGTCCTCAACTCCTTTAATAGTTGTGGTGGAAAAGCAGGAAACATAAGGTTTATGACAATGGCTCAATGCCTAAAATTAATTTGGTCCACAATTCATTTGAAATTCCTTTACAGAAATCTTTACACTTTGCTATCCTTTAGTCTTTTTACACAGATGGATGAAGGAGGTCAGAATGCAGAATAAAGAAGGAAGAGGTAGAAGGAAAACATCAGGTATATAATCAGAGCATGACATACAGTTCAAATCAATAGAAGTGTGATGCATAAGAAGGGAGCATAAACACCAAGAAAAAACATTAATGGCAACAATGTGCAAGCGAAAAAAAAATTAGTTTATTGTTCCATCTGTGTAGAATAAATTTGATTCAAAATTCTCAGAAGTCACAGGGAGAATTCTTATCTAACATAGTCAACTATAGCTCAGGCCACATGCCTGTCTTTATACAGACAGTGTACAGAGTATGACAGGACATCCTTCTGCCATTATGAACATACATACCTACCTCAGTGCTTGTGAGCACATGTGTGTATTTCCACAGTTCCTTTGAAAGTCACACAATTGAAAGTCAATCAATAATAACTAGGCAATTAGGGGCTGAGTGGCCATACAGATACACGTATGTTTAAGGATAAATCTGCCAAAGTACAAAAATGACGGGGATCAGTCAGTGCAGAAATCAACAGCAGCTGGAGTCTAATCCTGCATCATTCCACCAGAGGCAGCTTTGCCAGTGATGCTCTGAGTGCAGGACTGGTGCCCAGCCACGAAAACACCTTTCCTTATGCCTGATGTGGTAGAAAAATAGGAACTGGGAAACAGTGAATCCTCCCCTCCACTGTTACAAACAATTCTTCTGCTTGCCACTGCAATGTGCGCCATATTTACCCACTTCTCACTGCAGTCTGGATTGTCAAATGGAGCTTTTCTACATGCTTATGTACTACACTACCTTAAACAGTGTCCTCCAAATACCTCCTGTACTTGCCTGCTGGCCTGAAAAAAGCAGCTCGGCACCTTTCCCTCTCCTTGGCATTTCCAGCGCTGATGCTGGCACACCTGTTACAGCTGAAGACATGGATCTGAAGCCTGCAGCTGTTCCTCGAAGTACAGAAGCTGATCCACTTCAAAGCAATCGCTTGCTCTAGAAACCAGTTTCTCCAGACACCTCCTGATCTCCTCCTCTCTGGCCTTCTGCTGCCTTGCTTGCTTGAGATAGCTGTACACGGCCTCAAATATCTCCACTCCCACCTTCCCAATGGCAGATCTAGGGATAAATATTACATAACAGGTTACGTAAAAATTAGTTCACATTATGTTACTAATACAAGCAATAACTTTTTTCCTAAATTTTTCCTAAATACTGCAGCTTTGATTAAAATGATATCATGATGCACCCTACTTGTCTGACACCAAAAGGAACTAAAGTTTCCTGGAGAATTTCTCCATGATTGTTTGGTATACAAAGAGCCCAGGAGCAAAAACCATGGGAAGCATGGCCATCATCATTGTTACAACCCAAGAATCCTTTTCGTGCTGAGTCTGACATACTCTTTCATCCACAGCAACGTTGGTATATACACATGCATTATTTCCTTTGGATTTCATCCAAACCAAAAGGAGCAACCCCAGTCAGCTGAACACCAGAAGCATTTTATGTGAACACATTTCGGGATTCATTGTTTGATTTTAGCTTCCATCAAATATAAGAAAACTATTGTACAAGCTCACCATGAGCTAACTGGCACTTATTTTTTTTTTCCTACAGTGCTCTCACTTTATCAGAAGACAGAGCTGTAATTCAGTGATAAAACATACATTCACAGCATCTTAATGTTGATTTATAATGAAGATCCATTTGAAAATTGCAAGACAAGAAAACTGCATTTTTTCCTTCTAAAGGAGAACGCCTTTAAATTCGTGTATCACAGGCCACAGGTAACATAAAATTTTCCACTCAGTGATAGCTTCATAATATTTTGATGAAAATATCAGAGTAATTTTCCTTCAGCATATCAGAGACTATCTGCCCACACTGAACACTTCTGCTACAGGATTTGGGCTGGGTTTTTTCACTAAACTTTTATATGTTAGAGCAATAGAGAATTGATTGTCTTTTAGTGTCTGATTTGCACATTTTAGAGGTGATGATACCCTTCAATTCGTTAGAAAGTTAGCTGGACTAATTTGGATCACCTTGCAGGAACATCTGCAATTTGCTTTTAAAAATGTCTTATTTTGGTTAGGTAAACTTGTGGTACGTAGCCTTTCCTCCCATTAGCATTTTGCCAGGATTTCAGAAGTATTTAGGTAGGACAATCATTCCTTTTCCTTCATGCAGGAAGATAACCCACAGGAGATGTCATGGCATGAAGGTCTCTTCAATAAAGCTTCCCAGTAAATCTGAACAAAGTTTCTCTGAGAAATTTCTCTTCCAGATACTAAAATAATGGTATCTGAGATTCTACTGCTCTCACATATTTCTCAACCATCACACATGTCATCTCTCCAGCATGTTAAAACACCTGAGGCCTTAACAGTTTGCTCTGTGGTAGTTCTTTTAGATAAAAAGGAGGTACTTGGAAAGGATCCATGTGCCTGAGGCAGAGGGCAGGGAGCTGACACATGCTTGACCTTGTGGCCATACCAAAGATTGCCCTTTCTGACCTGTACAGGAGCAGAGAAAGGGAGCAGAGGTGCCTGCTGGTGCCAGCATTAAGGCTTGGCACTTCAATACTCTGCACATGGGTTCAGAGGGAGGGGGTACAATGCTTCCCACAGCAGTTTAAATGCTTAAACCTGCCTCCAAGAACAGCACATACTCCAGTTGTACTTTTTTGCTGGTTTTGTATGGATCTTCCTACATGTCAAACACCAGGGCAAGGTCAAGTGTTCTAACCCAACAGCATAACCTACCTAAAGGGGTAGTTGCTTTTCATCAGTGGTCATCCTGTTATTGCTCATCATAGTGAGAAGTCAGCCACTAAGAGTTCCACATTACATAAATTCCTCCATTCTCAGGAAAACATTGCAAAGAACTTTGTTGCCTCTCAAACTTTTTCTCCCATCCCATTTGCTTTTTTGCTTTTCTTGCACCTTGGTCATGCCCAGGTGTGATTCCTCCCTTTGCCTTCCCCTCCTGCTGGCTCCTGACACAGAGGCAGATCAGGAGCTTGGGGCATAGAAAGTCAAGACCCAGGATCAGAAGCCACAGGACCAAGCTGGAATCTCTGCTGGTCCAGACCTGACTCAGTGCTGCTTCCCATAACTAGAACCTGCCTTTTTTCTTGTCTGCCAAGAGTGTTGTTTAGGGGGGAACTAAAACTCTTGGAAATAATTAATTCTCAGGCACTGGAAGCCTAGGATTGGGTTACCACAGAAAGCCAAGTAGATATTTGTTTGACAAATAATGTACATTTCTTCACAAAACATCATCAAAAAATAGGACAGTATTTCTCTCCAACAGTTAAAAATCAATACATGAGAAGCTAGTTTGAAATCACTGCTACTTTGTCAGTACTGACTCCTTCCTCTTAGACAAGTATGTTTAATTTCTTGGTAGTCCTGTCTATTTAAAGATGAAAAATTAAGCAAACATATACCTTGGGAGTATTGCTTCTGCTAATAAATGTGACCTGAAGACTTGAATCTTTTCAGTTAAGCTTGGCAGAGCATGCAAATCAGCTAATCTGTATAATAACTGATACAATTGATTTAAGGGAAATGTTCATAGGTTGAAAATTAAGGGGTAGGTAACAAAAATTATAACTTGCTTTTACAAAGAAGACATCAGGCTCTGTTTGGACTTGAGAGCTGCATTGATATGACTCTGCTACCACCTCATGCATTTTCTGTCACAGAGGCAGAAGTGTAGGATCTAAACCAGTAAATGTCAAAGAGGTGTTACTGAGTGAATCTATCATTCTGTTGGAGGGAGGGAGGAAATCACATCTTGGAAAGCAAGGTTTGTCCATTATGGCCTTGATCCTTTGCTAGGGGATATTTGTCTATCCATGGGAAGTCCTACAGAGGCACAATTATGGATTTTGCACTGCCCTTCTGTTTATAGTTCACATTTTCACATAAAATACAGACACCTGCACTACTGTTTTGAAATGGATAAAAGCCTTATGACCAACTGTGCTGTGAGAATAAGTACGGAATTCCCATTTACACTCCCATTTGTCCATCCATGTTTTCTGATTTACTGGCATTTACTCTGTGCTATCTTACAGCTCACTCACCTACAAACTCAATATGAATCATCATCTCTTTCTCAGTCAAGACAACACAAGCAAAGGGGATACCTGATAACTGGGATTTCATTACTGTGATAAACTTTGAGGGCCAAACCCCCATCCCACACTGCCCTAAATTGTTTTTCAGTGTGTTGAAATAAAATGAGTTACATTGGGCTCTACCAACAAAGAGTCTGACCCAGGATGATACGCACTAATGTGTTTAAATGTCATATCCTAGGCTGTTCTTTCTCTTGTTTCACTGTGTTACAGAGACTTAGAGAGATGGACAACTTCTCTCATTCCTTCTGACTGAAGAGAGGAGTCCCAGTGCTCCAGAGAGAGGAGGCACAAGGCTGGAGGCATGCTGTGACTCCCAACCTGCTGGCTGCACAGCAGATATTGCCAGCCGGTGGATCTGGCAATCATCAGTCATGCCAGTCATTCATGGAGGCTGTGGTCTGAAAAATAATGCCTCTTGTTGCCAAGCTCTTGCGCCACTCCCAACCCACACGCCTGAGAACATTATCTGGAACAATCCCCAGAGGCCACAGAAGCAAACAGATATCTCATTTGTGGATAATAATGGGGTTTGGATAGAGACTTGGTTCTATCAAGGATAAGGCACTTCTGAGCATGTGAGAAGCAGTGAGAATATCAGCCAAAAGGCACTTACTACTTCGACTCTCTGTCAGCATTAGATGAGCCTCGAGAACTGCAATTTTATACTCAGGGTGTCTAAAAACGTTCCAAATCATTTAGTGGCTCTGGGCCCAAATGAATTTATCAGGCTGTCTGGTAATTTGCAGCTGATTTCCTACCTATCAGTGCAAAAATTACTAAAATTTGCCAATACAATAATGTTGTGTTCTCAACTGGCTGAGAAAGTTGTAAATCTTCCCCTAGGTGAACAAAGAATTTTCTATTATCCCACGGATCTTTATTTTCACTCTTCTGCTACTAGCTACATATTAACATTTCCTCTCTGCTTTGGAGATCAATTACAGTACACCTACCTTTATGCAACACTAACAAAAGCCACAAAATAAGATTAATGCTTAAGTTTGCACTCCTCTGAGGGCATTAACAGCCAGGTTAATGTCTCTCAACAGCCTGCCTTGAAGGATAACTATGACACAAATCAGCAGCTGAAAGGGTTTTCAGTTTCTCATTTTCAAATGTCACTCCGTGTGATAGTGACTCTCATTTAAAGCCATCCTGCTCTTCCCCCATCCACTCCCAAAGGGAAGTGTCACTTTTTGCTCTCAAAAAAGAGCCTTCAGTGAGCTTTGGTGGGGTCTGTGCTTGGGACCAAGACTTGAACACACCAGAGTAACACCATGGAAGTCTCTCTGGATCAGGCACCAGCAATAACATCGCACCTCTGCTGTACCAGGCAACAAACATACTGCTCCTTAGAGCAAAACTCATGCCTATCTCAATGTAAACCTTAAAAAAAAAAACTTTCTGGACATGGAATACCCATTCCAGTGGGCATTTATTTATCCTTTTGGATGTGGCCATGCCACCTGCATCCAACACCAATGAGCATATTGTAAAGCAGAAGCAAATCTGTCTTTCTTTGGACTCATGGGGCATAGAAGCAAGTGTAGGGGTCTTTGAAAGAATAATTTCAGTAGATGGCACTAAATTCTGTTCTCTCTAACTCAAGGGTGTCCCCATGGAGTCCAGCAGTATTACTTAGGATTCTCATCAATACATCCAACTCTGATGTCCCTGAACACACTATTTCCAAGCATTAATTTATTAACCTTATATTTCTCTCTAAAACGGTACAATGGTGCCACTTTGCAGCTAACCAGTAGTGACATGAATCTCAAAGAAAAAGATTTACATTTATCTCCTGAGACAACGCTGTAAAAGAATCAGGAAATTACATATCTTTCATCTCATACAAAATACTGTTTTCCAACTGTACCAGAAAATCTTAGGATATCTGCTACAGCATCTCATGGTTCAGTAAACAAAAAGGTTTATCTCAGTTAGAACACATAAGTCCTCTCAAGTTATCTTCCTGTCATTCGTTTTGCTGGCATTACTAAGAATGATTAAAACTTCTTTGAAACTTGAAAGAAATGGCTCTGGGTTCAAACCTACATTTGCAGCAAAGCTTGCCTCTTGCTGTATAAAGACCCTTTGAGATCTGCTACGAGAAGTGCATAGTAAGTTCCACAATTTACCTTTTAGGAACTTATTTTTAAAGGTAGGGCAACACCTTTCTAGTTCTGACAACTGTTCAGTCTTCAGAATGAGAAAAGAAATGGCAAAGTCTAATAAAAGGGCTTACTGGAAAAAAAAACAACCATGAAATTGAAAGAATTATTATATAAAAGCCTGTAAAAAAGAAATCTGAATTGCTAATATGAGCCTTCACCTTCAAGCCTCAATGGACTTTGACTTTCCTCATGTTACTGCTGAATGAAAATTTCTTCACTTGAAGACACAATGATAATTTTCATAATTTATCCTTAATTACTTCCTAATTCCTGAATTAAATCACCTTAATTTGATTGCAAACAAAACTCTCTGATGTCCTACTTCAAAGACCTGCAAAATCTAAAGCATCTTTAGGACATGTTTTCCCATGAGCCAAGAAGGATCTTACTAAAAGATGTAGACACACAGATGAAGAAATATCAACAATAATATTCTCCGTGCACCTCATTTTGAGAGATAAATGAATTTGTAAAACAGGATTTGCAACTGACATCTGCTCTTAGAAAGGGTGTTAATTAGAATTTAGAGCTGCTAGTTGAATTGTAGCTACTACAAATTTCGAAGATACTTTTTCATAAGAGATATTTTTTTTAGGTTTTTCTCACAGAAAGAAACAACTTACAACAAAATGTAGTCATTTAAATCAAACTTAAATATTGCAATTTTAGAGTCTTCCTATACTAAGAAATTTCCTGTTAATACTAAAAATGAGAGAAGAAACATATTCGCTTATATAGAGCTACTCTTCATGGGATAGAATGGGTGAAAATCAAACTGATAAATGCCCACAAAGAACTGCACAAAGCACAATTCTCTGGGCTCAGTCTCTTTATACACAATCTGAGATTTCCTAATCGCGATAAAATTATTTTAAAAAACATCGTAATTTTTAACAGTGCCATGGCATACAAAGAATCTTTGAGACGTCATCAGTTTAATTCATTCAGCATTACTGATCAAGATCAAGCAAAAATTCATGGCACATTTAACACATACCTGATGTTATTTGCTTTGTTTATCAATGCATTCGTTTCAGACAGATGTGTCCAAAGAACAGCATAATACACAGCTACTTCTTGAATGTGGGCATGTGAGGCTACAGTAGTTACTTCTGAAAAGTCAATAACTATGCAGAGCTCTCATAAGAATTTCATAAAACTGCAATCTCTTCTATTCAACTGAGTGGCAATAGAGAGCTAATGCTGATTGCCTTTTCTATGGCTTGATTTTGGGAGGTCATCTCTCCTGATTTAGGATCTCATACCGAAATGACACTTATAAAAATAAAAATATGCCTATCAGAGAAAGGAAAATATACTTATGCATTTCAATGAAATGACCATAACATTAAATATTGCTCTTTTTTTTTTCTCAGTCTAAGCATTGTCTTTAGCCATATTGTATTAAATGTCACTATTGGATATAAAACGATGTGTTTCTGAGTTACTGGTAAGCCAGTCTCATAAACTGTCTGTCAACATGGCCGGTGCATCAATGGAGAGATTAATGTGATCAGCTGGTGTGGAGCTGGGCAATTCTTGATAGAAACATCACAAACCCCACAGTAATTGACTAATGAAACCTACAGCTGGGCTTGTGCACTGCACAGCCACCGAGGGAGGTGAAGCAGCATTCAAGCTCTGAACTATACTAAACACCCATACAAGGCTATCATAGAAGTAATTAATACTCTTAAACAATCCAATCAAAAAGACATTTTAAAAGCAAATAAAAAACCCCGAAGTGCTGTGAAATGCGAGATGCCCAGTTACGGCAAGTAAACAAGCATGTATATACATACACATAAAAATAGATACTAACTGGTACACACAAATAACTGTTTGCATTAAGTTTTCATGCAAATAGCTCTTTTAACATCAACCATTTCAGCTTAGCTCACATCTATATCCACTCGACGGGGCCTGTAGCTAAGTGGACTAAGTCCACAACTTCTTTCAGGTCCCTTTACACATCTGTAGCCCTTGAAAAAATTCCTAGCAAAAAACAAGACTAAGGTATATTCATGTTTTGGCAGAGGGATACAACTCCATGATGACACCATACTACAGAGGAAGAAAGAAAAGCAAGGACCAGACATGGACAGTAGATCTATGATTTTCAGAAAGGCCTAGAAATGTTTCAGTTTCTTCTGGGTCTTCACCAAGGTAGGACAAGCTTCACAGAGCTATTTAGGCATTTGAAGAGGTAGATAGAGGCCTTGTTCTTTTATTGTTTGTTTGTTTTTTTTTTAAAAAGCAAATATTTAATATCAGAACACTCTTCCAAATAAAGCCCTGGTCATTCCTCTGTGTCAAATCTCTTGGAAAACAGAATAATTGTACATCTAGATGCCTGAAATTATGGCATAAAAAAGAATTATGCAGATTTCTATTAATATTCATGGAAATATAACAATCATAATACGCCACCTAAATTGTTTCAGCTAGTAGATTCACAAAGATAAAACCCAAGCTCACTGTGAAATGCAACTGATCCAGAAAAACTGTCATTAAGCTAAAATGCATTTTCCCAATATTCAACTCCTCTTCCTGCAGAAAAATGTTAATGGAGATACGTGTCTAATGTGTTGTCTTAAAACTAAGAGCAAGGTTAGGCCTTACAAATCCTAGTATCCTCTAGCTTTGTCACAATCTTTGACCATGTCCAGCTGACACAAACATAGTACAGCATATACTGCTGTAAATGTAGTACAATCAGTTTGGTATCTCCAAACTCTGAAGACCAACATCTCATGAAAATGAGCTTCTCAGCAAGGAGGTTCATTGCAGAAGGAGACAGACCTGTGACAGAGCCCCCTCTGATGCTGCTGCACCCTCGGGAGTGGCTGCTCTCTTTGGAGTGACGGCAAATGCCATGTTTTGGATCTGCTAACCTCTTCTCAATGCAAGGTAGTTTGCATGTTGCCCAGTCTCTGGTGGTTTACCCGTATCTTTTATGCTACCGGCTGTGCATTGTTTATTTTCTTCCACACAGGGAATGTGAGATGTATATACCTTAAAGACTTATATATGCTAAAGAAGGCAATTACTGTGTGATGACTGAGAAAAAAAAAAGTAAGATTTTTTCTTACAGTATTAGAGTAGCAAGCAGACGAAAGCAGAAGCAATATGGGACACAATGGTAGCCCTGGCAAGGGTTTGGTAAATGCCCTGTGAGTATTCCCTACCTGTATTTCCCCTAAGCGCCTCTGTGAACTTCCTAAGGTCACAGTGCTGCTTCTAGTGAAAACTGTCAAGATTCTTCAAGTGGTTCTGTATTGAAAACAGACTACATAATTAATGCTGCGTGAAAACATTCTCACATTTGCAAACTATTGACAAAATCAAGGTGTTAGAAAACTGAACAGGTCAATCTATGCATTATGTATGCACAGCACGAGAAAGTGGGGAAATCATGCTTTGAGAGCAAAACAAAATGATGTATAACTAATTCTCCAAATGTTTTGTGTTTGGGGCTACTTGACGTTTTAAAATGAGTGAGTCTATACTTATAATTTTATGTGTTTCACTGCTAGAATGCAATTTTCAAACTAAAACTAAAAATAAAATAGAAATAAATAGAAATAAAATAGAAATCAAAATTCTCTCTAGTGCTAAAGCAATTATAACATTACTGTCCACTTACAAAAAAACCCTTTGAAAATTCAAGATAGCAGAATGGCTCATGGACCTTTGACATGCAGCTCAGTAAAAAGCTGAAAGAATCAGAGTTTTCTTTACATATCTAAGTAAATTCACAAAATATTACACATTATTTTAGGGGTTCAAGTATTGTGCAAAATGAGCATCCCAAGAAAATGCATCAAAGTTTAAATGTGCTGTGCCCTGTTAGATTCACTCACTAACTACCAAGTTTGTTCTCATTACTCAAAGAGCATCAGAACAAAGGTAAAGCTGCCAAAAATTGTTGAAATTATGGTATTGGCAGGTGACGTGCTCTTCCCATCCTCAGATGGAGAATGGAGAGAAGCTGTATAAAAGACAAAGGGCCAACAAGAGAAGCTGCCCATTTTTGACATGGAAACGGGAAGAGTATGGACAGTGAGAAGAAGCTGAATGAAGACTCATGGAAAATGCCTGAGGAGTGAGACCATCAGCTCCAGCTTTAGCCTTAAGGGGATTCTACTGCTTCGGGGCAGGATTCACCTGTTTCCACTTTCTCCCAGTTGTTGCCTTGGTACAGCAATGACTACTAAGGCAAGAGCATTCACTCACTTTTCTTGACAGGACCCAAAACCCAATTTCCCAGTTTGGTCACATACAGGAAGGGTCAATGTTCCTAGTGTTCCTGGTCAATTTACTGTACTCTCACTTGTTTGTAAAGCAAACAGAAAACAGCAAACCCAAAATACTTGCTTCAAATTTGGGTCTGGAAAGTAATGCTGCAATTATCTTGAAATAAGTTTATAGTAAAAGAAAGAGAAATTTATGGACTAAGATGTTAAATGTGTTTCCGTAATGAGCTGATTTGGCTCATTTGGAAACTGGCACTTAAAAATGAGGTGTGAGAAACTGTGACAAGGAGGGTGGATATGTAAATAATATTTTGGCTTAGCCCATGAGATCAAAAAAACTATAGTTATGCCTTAAGATGTCTTGGCCTCACCGGACATAAATTATCACTGGAAAATGAAGTGTTGAACAGGACAACTGTGATGTGCATGAGAGGAATTCAATGCTCAGAAACATTTCAGGGTCAGCACCTTCAAGAATATTGTCCTTTATTCATCTGCAAAAATCATGAGAGCTCAATGTCAATAGATTTCCTTACCAAATATGTCTTTTGTTTGTGAGAAGACATTCCTCAAGCATGTTTGCATCATGACACTTTCAACATGAAAGTCAATGGCAATTTAAAGGTCACTGAGAACTTTTTTAATGGAAGCCTAAAAAACAAATTAACTTTTCTATGTTTGCTGCTCTTGTCTTCACTGACAGCTGCCTTCAATGATGTCAATATCCAAACCACTTTCAGTAGGCTCAGAAAGGTCCACCCAACATCTAATAAAATACTGCATCAAATAAACACCTTCTTTACTGCAATAATTAAAAAATATGCATAAATAAATGCACAAAAAGTCTTCTATACAATATGCATTTTAGGATTACTTCTCTCAAAGAATAACCAGTGCCTACCCAATGACTTCAAAATGACCTTTCTTTCTGAATTTTTAAGATAAATGGTGCATTTGATGCCAACCTCACAAGCACAAGAACCATATATGCAAACTGCTCAAGAGTCTAAACCAATGATGTTATGAGCATTCACAGGAGCAGAATAAAAATATCACCAAATGCCTTTTCTCCATGACTTCTGAAAGACGGCTTTACTTACACTCAGCAGGAGATGATGAAGTCTTTTGCCTGATCATGGTATGCTGCTGTGTGTAAGACTTCAGGGACTGACTAAGAGGTGCTTACTGCTGTGTTAAAGGATTTTAATTTACCTAAAATTTGGAGGGTAAAAGCCTTTTTCTTTTACTGAATTCTAAACTGCACATTAAAGTTCATGGCTATTAAAATGACTTATTGTAGATATTCATGGGTACCTCCACAAAGGAGCACAAAACACTTTTTACTAAGTTTTTTTGTATGGACCTCAGGGGTAAAAAATTAATAGGTGCTATTTCAGTTTGGTCTAACAGGGAAAAAGTGCTTTGGCTTGAAGAGTTGCTTCTGAAGGACAGTGTGGTTCTCTCCTGAGATGCATAATTGGAAAGTCTCTATAGGGGAGCATCAGTGGAACAGTCATTAGTTTTCCTTTGTGGGTCTCTCTGGTGAAAATAATTTGGCTCTGGATAGCGTGTGACAGCAGTAGTCCTCAGACTGAGGAATGTACCAAATTGCCCAGTACCTAAGTTACCAAGGATCAGAACCACCCTGAGAATCAGATGGTGGGCAGCACAGAAAATACCAAGAAATGGCTCCTCCTGTTTCCTGCATCGAGCATGATTCCTCAGCTTAAAATATGAGGAATATGAGCCACACAACCCTGATTTATATATTTGGTTGACTTCTCACTGTTAACATGCAAGATTGGGAAGAAGCATTATGAGAAAAAGCGCAAGATAACCTTTGTGGGAGATAAAGCAATGGAGATTTCTTATTAACAGTGCAAGATCCCAATATCGAAATGCTTAGCACTGAAGAGGAAATTTTTGTGGAGAGAATGAACTCTCCTTGAAAAGTAAAGTTGAATCTCTGCTGCAATAAACTTTATAATGAATTCTGATTCCAAATAAAACAAACTAGATATTGTTGTCACTGGAGAAGGTGATTTTATGATGACTTTTTCTGAGAGGACAGCAATTCACAATGCTGGAAAAGAGAGTCAAAGAGAATTGGAAAGAAGTCAGGGGAAATATTCTGGGGTTCTAGCAAAGAAAGCTGGTGAGTGAATCATAAACATGCTCAGGCTGTCTNTTTTTTTTTTTTTTGCCTTTGTAACTTAAAATACAAGGAGACCAAGGACTCCTACCTACCATTAGAACAAGAGTAAGGCCATGAAAGGGTTAACTTAGTTGGTAAAACACCTTGCTCTGCTAAACCAAGAGAAAAAATTTGCTTGATGTTTCCTCTGCCTGTTCTGCTAGAAGAGCACGGTAGAATTACCAGTTAATATCTTGTTCTGGTCTGCCTACTGGACCTAATCTTAGAAGAATCAATCTAGTGGTCACAAATTAAGACAAAGTATACATTTGAATGGGGAAGAATAGCTTTATGCCAGTAGTTTTTGCAGGCTTCAATAACCAGGTCACTAACAAAAGAAACTGAGGAGGTCAAAGTGAGGTAGAAGAGCGGACGATCCCCAGAGTGTGGCTGAAGAGCAGAAACGACCACCCAATGTTGATGACAGGAGAAGAATCTGGAAAGCTCTGCCCCAAGCCCTGCCTGGACTCTGTCTAGACTCTTCCTATCATTAATATGTATGATTAGATGTTGCAATTGTATGAATGTGCATGTTAAGATGATGTAATCATGTATGTAGACTGCATAAATTACTTTGCTTTTCACTGATGCCTTTAGGCAAGTTTGTCCAGTGTGAACTGGCTTGCCTCCAACATTGTCAGTAAATACCTTGCTGCTAAAAGATCCGAAATTCTCTTAGCAGTTCCTTTTATTCCGAGGTTTTTCGGCATCACCATATTCAAGGACATCAGTGGCTTCCTTCTATATTCCTGTAAAGACTTTTAGCACAACTTCCCTCTCACATGATTATCCGTGTAGTCCTGCACAAGAGCACAGTAGAAGCCTCCTAAACTAATGCTCTAATGAGCAGCAAGTCTCTCTACTGTCAAAGAGTGCATTCAGTGAAGCACACTGCAGTCACTCAAGCAATGAGCACATCACGTCTGTGAGGTGACTGTCTTGCCACAGTTGTTTGCAAGCCCACATTATTCATGTGTCAACGAGAAATGGCTAAAAGGCACTTCAGTTGTTAAATCCTGTGTTATTTTAGATTAATTAACTGTTTTATCAGAGTTAACAAGACTTTTTTTCAGTAATATCACTTGTAATGTGTGGGCACAATGCTTACTTTCTGAGCAATCCATGACAGAAGAGCCTCCCTCATCAGACTCTGTTGCTGGTAGCATCTGAAAATTGTGCAAATCCCAAACCTTCACACTCTTCTTTCTACAATGACTTGACACCCGAACAGATTTCAGTGCACTTCCACATTATCTCCCCTGCTCTTTTTTTCTCTTTCCTTATAACAACTTCAGCTACACAGTAAGACAAAACCTGCACATTGTCTCTTCCATAAGAAGACACAGATCTGGAAGACACCCCTACTTAAGTCTGCACCTACCTGAGTAAAACTGAATTGCACATGTCTAAATTGTATCAGCCTTCCTTAGGGGGCACAGCTGGGTGGATGGCATGCAGCAAACACATCACCTGAAGTTTGCTGGAGCATGAGCACAACAGCTGAGACTTCATGCATTGTTTTACAGCCAAATGCACTTCCACAGTGCACGGTGTGCACTGAAACCCCTACTGTGCCCTATGTGCAAGGTGGTGACGGGGCAGAGTTTGCACGGATCTTCCTGGGTACGTGCTTTCTGGGTATTGTGCTTGCTCACTTGTTCCTTAACACTTCACCTTCCAAGCAATGAACACACTCGCTCACCTTTACACATTCAGAAAATGACAAAGTCATAGCATGTTTTGGAGAAAGGACAAGAACATGAGTCACAACACATTATAAAAACCATGAAACAGCACTGGAAAAACATAATTTGAAAGAAGCAAGTCATTGAATCATATTTCAGCCCTAAAAGCAATGATCATGAAGCTCAAATAGTTAAGGTTTATTCAGGAACCATGGGAACACAAGGTGAAGGCTGTAAGATTTGTGGACATTTTGGCTTAACAACCTCACCTTTGGCTTAACAACCTCACATGCAACCACATGACACATTTTTTAATTTTTAAAAGTAGTTTCCATGAAAAGAGAATGGAAAGCAATACAAGTGTCAGGTTGTGAGACCTGCTGATTGGATGCACAATAAAGTCTAAGCCATGAAGTGAAACCCTGGGAGCTCTTGCATTTTGAAATACCATAAAACCAAACAACTTCTATCTGGAGCAAATCTGATTGGTATTTCCCACAAACACATGGCGATTTGTTTTAAACAGGGATTGCCATAAATGCTGTTGCAGTTGTATTCTTTTTCTTTAGAGGACTTGATTAAACAACTATTAGCATTTACTGTTTGAACTTATTTGTGTTCCAGCAACATCCACCACATTGTTGGCACTGTCCACGCACACAAGAGAAAACTGCCCTTTTTAAAAGAGTTTATAATCTGAGAGCAGTTCAATCTTGCAACACTGCAAAGAATATTTGAGTTTAGAAATAATAAATATCATTATGATTATCAGATCACCACCTAAATCAGGATGCAATAAAACCTGGAAAAGCAGAAATTACTGAATCAAGATAAAGGCTCAAGATACAGTAACCAGTATGTTCTAGAAAGGAAGCACAGATCTTTGTTTTATTAAGAAACTGAAACCTTTATTAATAAAGGTTTGGGGTTCCAGCAATGCTGAAAACAAATAAACAACGAGTTTCAAAGGGAATCGCACATGTAAATTCCTCTTTCTTATTTGAAAATCCCAGCCAACAGCACCAATTGTGTTTGGTTTAAAACATCATATCATCATGGGAAACAAGTTCATTTGCCTTTTGTTCCAGGCAAGAAGGAAGTGTGGGTGGGGGGAGCAAACATGGTGGTAATGTGTATATCTGAAGGTGATTTATGGGCATGTGCTGTGCTAGTAAAGAAAGTGAAGTTCAGAATGACACTGAGAGCAGTGAAGGCAAACTGAATCCCGGAAGGATGTCAGTGATTACAAGGAAACAATGGGAAGTGGTGGTCAACTTTCATTCTCTCTGGAGGCAAATAGGTATCCATTCTGTAAAGAACACCTTACCATCCACTTCTTTTAGTTGAAGGGATTTTTTAGAGTGGAGAAACAACACATGGTTTTCTTTGCTGTGTTTTGTGGTTTTTCAAATCCATATGGTTTGCCTGCACATTGGTAACACATAAATATGCTACTTACTCCCTCATGCGTTTCAGTTTGGTCTCAGCCATAGTGCTGTTGAGAGCTCTGAACCTCTGGGGCACCCTTGGAGACACTCCAGTGACAGTCCTTGAGCCTACAAATCAATGCACAGACACATAACCTTATTCACCTTCATCCCCTGGGCCCTATTGCAAAACCAAGGGCAGTCAGGAGGAGGAAGGCTATTCCTGTTTGTCACAAGGCAGTGCCACATTAATTAAAGATGAATTAGATTATTAAATGCACATTAAGGGCAACTACTTTCTGAGAGACAAGTAGATTTATAGCTTAAAGGCATGAGAATTGCAACAACTTTCTGTGCAGCATACAAGGAATCACAACAGAAAGGACAATCACTTGAGGAAGTGCTGGGACAAGATAAATATTTAACAAAATTAAATTTGCTTAGACAATATGCATTTTCTTCCATTGTTTTTGCACTTACTTTTATGAGCAACAAGATTATTCCTGACAGGCAAGTCCTCCTTTAGCTTGATCACTCCTCTAAACTGGAAGTATTTAACTTACCACATTGCTTTCTCCATCAGGCATAGGTACTCTTTTTATGCATGCATATATATGTATAGACATAACTGTATAAGTAAACACCTATATATGTGTGAGAAATATACATATGCATATACACACATGCTCACTCTTTCTCTTTGCAGGCCTTGTGGGCTGCTGCAATATTTAATGCCTAAGGTTCACCTGCCACTGAGGTGCTCATACGCAGGAACACAGAAGTGCTGAATCACAGAGGACTGGCAGGGTTACCAGCTCAAATATCCTGCAATTTTATGCAGTCATTCCATCATACAAGTCCATGGTTTTCCTAAGGAATTTATATATTTAATGCCCCAACTGCTCCCACTGGAAGATAAATCCTAAGCCTCACTGGCAGCTGGTGCCTAAAATCTCCCTTCTTATTTCCTGACAGAACTTCTTTATTGGCCAGTTCATGCTCATTTTCCTCCTGTGCCAGTCCTTTTCTTTGTCTTACTCAGTTCTTTCCTTCCCTTTTGCATATTCCTTTCATTTCTTTATACTTGGAAAATGAGATCCTATTTCAGCTTCTGATTTGTTAATCTAAACAAAGCAGCTATTTTAGATTCTTCTTGCAAAATGTTTAGTATTAGAATTTCTCTTCCCAAAGGAGGAGGTGTATCCGGGTGGGATTACACCCTGTGTAAACCTGTGGGCTGTAGCACACAGGACTCAAGTTCTGAACAGGTGTGGGAGGGCTCTGCATACGATATGACAAAAGTCAAACACATTAACACAATGCCTTGTCTAAATGAACACACACTCCCCTCTTAGCAGTGCTTTTAGCTTGGACTCAGCTGGGATTTGGTTTGGATTGAATTAACACCGATCCCATGGAGGCAGAGGGGGCTTGCAGCGACCCTCCTGCTATGAGCTGCATAGACAACCCCAGAGAGCACTGAATGCTTCCCTGGAACGTGCAATCATGGCTTTTCCAAGGGTTACGTTCCTATGTCTTACATGATTCTAGGTCCTGATCACATGCATTTGAATGCTGAGATTAAAACTTTCCATTGTGAGGGATCCTACGAAATTGCTCACAGTAAGTGTCTGCTGGATTCAGACCTTTGCTGGATTCAGACCTTTGCTGGATTCAGACCTTTGCTGGATTTAGAAGCTTAGAAGCAAGCATGGAGAGAGACCACAGAAGAAATAGATTCCTGTCTGTTATCTGGCTTTGGATAAACAATTTGACATTTTAAAACATTTTCTTAGCTTATCTTTACACCTAATGGCTAATATTTTTCTGGTGCCTAAGTATTACAACTGAGATATAGTCAATGTAGTTTAAAAGATGAAGGATTACAAGCTCAGTTCTTACTAGCAACTGATAACTTCACCTAACAATGCAAAAAACATTTGCTGATTGTTTACTGTAACAATACACATGCATGTCCACATGTTGTGATGTGGGGTCTGTAAGCATTCAATCCCTTTAGTGGCATTGGAAAATTCAGCCATCCTCAGGGTGGCCCTGAGGAAACCCCAGGTGCTGTGCAAAGCAATGCTCATGAATTACTGGGTGGAACGCTCCTTTCTCAGTTGGCACAGGATTAAGGTCCAGATGTGGGGCTTTGGGGCTTTGAGACCCAAAAAAATTGATGTCCTGAGCACCAATGGGCTAAGGAATATATAATCTTTGCATTCTCTTAAGAAAGAGCGCATTTAACCACAGGCCCCAGATAAATTCTGGGATTATTATTACAGGATATATCACTGTAGTAAGAGCTCAGCATATTTTTTGTGCTTAGTGCGTTCAATCTATTTATTGCTATGATATTTTCTTCTCCTCTGACATTTCATTATTAAAGATATCCTTCTTGGATTTTTTTTCCTGGGATTTCAGGCTAAGTAATTCACACTTTGTCTATTCTCCACATTGGTAGTTGGCCAAACAAGACTTACTCTCTACATGCAAACTAGTATCTATCTTTCCCTTCAGGTAATATGATTTTCTGGGTACTTCAAAGCAGCAAGGACTGCAGATCACAGGATGCTGCAACGATGGGGTAAATTATTAAAAAATGAGTTCTCAGTGAAAACTACTAAGCTTGACACATTGGTGCTACAACACATCTCAAAACATTTTGCTGGGGTGATTCATTATCACACCAACTTTTATATCAAAGGTATTTTCTTAGAAGCAGTTATTTGATTAATAATATATTTTGCACCCAGTTTTAGGGGCATTGCCTACCAATATATTAACACAAACTGAGGAACTAACCTTCTTCAAAAAGTTACCAGATAACTATTAGCATTTTTATGCAATATGTAGTTCTCGATTCATTAAACAAAATCAAATGAAACAACAAGAGCACTGACTTTTCAAAACCAGGTATTGTGGCTTTCTAAATGTACTTCAAAGATTAATATCTCCTGGGGTCTAGTGTTGCAGAGAACTACAGAGGGAAAAAAGCAAAAGATCTTTGTCCTCTTGGGTGATGGAGGACCGGTTTGAGGTTCTCACTGAGGAACTGTAGGGAAATGAATCCTCTGGGTGAGTTTCTCTTCATGGGTGCATTATCTGGTGAGACTTTTTTAAATCTGTACATTGATAGAAGTACAGCTAAGTCTTTAATATTACGGTTTTTTAAAAGGCATCTTCTTGTTCTCAATACTGAAAGAAAAAGATGAAGAAAAGGATCTCTCTAATACTAAGATTGTTTTTAAAACACCACTACTTGTCTTTGTCTAATATTCTGGTTTGTTCCCAGAAGCCTGCAAGGTAATTCCTCTCTTTAATTAAAATTAGAAAATAGTGAAGCATAGAGCTAAATTTTGTCCCAACGTCCACTTCTGCAAACCCATTGCAGACAATGATGCTGCAAGTGCATAAATGATTGCAGAATTTGAAGACAGGTTTTTCTGTTGGTGTGAAGAGAAACTGGATGTAAATGTTCCTTCCTTCAGTCCTAAGGATGTCCCTGACATGAGATCCAGAAGATGACCAGTGGCTACAAGACTATGATGACCACAGCTGTGATTACTCCCTTTCATCCTTCTTCTTTGCCTTTCTCTTCCCAACAGTCCAGGCTCACAGACAGGGATGAAACGCAGCTCAGCACTGCAAGAACCTCTGGAAAGAAGACTTCCCAGGATTGCCCTGTGTTCTAGTTTTAGAGCCACAAGATAATACTGAGTCAGGTTTATCCAACTGAACGAGTTTGGAACTCATCATTTCATGCGATCACACACGGGCTGCTGCTGGCACAGTTCAACCCTGTGATCACCAAGGGCAGCCACAGTAAACAGCTTGTTCCATCTATGTTTTCTTTTTAGCTTTTAACTTGACCACAAGAAACCAGGCTTTCAAACTCTGAATTTATCGATAGAATTTGCAGGAGGTTTTAGGATTACACTGCAACCTTTAATTCTCAGTGGTTTCTCTACACCTCTAATAAGATACTGTAACATAAATATTATCCAAATCTTGATTATAGTTTGAAAAAAATTAAATATTTTAATTTATTTTCTCTTATTGTTACCAGTACTAAAAACTATAAAACAACTCACATATTTTCCTCAGGAGAAAAAATGGCAGAAGTCGTATTTTTAAAAGCTTTTGTTATAATATTCCACACTTCTGACTATCATGCTTTATGGATTTTTTATTTTCAACTCAAGCACTTAACTGTGCGTGCCTTTTCTTTTGGCATATTTATACTTCTCTGCAGTAGATTAAGGAAGTAATTGTCAAGAAGATCACTTTTTTTTTTTTAGTTACTTTGTTGCAAAATGGAAATAGTTGGACTGTGATGAATACAGACTGCTAATAACTGCTTCTATTTAAGGAAGAGACATCACTGAAAGAAGAGATACCATCTTACCCAATGACCTGTTATTCAGGACACTCTCCAAATACTTAACCATTGCCTCAATATCACTGTTCTGTGAATAAATGAAATAGGAATAGCATTAGTGTGAACACAAATTTAAACACTGTTCCAGAGGTATGACCCCACAAGCATAGAGGGTATCACAGCAATAAGTGTCAAGACTAGACTACAAAGAAGTTACATTGCCTAGGACTTTTTCCTATGTTTTATTCTCCTAAAACACCAGGCTTGGGAATGAGGTTATATCCAAACAACTTACACTGGATTCCTTGCACAACACAAGTTTTTAGAAGAAGTTTAAAGAAGATATATTTACTGTGGAGGGCGGTGTGCAGTCTCTGAAAATACACTAGGATCTTATCATCAGTTAAGTCTGGGAATATCTAAAACAATATTACATTGAAAAAAGGCAAGTTTGTGCTTCTTAACTATGCCAAAATTTCTTATGCGTATGATAGATGCACATGGCAAATTAATATTTCCACTTCATGTAATTGCATCTACTTATACATTCAGTAACAGTGACTGACTGAAACACTTTTAGTTAAGATGAGATTTTAGCACTTTTATATTTCAATTGCTCTGTTGTCAGATGGTTAGCAATTTTTCCATGATATCTTTCATGTGAAATGCTGCTTGTGTACCCAGATGAAACTCAAAGTCCTGGCCATTAAGCAATGATTTTTGTCCAGGAAGTACATCACAATTTTATTAAGTCCAAGAGAAACTTGGACTCTAGGTTTTAGAAGCTGCTGCCATATCACATTAGACAACATGGCATTTCTTGACTATTTAAAGCTGAAAGTCAAAATCTTTACCTTGATAAAAAATATGTCCAAAATATTTATTTTATAAAAAATATTCAGTACTCTATGCCTTTAAGACAGAAAACAACAGAATAAAAAGAAACAATACTGTCCTCCATTTCTGCAATGGGCAATCTGTTGTATTTTCTTCTGTGACTATACTCAAAATGCTCATTCTAAATTTCTCAAACTCAGGAATTGCCAGTATACCTTAAGGGGATAGCTATAATTGTTGGCAAGGACTTCTAGCTGGTTAGTGACCTTCTGGTGCAAGGGGGAGCTGTTATGGATGAGCATCAACTAACTACACTTCACCTCAAGCGAATATTTGAAACAGGCTCTGCTATTTCAGCTGAGGTTTGCACAATGGTAATCCACGCCTTGGTTTTCCATTGCAACGCAGAGGTCTGTAGGTTTGAAGGAGCCTCTGTCCTTTTGGAGCTGCCTGTGGGGTCCTGCCTGGATCAAGTCAGCACCAGGGTCTCGAGTTCTGCAGTCCACCCAAAGTGCCTGAGTTACCTCAGATGTCCAAGTTACTCTCATTCTGCTTAACCTAGGCTTTTGCCAGTCAGCAGTCAAATGCCCAGGAAATGCTAGAAAATGCATTAATTACATTTATATATACAATAGATACTGAATTGACAGACTTAATATTACAGATACGATTTCTCTGTGCTTCTAAAAAATGATTAAAAGAACCCATAGGACTTCGTTAAAAAGTTATTAAGGATTTTTCATTCAAACTAAACATTAATATTAATTTTCTACAAATATAAATTTGTAATTATTTTTATTTTCATTCTTACTTGCAGTTAACTACAGATCTACAGACAGATAGGCAAAAGCATAGCAAATTACTATATACAATACTATTGCTTTAATAAAACATTTTTATTTTTTTTAATGGGATAAAGACCGTAATTCCAAACCCTTTGACTTCTCTCAACAGGACATCATATTCACTCCAATTATAACAACAGAGCTGCTTTTTTCTCTTCGTGCTGTAAGGCAAAAGATACATTTTCACCTCTTTCATCACCTCTGCCTTTTCTCCACTCGGGTTTAGCAATGGAAGAGGATTCAGCTATTTAATTTAATAAGTTTATTTAATATGTTTATCTATGTAATATATTTCTTTAATGCAAAGAAAACAAAGCCCAGAAGAGGCACTCCTACACGTGAGGGCTTGCACATTTCAGATTCAGGACGTACAACAGTCACAGGCCATGCCAAAGGATGTGTTAGGAATCGAGGAGAGCATTTTTGGGGTGACAACACACAGAGCACTCACAGCTGCTGGAGCTATAACAATTTATGTCAGCTGATTGTCTGGTCTGACAATCACAGAAGCAACTTGGAATTTGAAAATAGAACCCATTGTACCACATTAGTAGACTTTGTCATAATGAAGAGGGCGAATCTGTTACTGTGGTCACTAAAAGAAAACACCAAGGACAAGGGGATACACTGCAGTAAAGGTCATTCATTAGCAACTCATCTAAATCAAAGCCAATGGAAGCTTCACTGTGCACCAACTTCTCAAGAGGAAACATCAGTTAAGCACCACATTTTAAATATTTTTAGAAACAGTTTATCATTCTCTTTCTCGATTTCCCCCTAATTAGAAACTGGTTCTCCTACTGAAGAAAAACAAACAAAACCCCCCCAAAAAAAACCCACATGGAAAAGAGCCATTGGCTTGAAGAGGTAGAGAGCTGGAAAAGTAATTATCAAATTGCTGCTTGAAATGTGTCAATCTGCATTTCTGCTCCAAAACACAGAAACAAGGGACATAAAACTCCAGTGCTGGACAATGTATCTTAAATCAGACAGGCTGTATTGAAAGGTATCAACATGAGGAAAAAGCTGTCTCAGCTCCCATCCTAAACTTTTAGAATTACAGTGTTCCAGTGCCCACCTCTCTCTTTTTAACTGAAGAAATTGCATCTCACCTAAGACCACTACTTCTCAGTCTGTCTTGACATCTGTGGGAGCTTAATATAGCTTGAATAAACAGCTCAGATCTCTTTCTACCTCTTGCACCCCAATACGTTTTTCAGTTAGGTGACTCTTCTGCCCCCCATGCTACTGCATGAACATTGGTATTTTTTTTAATCCTTGTTTGAAGTAATGGGGTCACCAGGAATCACCACCAGATGCAGCATTTCTGCGCTCTCTGCACAGAAATAACTAGTAAAGCAATCCTGGAACTGGAAATTTGAGAGGGTTGCAGAAGTAAAATAGGCAACTAGCTTACAATTCCTTACTGTGTTGCAGTGGAATGGCTTCTGTGTTAGCTCACACCTCCAAAAGCTTAATTTACAAAGGTATTTTTGAAGAAAGGATTTGAGATTATGAAACCTGTCACAGAAACAGAAGTAGGAGTTTTGGTATTAAGTAAATGACTGCAGAAGCAAATCTCTGCAATTCTGGTAGGATCTGAAGCTTATTATTAATACTGAGCATGATCCCACCTACCTCTGAGTGGGATTCTTCTCACATTACTGCTGACATCCAGAATGAATATGCCATGTGCATGCTAATAACTGTAGATCCCCTTACAATCACCAAAGAGGGACCTCTTAGCATGTTCCATCTACCCTGCATTAGGTGATTACTCCCTAAAAATGCTTGCTTACTTCTTCCAGTACTGACTTTGTGTTTGGTGAGTTCAGACATTGGTGTTCAGATTTGTACAGCTATATAGGTCTGTTTGACCTCCGACTTCCTGCAGAATTTTTCACTGGAGAAAGCAAAAATTGACTAACTTCACTTCCCAAGAAACAGAAAAGGTAATTGTGTCCATATCCAGAAACACACTGTATATCTAAGGTGCTGGGGTCAACACGAGAAAAGCACAGATAATTAGTTTCTTTTACAGAGGAAGTCGTAAAAGGCAAATGATCACAGGGGTGCTTCCCAGGCAGTCTGTAAAGGCTAGTTCACAGAGGGCTAATGCTCTGTGTGCACACAGATTCTTGGGGCCAGAGGGACTGGATAGAGACAACAAGGTGCCAGTGGGATGGCCCACCACGTTGGTTCTTGTTGCCGCTGACTTTTGAGTCACTGCAACATGAGGGACTGTCACTGTTTGCATCTGAATGCCAACAGCTAATTTATTCTGCATTATTGAGAAATCTATTTTTATCTTCCACTTTTCATTAATTCTAAGCAGCAGCCTGCCTGTTCAAAAACACTACTGATTGACACTTAACACTACCATCAATGACAGTTGAGTGAAAATTTTAAAAATTCTTTTCTCAGAGGCTGATGAAAATGAGCAATAATTAACTTTCAAGAGTATCTCGTGGTAGACTTTCCAGGCAATGGATTCTTTGTGTGCCTATGTCTTGTGGGTAAGCACAAACTCAGTAAACTGAAAAAACCCTCTTTTCTCAGATATTCCATTGTTTTACAACTGACTGATAATTTCTTTAGACTGCTATCATACAAACTGCTCCTGAATTTTAAGGCATCCAGTGTGTTTCATTTGAAAGCTAGGAGGACACTTCTAGATTGAATGAAGCTGTTTCTGAGTAAACTTCAAGTTTTACTGGTGAGACAATTTTAGGATTCCCTGCTACTGTGATTAGAGTTCTTATTTCTCACACAACACTTTATTTTTCCTTCAAAAACTACATCTAAAAGAAGCTGTTAGTTCAAAATCTTCAGAAAGTACAAGTTATTTATAATTTCATGAGCAGTATTATTATACTTGGCTGGTTCCCTGAAATGCAGAAGATATCACACTCTGTTCTCCAAAATTTGCACATGAACACAGATTAAAGTATGTGTTTCCAAGCAGACCCAGACAGTACCATTCAGAGGCACTGTAGGCAATGCTTTAACCTGGTGGCCCATGGGAGAAATAAATTGTTGCTAAATGCCTTAGGAAGATCCATTTTCAGAACTGCCTCAGGCATTGAAGTTTATTGATTTCACTGAGACTTGATCACCGGCGACAAGATTCATCTCAGCTCATTCTGGTCAGATCTAAATTAGGTGCCTTTCCCAATATTCTTCAACCTTCATACTGCAATCCCTGACTTTCTTGTGGCAGTCTCAACTGTTAAGTTACTTTAAGCCTTTCAACAATAAGTTTTCTCTTCACTGACACTTTTTGTGACTCTTGGAAAAGTCTGCAGATTTTCGGGTCAAGTGTTGCAGCTGTTTAGGTTCATAGTTCATGTTCTGTCCTAGAAAATATAATATAGGCAGGAAGAAGGACCAACTAGAGATGCCTATCTTTGCTTAGGAATTAGAGCTGGAATGCAGATCCTACGCTTGAAGTACACTTTCAGCTTTAATTTAGTTTAAACCATAGTTAACATGCGAGAGTGATGCCTTAGGCAACAAGAGGACCCCACCTCGAGTGTTTTAGAGTCCCAAGGAATTTTCTGACAATGATCTACCTGAAGGCATTTGTGGGAGTGTTATCTTTAATGCTGAAGGAATGCAAGAATCTTTCTTATCAATGTCTCAGAAGAATTACATATGCATAAACTTGTAATTAATTAATGGTATTAATATACAGATATTCCTAACAAAACAAAAAAAAATCAGTAACCTCAGTAGGATAAATTCTTGGAAGAAACTCAATTTTTTCATGGAAAGTGAGCATCATGCATATACTGTTTTCTCAAAGGTCAAATATACCTGTTGATTTGACTTTGAGACAGTCTGTGATGCTTCTGCATCTTCTTCCTCCTCAGTGTCTTCTGAACAGGACTCAAACCCATCTTTATAATATTCCTCTGCAATTTCTGGGTCTTCAGGGATCTCTAAAGGCAATTATGAGTTTATAGCATGTACAAAGAAAAAATGCATGATCTTAGAAAGATAAATCAAAATTCATAGCACCAATGTTATGTCAATAGCAATGCATTTAGTAATTGAAATCGAAGGATAGGTTCTCAGATTAAAACGTGTGCCTTTGATGATATGGTAAGCAGCGTTAAAGCTGTCTCTGGCAAAAGGTTATATCCTCACCAAATGTAAATGAATAGCCTTAAAGGATTTATATTGATAATGTACTGAAATTACTGAACCATAGAATAATTCAGGCTGGAAGGGGCCTCATGGGATCATCTAGTAAAAGCAGGGCCACAACCGAACTGAATCAAGCTTTTGTGAGCTGAAATTACACCTCAGTTTGCTTTTCTCTACCACACATAACCTGTGGTGAATACAACTGCTAATCTAAAATGCAAAATAATATATACCAGGTACATGGTTAAAATATGTGAGCAATTAAACCTATATATTTTTCAAAACTTTGATGACTCAGAACAATAATAAAAGTAAAGAAAGTAGTGCAAAGTCAAGCTATGCATACTTGCTGACATGCTCTCCCAATTTATTACTATCACAAGTTTTAGTAACAGCAGTGCAATATTAATACAGCCCATGGAGTACAATAATTGGTACTAAAACCCAACACATTCATCATAACACAACAGACACTCCAGTCACTCTTTTCTGGGTGAAATCCTTTAGCATCCCAGAGTCTGTAAAAAAGAAGATGGTGAAACAGTTCAAGGTCTAATTGCATCTGCTTCTGGGAGATATTACAAGAAATGATAGCTGAAGGAACTTCTGCACAGCAGGAAGGTGTCATACATGGAAGGAAAGACTGTAACACAGAATGGAAGTCTGGTCTCTGAGTGCTGAGTCATTGTTATCTGACATGCGCAGGCTATGCGTCCAATTAAGAATTATTTATGTACAGAGAAACCAATAGTGCATGGACATGTGTCGATACTAATGTCTATATAAACCGCAGCTTCTGATATAATAAAGGTCCTGTTTTCGGAAGAAGACGTGTCGTTCCTTGAGCTACCCCGACCGTGACAACCCACATTCCTGAACATTAATGGTGCAGTTGCACACTTAGCAACACAGCACAGCAGAAAACTCTTTGGTTTGTGCTTTCAGAGGAGTAGTTTTAATAAAAATGTTGCTCTGTGGGTTCTGTTTGACTTTTGTTTGCACACCTCTGCAAAGCCTAGCAAGGACTCCAGTGCTAGGACCTTGACCCTGTCCTTTGTTCTGACATAAAATAGAAATTCAGGCTACTTGTGCCTGGCCAGTACTTGGGTAAAGAAGTGGTGCTGGTGAGCAGAACATCAAGTCTATCATGTCGAAAGAGGAAACAAAACTGCTGGTATTTTATCAGTAGGTACAGAGACAAAGCATGAGAGGAAAAAAGGAGCTGCTAAAAGTTGTTGTTAAAAAAAATGAACAGCATGGGGGAACACTTTTGTCACATTTTTCCCACTAATTTTCTGAGTGGTTAGTTGTTTTTTTCTCCTGATTTTCTAGCTGTCATGTAAACAGAAATGGGAGCTCTCTTAGGCAGTGACAATGACGATGAAGCCATGTTGCCTTTCAAACCCTAAAGTTCAGCAAATCTAAACATTTTCCAAATATTCAGGAATCCTTTTAGCACTGATGGGTGAATGAGGAGAAAGAACACTGTAGCGAGGTAGTCAATAACAGGGAGCACTCAGTGAATCATGGGAACCATTTCCCTTATGCACAGAGTCTTTATAAAGGTTGCCCTGTTATTTGAACTGCTTCCAGCAGGAAGAGTGCAAGAGATGCAAATTAAAGGAAAAGTGACCACAAATATAACCAATTACATCAACTTAAAAATACCTTAGCCCTTGAGTTATCTTAAACTTCTTCAATCAGTCAAAGCATTCTTTCCAATAAAAATCCAGTTTTCCTGCTGAATCTGACAGAGATTGCCTGATACTTTCCCTTTCAGTTTAACAACAGTGCTATTTAGGAAAGAGTCCACATGTTAACACAAAAAACCTGTCCCTTAGGACAGTCACTTCCCGCTCCTTGAGATTTGATTCAAGAACGCCATTTTTAAGAATTAAATTGGGGTTATTTTCCCAACTAGAAGCTACTGAAAGAGTAGAAAACAAACGGGAATGGTTCATATCCAAGCTTGGTGCAAGCGGTTGTGCACACAAGAGTCTGGATGTGGCAAAGACACTTTTATATTGGATATAAGCAATATGTTGAACAGGTAAAAAGACAAGTAAATTATTGCAACCAAGCAAATCTAGGAGAAAGGTATTGAGCTCATAAACACCCAGACAACATTAACTGGTCAAAGCCAACTTATTTACAAGACTGCAGGGGCACATTAACTGGACAAAGCCAACTTATTTACAAGATTGTAAGGGCATACTTTGCTCTGTGAAGCAGAAAATGTAGCAGGAGAATTCAACCAAGACCTTCACTGTTGTCACCTTCTCATTCTTTCCACCCAGTAGTCTGACAGCCACTTGCACTGAAAGTTTAAGTAGCTAGGGCATGTTGAACAGTAGATAGACTTGGAAAAGGTTTCCTGAAGAGGTTATAAGTAGAGTTCAACTCCTGCATGCCTACAAATAAGCTAAAGCGTTTGAGCAAAAACTTGGAAATAATGGACAATTCATACAAACCCCTCCATTTAGTTTTCTAAATTTTTGTAAACACTGGACTCTGAAATACCACAAAATTCTCAAGAATATGTCTTTAATTCTATGGTTGCCCTCATGAAAGACAATATTAAATGAGGAGGATCCAACCAAAGCAAGAAATCAGCTCTCCAGTTTCTGGGGAAGAACCTCTTAACCAAGAAGAATAATCCTTCAGAATATGAAAAAACCCCACCCTGATTAATTTTCCACTTGCTGACTAAAACTTGAAAACTTCATTAAATCGTGCTTTTGCTAGAATAAATCAGATTTACTCTTCCTTTAATTGAATCTGGGACAAGTTTGGCTCAGTGTGAAACCAAGCCATGAAAACATGAGACAGATGAGGAGGTCAGAGGAGCACATTACACTCTCAGATCCTGCGAGAGTCTCGGGAGTTCTGTCACCCCACTTTCCAAGGACAAGTGTAGGACTGCTAACTGCAAATGCCAGAACTAAAAAAGCAAGTTTCTCTCTGAAAGCATCCCACGCTATATCATTTCAGCAAGTAGCAAGACAGCGAATATGCCTTACGATCCTGGAAGTAGGGTAACCACATGAAAGAGACCAGTGGGTAACCCACAGCAGAAGTCACTGCAGCACTATCCTCTTAACTGAGACAAAACTTTGTGGTTACAAAGGATACTTTAACAAGAATAATGCAGGAGGGTGCTTAATGCCATTTATTATTTATTTTGAATTGCCAGACTGAAAAACAAACCAAGACTTGACTTAAAAGCCTCTGAGCAGTGTGATCACTTCTATGATCCTAATTTAGAGTGGTACTCAGTTACCCCATCAGTACGCATAAGGACCGTTTTACAGGCACTAAGTGCATAGATGCTCAAAGATGTGCTCAGAAATGTTACAGGCTTTTAACCTTCCAAGACTTACAAAACTACCTTAAAAAAAAAAAACAAAAAACAAAAAACTTTTAAAAATAACAGAGAAGAAAAAACCCAGAATATTTTATAATGAGTGAACATATCCAATCTGAGAGCCAACTGAACTCTTGAAATTCAAAGCAATATATCCATAACTTGCAATTACAAACAGAAATCTAGAAATAATGTATGCAATTACTGTACTGAAATCAGAGGTTTGCCAGGTGCAATGTATTGCAACATATGAAGCTAAGGGATTTAACATCTTATAATCTTTAAAGTACACAGACTTAAAAAGCAATATAATACAGATCAGAAGGATCATACTATATGTTCCCTTATTTATATGCCTTTAATTTTTACACTATTTTGCTGTACAAATAATTTAAATACCACAAGTATTTAACTTAAGGTATTTTCCTCTTTTACCTTGACCCCTTTCCACACACAAACATATTTATTAAGAGCATATGTATTACTAGTCTTCTCCACGGACACCCCC
>VWZG01005415.1:29059-42711 GCA_013396735.1 Grallaria varia | reverse complement strand
CCGCCCCCGCCTGGGAACGGCACCGCCGTGCCCTTTTATAGCCCTTGGAGCAGCATTTTTCCATGAGCTCAGCACCCGGGGGGCCTCTGCAAACCCCCCCAGCACTTCTCAGAGAGAATTCGTGTTTTCAACTCCTTTTTATTATTAATATAAAAATACGTATTTACAGCAAATAAATATATTTTGGTAANGGGGGGACACGGGGAGGGGCGGGGAGGGCAATAGAAAAGATCGCAGGAAGAAAAACCCAACAGTTCAGAAATCAGCCCAAAAAAACATCCTGGGGCCACTGCCCGGGATGGGCCCGGGGCTCCCCAAGGTCTGTCCCTTATGAGGGACACTGTACCGAAGGCGGGTGCGGTGACCAGGAGCAGCTCCAGGGCCTGAGATGGGCACCAGGACCCCAAAGGTGACACCCGAAGGGGGGGTGCAGGATGACACTCCTGTCCTCAAGGTGGGCATCACTGACAGGGTGCCAGTCCTGACCCAAAAGCAGGTACTGGTGCTCCAAACATGTGACACCGTGCCAGAACCACAGTCCCAAGGTGGGTGTCGGGGTGGCAATCCCATCCCAAAGGCAGGTACCAGCACCAGGGTGACAATCGTGTTTCCAAGGCAGGTATCAGTGCCAGTGTCAGTATCCAGCGTGGGTACCTAGCACTGGGTAACACTCCTGTCCCCAGGGTGGGTACTAGGGTGACAATCCTGTCCCCAAGGCAGGTACCCCGCAGACCCAAGTTGGGTGCTGCTGCCAGGCGGTGGGTCCCTACACCAGGGTACCCACCCTGGGGCCCCCACGCTGGGGGTCCCCACACCAGGGTGAGGCCCTGAGGTAGGTGGTGCCGCTGCCTCCGTGTCAGACTGACGACTCCTCGGGGTTGGAGTCGGGCAGGGGCTGGCGCTGCTGCAGTTTCCGCCGCAGCTCCCGCCGCAGCTCCTCAGCCAGGTCAGCGCAGGACGAGCGCTCCTCGGCGCCCAGTGCCAGCCGGATGTACCCGCTGGACGAGGAGCCGCGCAGGGGGCTCAGGTGGATGCGGGTGGGTGAGTGCAGAGGCTGCCCAGGGATGGCTGCGGGTGGTGAGGTGGCAGCGCTGGGGCCACCGTTGTGGCACGTGGCATGGCCCGGTACAATCTTGAGCGACCCGTCTGAGTAGTAGTAGCTGGAGGGGTCCCAGAGCTTCTCGTCCGAGTCAGAGGCAGCACTGGACACAAAGCGGGGGCTGGGTGGCTCCTTGGGCAGCTCGATGGGGTACACCAGGGTGCTCTCGATGGCCTTGGCCCCCTTGCCCAGCTCCTCCCGCAGGCGCCGCCACAGCGAGACCACCACGAGCAGCAGCACAAAGCACAGAGCGCCGAGGCACACGGCCAGCACCCACACCACGCCCAGGTTCTCCAGTGGCGCCCGTGTCTCCAGCGGTGCCCCAGGCCCCACCAGCACAGCCACCCGGTACTCCTGGGCACCCAGGTGGGCCCCCTGCTCCTCGACCAGGCACCGGTACATGCCGCTGTGCTGGGCCCCGGCCCCTGGCACCACCAGCGCCCGCAGCCGCGTGTCGCTCAGCACCAGCACCTGCTCGGCCGCCAGCTCCCGGCCCTCAAATGTCCACAGCACCCGTGCCAGGTTGGAGCCCACCCGGCACGTCAGCACCAGGTCAGTGCCCGCCACCACCGTCACGTTCTTGGGGGTGAGGGGCCCTGTGGGGAGAGGAGGGGGTCAGGAGGGAGGGGGCGAAGCAGAGCGGGGGGATCCATGTGGCTCATGGAGCACTCACCTTGTTTGGCCGCCCGAAGAATGGAGCAGGCGCCGGTACCGGACCTCAGCACATCCTGCACCAGGTGGGACCTGTGGAGGACGGGGTAGACTGAGGGGAGAGTCCCCGTGGGGTGCCCCCCCCTCCCTGGGGAGGCCCATAGGCAGAAAATCACAGAATATTCTGAGTTGGGAGGGACCCGCAAGAGTGAGAGTCAAACTCTTGGCCCTGCACAGGACACCCCCAAAAGTCTCCCCAGTCCCCAAATCCAAACACCTGAGAGCATTGTCCAAACATTCCCTGACCTCTAGAATTATGGAATATCCTGAGTCAGAAGGGAACCCCAAGGATCATCCATCCAGCTCCTGACCCTGCACAGACACCCCAACAACCCCACCCTGTCCCTCAGAGTGTCGTCCAAATGCTCCTGGAGCTCTGGCAGCCTTGGGGCCATGCCCAAACCCTGGGGAGCCTGTTGAGTGCCGACCACCCTCTGGGGGAAGCACCTTTTCCTGAGATCCAACCTGACCCTGCCCTGGCACAGCTCCAGCTATCCCAGGGTCCTATCACTGGTCACAGAGATGGGAGTTGCCCCCCCTCCCAATTCTCCCCGTGAGGAAGTTGTGGACAGCCACAAGGGACCCCCTTAGCCCCTCTTGTACCCGTTCTGCCCGTCGGTGCGGACACAGGCGCTGGCATTCCGGCTCCAGGCGCAGTAGGGATCTCGTGCCAGGACACAGTCTGTGCATGACTGGTACCGCCCACAGTCAGCCAGGGGCAACTGGGCCACCTGGAAACGGGAGCCGGCGAAGAGCAGCTTCTGCGAGGGCAGGGAAAAGGGCTGAGGTGACCTGCTGAAGTGACCTCGCGGTGCCACCCCAGCCCCGTGGCCCTGCTCACCTTCTGCCCAGCCAGCACCAGGCTCTCCACGGGCTGCGCCAGCTCGAACACCTGCAGCTCCTCCACGAGGTGGACAGAAGTGCCCAAATCCAGTGCCTTGTGCACCCAGCCGTCGCCTGCGGGCAGGCGGGCGCTCAGGGCTGTGCCACAGCGGGGACTGCCCCCTCCACGCCCACCCCGCCACCCACGTACCTGTGCCGATGAAAAGCACCTCGTAGACGGTGCCGTCCAGCCCAGCCACGCGATCCACCACCAGCTGGGTGAAGTTGGAGTCCTTCTTGAGCAGCAGTGGGCGCCCATGCTGTGGCGGCACTGGATCATCCATCAGTGGGTGCCTCTTGGCAAAGCTCAGAGTGTTGTCAGGCAGCTCCAGGGAGCTGGTAAAGCCGTTCTGCCGGTGCCAGTCCGTGATGCACTGCAGGGGAGGGCATAGGGGCACTGTCAGGAGCAGGGAGGGATCCCCACCCCTTCTTAGAAGGGCATGAGGAGCACCATCAGGAGCACAGACAGGTCCCAGTCCCTCATAGGAGGGAAGTATGGCACTGTCAGGCACATGAATGGATCCAACCCTCTCTTAGGAGAGCACGGAGGGCACCACCAGGAGCACAGAGGGAGATCCCACTCCCTCTTAAGAGGGCATGGAGGGCATGTGGATGGATCATACATGATGTCAGGAGGGCACGAGGGGCACCATTAGAACAGATGGATCCCAGTTTCCTCTCAGGAGGACATGAAGGGCACATGGATGGATCCTATCCTCTCTTAGGAGGGCACAGGGGGCACTGTCAGGCACATGGAGGGATCCCAATCCCTTAGGAAAGCACAGAGGGCCCTCAGCCACACAGATGGATCCCACTGCCTCCTCCTCCCCCTGAGTGCCCAGTGCCAGCACTTACCGCGCCGGGCCGGGGGCTTGGCACCTCGTCCGAGTAGCGGCCCCACCTCTGCGCCTGCTCCTGGTACTCCTTGTACGGCCCCTCGAACACCTTCTTCACCTCCAGGATGTGGTACCGACAAACGGCCGAGACATCCACGTCCCCCCTGCATGGCACAGGAGAGGTTTGGGGCAGGAATCCCCCAACCCGGGATGCCCAGTGGTGCCACACCCCCCTGGCCTCACCAGCGAGCCTGGAACACCCCGAAGAAGGTGGTTTCCTGCCACTCCGCCCCAGGCAGGGTGAACACAGCCTGGAGCCGGTTGAAGTGAAGCTGCTGCTCTGGTGCTGAACACACCAGCCGGGCCTTGAGGAACGTTGTCCACTTCTTCTGCAGTGTCCGGGCACCGCCCACGTCTCCCTGGGCACAGGAACAAGGCCACCCCATCACTGCATGGCAAAGCCACCATGGTGACACCAAACATGTTATAAAGGAGTCTGTGTTATTAAGGAGCAGTTGGGGAAGGTGTGGGAAAATTAACATTAGCACAATAGCATTTGATCCCTAAATTTGTGATTAATAGACTTGTGCCAGCTATTGTTTCCTTAATTACCACTATCAGTGATTAATATGGACTAGGAGATGTTTCAGCTTTGGGAAAAAGGGTTGTGTGTGTCAGAGCAAGGAACGATCAACGAAGGGGCACCACAGCCTGACCGTGTGTTTGAGGTGCTCTCAAGGAGAGAAGATCCATCAGAAGATCCAGAACCACCAAAGGGGAATTTGGGGAATGGGATGTTTCCAAATGACTGCCAAAGGCCCTCAGAAGACCCCTACTCATATCTAAATAACTCCACTGAGATAATTAGCAGAGCATTCAGGAAACAATGAATATGTAATAGCAATGTGATGATCATGCATTAGTTCATTATTCCCTGCCCTGTTGGGTGCTGGGGGTACATTTGGGTGCACTCAATAAAGGAATGTCAGTTTTCCAACCCAACAGACTGCTTGGAGAGTTCCTACCCCAGTTTTCGGGGTGCCCGGGCTGTCCCCTCCATACCTTGCAGACCCTGGCCACGCGGGCCACCACCTGCTCGGTGTAGCAATCGCACTCCACCGCCCGCTCACTGAAGAAGAAATACACCTTGTCATCGTCACCAGTGCTGCTGCCCAAGCTCTCCTGCACGAACGCTGAGGCCACGAAGTGGGGCTCTGGGGAAACAGCAGGGTCACGCCATGCCCAGCAGGGGTTGTCCCTGCTGTCCCCTTCCTGTGTCCCTGCTGTACCTACCATTGAGCCAGGAGGTGAGATATTCTGTCTTCATGGAGTAGTGTGGGCCCAGGTTGCGAAGGATGATAGGCTCTGTGCCCAGGAAGTTGTTGAAGGTGGCAGAGTAGAGCTCCCCGTCTGTGAGGAAGGGGTTTTAGGATGGTAGGGGGCATGGTGGGCACCCCTCCTGAGCCCAGCGGGTGCCCAGCAGTGCCACCTACCCACGATGAGGCCGGTGTGTCCCTTAGTGTGGTCGTAAGGACACTTCCCTTTGCCGTCCTCAAATGCCACTTGGTCCAGGGTGAAGCCGGACAGTTCCTGGGGGGCACAGAAGTGGGTGGGGTCCTAATCCCCTCCCTGGTTCATGCCCCCTGCACCCAGACAGGTCCCAGGCACAGGGATACGGCCCCAGATGAACTTCCGGGGGACAAGGACACTCCTGGATGATGCTCCTGGAGACAGGGACTTGCCTGAGGTGATCCTTTTGGGACAGGGGCACCACTCAGATGATCTTTCTGGGGACATGGACAGCCCTGAAGGACCCATTGTGGGGACAGGGACACCCCTAAATGATGCTCCTAGGGACGAGGACATCCCTGGACCATCTTCCTGGGCACAGGGACACCCCTAGATGATGGTCCTGGGGACAGGAACATCCCCCAGATGATCCTTCTGGGGACAGGGACAGTCCTGGACGACCCATTAAAGAGACAGGGAAACCCCTAAATTACACTCCTAGGGACACAGACAACACCAAACTACCCTCCTAGACATAAGGCCATCCCTGGATGACCCTTCTGGGACAGGGACATCCCTGGACCACCTTCCTGGGTACAGGAACACCCCTGGTTGATGCTCCCAGGGACAGGGACACTCCTGGATAATCCATTACGGGATCAGGGACACCCACGGATGATTCTCCTGGGGACAGGGACAGCCCTGGATGATCCATTATGGCCACAGGGGCACCTCTGGACCACCCCGTGACAGGGCCACACCCCAGATGACCTCTTGGGCACAGTGACCCCTCTGGATGACCTTCCTGTGGACAGAACTACCCTCCAGATGACCCCCCCTGGGCACAGGGACATCCCAACAACACTCCAAGGGCACAGAACACCTCTCCAAATCCCACCCACAGGGAAAAAAATCACTCCTGCCCACAGTGGTACTCCCGAATGCCTGAGGGCAGAGACACCCCTCAGCGATGCTCCCAGGCCTCATTCCCAGGGGCAAGGGGGAACTGGGGACTCTCCAGGTGTCAGGGCCGTCCCACTCACGATGTAGGTGCACTTGGGCTGGAAGGCGTAGGTGCCACAGGCATAGAGGTGGGAGCTGTTGTAGCTCTGCAGGAACCGCACATAGTTGAAGCAGTCGGTCTGGGAGGGAGACACCGGGGACACGAAGGGGGTGTCAGCACAAGGGGCACCCCAGGGTGCCCCAAACCCCCCGCACTGCCCACAGCCCCACCTGGCTGTTCTTGCCTTTCTGCACACACTCCGCTTTCTTCTCCACGGGGGCTTCCCAGGAGATCTGGGGGTGGAGGAAAGCTCAGTGGGCTGCAATCTCACAGCCCCCCAAAAACCTTCCCCCATTCTGGGGGTCCCAGGGCCTCACCGCCGCCTTGAGCTCCACGGTGCCAGTGGCCAGTGCAAACAGGGCCTCGCGGGCCCCCACATAGAGCAGCCCCTCGGCTTCATCCAGCGTCAGTGTCAGGTAGTGCGAGACACCACTGTGGGAGAAGCGCTTGGCCGCATCCCGCAGCTCTGCAGGGACATGGGGACGCTGGGCTGGGATCCACCCCGGCCCCACGGGGACCCCCGCCCCAGCAGGGTGCGCTCACTGAACGCCCCCAACACCAGAACCCCCACCCAGACCCCCACCCCGGGTGGGTACACCCACACACTACCACCCCCCCCCACAGACCCCCTGAGCCTGAACACATACCCCTGCTCTGGGTGGGTGCACCCACAGCCCCTCATCACCACAGGGAACTCCCCAGAGCCCCCCAGCCCTGCAGGGACCCCCACCCTGGGTGGGGGCACCCACAGAACAAGCACCTCCCACCAGAACAGCTCCCCCCCACCCCGAGCCCCCTGGCTCTGTGGCAAACAAAGGGCCCTTTGTCACCCGTGCTGGCGGTGCTGGACGAACACAGTGGCCTTTGCAGAGACCCTGCGGCCCCCCAGCACCCCCACGGCCACCCCCAGGCCCTGCAGAAAGGGCCCATTGACTGGGCAGCGTCAGGGGCCCCGGGTGGGGCCAGGGATGTGGGGATGGCACAGCACAGGGACGGTGGCACAGCACAAGGGGTGGGGGTCCTGGACATGGGGACAGCAGACAGAGACAGCATGGGGACAATGGCACAGAAGAGGGACAGGGCAGGGGTCTCAGGAAGGAGGAAAGGGACTCGGCATAGGGATGATGGTCCCAGGTGTGGGGACAGTGGACAGAGCAAAGCGATGGAGATCCCACGTGTGCAGATGGGGGGACAACACAGGGGTGGCACAGGGACAGTGGCACGGCAGAGGGGTTAGGGTCCTGGGCATGGGGACATGGGTCATGGTGCAGGGACACCATAGGGACAGTGGCACAGCAGATGAATAGGAGTCCCTGGCATGGGCACAGCGGACATGGCAAAAGGATGAGGATCCCAGACATGGGGCAGAGGGCATGGCACAGCAACACTGGCATGTTACAGGGACAGAGGACACAGGGCACTGTCACCACACAGGTACAGGGGAATGGGGCACGTCACGAGGGCACCAGGCATGGCAAAGGGATGGGGATACCTGAGCTGGCACAGCACAGGGACAGGGACACAGGGCACAGCAGATGGAGACACAGAGCGATGGCACAGCACGGGGACATACCGTGCTGGCACGGGAAAAGGACAGAATCTCAGGGTGCTAACAGAGCAGGGAGACATGGAGAGGGGTGGGACAGGGGACACAGCAGAGGGATGGGGACAGGGGACACAGCAGAGGAATGGGGACAACGGGCACAGCAGAGTGATGGGACGGACACAGCAGATAGATGGGACAAAGGACATGGCAGAGCAATGGGCGACAAGTCCCAGGGATGAGACAAGGGACATGGCAGAGCGATGGAGACCCCAGGCACTGGTACAGCACAGGGACATGGAGCAGTCCCTGCCTGGCCCCCTCCTACTCCCACAGACCCCCAGCTTTGAGGACACCCACCCAGGGGGTTCCCACAATGCTGACAAGCTTTGGGGGGACAGAAACCACCAGAGGTGGTGACAACAGCGAGGGACAGAATCCACACTCCCACCCACTGTGCCTCAGTTTCTCGCCTTCCCCCCTCCTCCCGAGCCCCCTGGTGTGTGTCTCGGTACTCACCAGCATAGGGGACGGTTGTCCGGGGCACGGCGCTCCACGAGGCCGCCGGAGCGGTGGCAGCGAGGGCCAGCAGCGAGGCGAGGGCCAGCAGCCGGCCGGGGGCCATGGCGCCGGGGCGGGGGGGACACCGGGGACACCCTGGGGGGACACGGCCACGCCAGGTCCCGTCAGGGCCACGGGGCAACGGCGGCGTCACGCGGGCGGCGCGGGGACAAGGCGGCATTGAGGGCGGGCGTCACGAGGCTGGGGGCACCCCACGCCTGGGGGGGGCCCGACCCTGCCCCCCTCCCCCGGCACGGCCCCTCCTCCGGCTGTGAGGAGGCTCAGGGAACTCGTCCCGTCCGCTCCCCACCCGCCACGTCCTGCCCGGGACCCCCCGGCCCTGCCCGGTGTCCTGGGGGTGCCCCTGCCGTGCCCCCCCCGCGCCCCGGGCCCTGCAGGATGCGGCGGGGAATTGTTCTGCCTTGCCCAGCGGGAAGCAGGATGTTGGGGGGGTCCGGGGGGGGCCCCGCGCCGGCCGGGAAGGATTTCCGGGAGGGTGGGAGGCCGGGAACGGGCGTGGGAACGAGGGACACCCCGGCAGGGCGGCGGGCAGGGGCTCAGGGTGCCAGGGGCACAGCTGGTGTGCCACGGGAATGGGCAGGATGCCACGGGCATGGACAGGGTGTAAGGGGCACGGACAGGGTGCCACGGGAATGGACAGGTTGTAAGGGGCACAGACAGGGTGCCACGGGCATGTCTGGGGTGCCACGGACAAAAATAGTGTCATGGGCACAGTCAGGGTACAAAAGGCAATCATGGGGTGCCCTGGCCGTGGCTGGGATGCCACGGGAACGGGCAGGATGCCACGAGCATGAACAGGGTGTAAGGGGCACGGACAGGGTGCCACGGGCATGGGCAGGATGCCACAGGCGTGGACAGGGTGTACCAGGTCAGTCATGACCAGTATGACATGGGCAAAGATGGGGTGCCCTGGGCACAGCCAGGGAGCCACAGGCACAGTTGGGGTGCCACGGGCAAAGCTTGGGTGCTGTAGGCATGGCCAGGGTGCTGTGGGCACAACTGGGGTGCCATAGGCATGGTCAGGGTGCAACAGGCAAAGCTGGGCTGCCATGGGCACGGTCAGTGTACAACAGACAAAGCTGGGGTGCCCTGGGCATGGCCAAGGTGCAACAGGCACAGTTGGGGTGAAAGTTGGAGTAGACAAAAGCACAGTGAGGGGATCACAGGACAGTCATGGCCAGAGTGCCACGGGCATAGTTGGGGTGCCAGGGGCAAAATTGGGGTGCCCTGAGCATGGCGGGGGTGCCATGGGCACAGCTGGGATGCCCTGTTCATTGTAAGGGTGCCACGGGCACAGCTGGGGTGCCCAGTGCAGGTACAGGCACCATCAGGGTGCAACAGGCACGCTGGGACCCCCGAGGTCCGCGGGTTTGGTGCTGGACGCCCGGGGGTCCCACTGGAGGTCTGGGGTGCTACGGCCCTGCAGTGAAGCCATTGCAGGCAGGGCCCCACACCGGGTCGGGGGTCCCTATGGCAGTGCCACCCCAGGGGTCCCCACAGTGGTGCCACACCCGGAGTGCCCACGACGGTGCCCTCCCGGGACCACCATGAGAGTCCCACCCCGGGGGGGATACCCACGACGCTCCCACCCCGGGGGTTCCCACGGCGACGCGCACCCGCGGGTGGGGGCCCCTCTCACGCTCCCCGCGCACCGCTTGCCTGTACCGGGGCAGTGGTTCCCGGCGCACCGACGGGTCCGGCCGGTGGGGCGGGCAGGGGGCGGGTAGCCGTTAGTGGCTGGGGAGTCCCGGCCCCCCACTGAGTGGGGGGAGCCGTTACCGATGGCCGTTACCGATGGCCGGTACCGGACGGAACAAAGCGCCTCCCCCTCCTCCTCCTCCCACNGCGCGGGGGGGTCCGGCCGAGGCAGGAGCGGCCGTGAGGGGCGGCGGGCGCGCGCCGCGCGGCTCCGCGAGCCACGCCCCCGTGACGTCACGGGTGGGCTCGGAACCGCTCGGGTGGGCTCGGAACCAGTTGGCTCAAGCCAGCTCAGCTTGGCTCGGTTCCGGTTGGATCCGAACCGGTTGGGTCAGATCCAGAACCAGGCAGCTCAGCTCAACCCGGCTCAGCTCAGGTCAGAGCCAGTTGAGTCGTACGGGAATCAGCCCGGCTCAGCTGAGCTCTGCACAGCTTGGTTCGGGTCAGATCAGAACCAGTCGGGTCCGATCAGAACCAGCTGTCTCAGCCCAGCTCAGCTGGGCTCGGCTTGGCTCAGCTTGCTTTGGGTCAGATCAGAACCAATCTGCTCAGTTCAGCCCGGCTTGGGTGGGTTTCAGATTGGATCAGATTGGATCAGGCTGGATTGGATTGGAACCAGGTGTGTCAGATGGGAACCAGTTGGCTCATCTTGGCTCAGTTCAGCTCAGCGCAGTTTAATTTGGCCCCACTTAGCCCAGGCCTGGCTCAGCCCAGCTCAGCTCAGTTCAGCCGGGCTTGGCTCAGGCCGGTTCGGGGGGTCCTGATTTGGCTCAGCCCAGCTGGGGTCACCTTAACCAGGCTTAGCTTAGCCCGTCTTGCTTTAGCCCAGGTGAGCTCAGCCTGGCTCTGCTGGCCTGGCTTGGCCCGAACAGGCACAGCTCAGCCTGGCTCAGCTCGGTTCAGCCTGGCCCAGCTCTGGTGAGCCCAGCCCGGGCTCTGGGGTGCCGGTGGCCTCCCTTCTCCCAGGACACCTGTGGGCACCGCGCTGGGTGTTTACTGGGTGGGGGGCACCCAGGGACCCCAGGATGGGGTCGGGGGTCAGGGACCCCCCTTTCTCCAGCATCTCCCTGCGGCTGAGGAGACACATCCCGCTCCAGCTGGGCACACAACTGTGCCAGGTGGCGCCAGGGGGATGGGAGGGGGTCACGGGCACAGTGGGACCCCCTGTGTGCCCTGCAAGGCCCCCTGGTGCCCGGTGCCCATCCAGTGGGTGCTGGTGCCCACCACAGGGGCATGGGGGGCACCAGAAAGGGCAGAGGGACATTTTGGGGTGCCCTACGTCACCCAGATCGCCCACCAAGGAGGCTCCCACCTCCTGTTCTACCCCCTCTGGGCTGTGCCAGCACCAGGAGCTGTGGGAGAGGCTGGTCAGGGATGGACCCCACACTGGGTGCCCCCTGCATTGTGCCACCCACTGTGCCTGTGCCACCCACTGTGCCTGTGCCCTGGAAGTGGCACAGTGTCCGGTGGCTCCCACAGTGCCATGACCTGGGGCCTCAGGTGCCAAAGAAATTTGCCGGGAGAGGGGCAAGAGGTGAGGGAGTGTCCAGTGTGCCTGGTTCCCACCTCCATGCCTGTCCCCAGTGCCATCCCCAGTGCTAGTGTAGCCCTGGTGCCATTGATGATGCCATTTCTGGTGCCTTCCCTACTGCCATCCCTGGTGCTGCCATGGCCCTGGTGCCATCCCCAGTGCCATTCCCAGTGCCATCCCTGGCACCAGTGTAGCTCCAGTGCCATTCCCAGTACCGCCATGCCTGCAGTGAGGGTGGCAGTGCCAGCAGCTGGGCCCTGCCCGCTTTGTGCCTGTGCAACCAGCTGGAATAAAGGAATTAGAGCAGCTGCATCCCGGCCCTGGCACAGGGCCCTGGCAGCTCCTGTCACCCACCTGCGGGTGGCACAGGACGATGGCATCCCTCTGGACACAGTCCTGCAGGTATGGATGGGCCAGGCCTGGCTGGAGCTGCCCGGGGTCCCTGCCCAGAGTCCCTGCCCAGGAATCCTACCCAGGATACCTGCCAAGGATACCTGCCCAGGGTCCCTGCCCGGGAATCCTACCCAGGGTCCCTGCCCGGGAATCCTACCCAGGATACCTGCCCAGGAATCCTACCCAGGATACCTGCCCAGGGTCCCTGCCCAGGAATCCTACCCAGGATACCTGCCAAGGATACTTGCCCTGCCTGGGATACCTGCCTGGGACATTTGTCCAGGGTCCCTGCCTGGGGTACCTTCCCGGGATGCCTGCCGGGGCGAGGAAGGAGAGGAGGAGGAGGAGGAGGTTGGTGTGGTGGCACAATAAGGTTGCCTCCAGGAACTGGAGGAGGTGGGTGCTGTGTCACCAAGGGGCCCCCAAACCCCTGTGGTGATGTCCCTGCTGGGGCAGGGCCAAGCTGGCAGGGCTGGCAGGCACCTCTCCAGGGGCTGGCACTGGCACCACTGCCCTAATTAGCAGGCAGAGATAACAATGGCACTGTTCCTGGCACGCGTGGGGCACGTGGCACTGGGCTCTGTCCCCAGTGGGCACCGGAAGCAGGATGGACCTCTGGGAGGGGCTGGCAGGGGACCTGCTCGCTCGGGGGGCTCAGGGCAGTGGCCCAGCTGGTCTGGCAGCATCGGTGTCACCTGCAGGCATGGGGATGGTGAGGGGGCTGTGCCAGCAGGATTTGGGGGGCACATTGTCGAGGTGGCCCCATGCCCACCCCGGTGTTCCATGTCCCAGCATGGCCAAGCAGCTGCCAAAAGAAAGGGGAGGTGACCTGGGAGGTGTCACAGGAGGGGGCACCATGTGGTGAGGGCGCTGCCCCGGGAGAGCCAGTGCAGGCTGGGCAGCGGGCAGGGGGGCACGAGGCAGTGGGGCGGGCTGAGCCCCCCGGCACGCGCAGGTGGGGGGCAGCAGGGGGTACCTGGGGGCGAGGGGGGCTCTGCCCATGGCCCCTGTCACCCCCGTCACCCCGACGTGCCCAGCGCAGCCCCCATGCCCACCCCCGTGCTCGGGGGGGTGCCAGCCAGCCCTGTCCTCCTGGACCACGGAATCCGGGCTGTTGGAAGGCAGATGAGGGCACGGAGAAGGGGGTGGTGACACCTCAGTGAGCGCCACCACGCCGGGGGGGGCACCCAGCGCCTCGCCAGTGCTCGGGGGCCCTGCGTGTCCGGGGGCCCCGCCGATGGCCAGCGGCTCTCCAGGGCCCAGGCCGGCCCCAACTGGGGCACGGGGAGGGCCGTGGGGACAGCGCGGGGTCCCCACGTGTACCCGCCCTGGAGGGGGCGGGGCTTACCGGGGAACAGCCAATAGAATCATAGAATCATAGAATTGATTGGGTTGGAAAAGACCTCAGAGGTCATCAAGTCCAACCCTTGGTCCAACTCCAGTCCATTTACCAGATCATGGCTCTCAGTGCCACGTCCAATCTCAGTTTAAAAACCTCCAGGGACGGTGAATCCACCCCCTCTCTGGGCAGGCCATTCCAATGCCTGATCACTCTCTCTGGAAAGAATTTTTTTCTAATATCCAACTTAAATTTCCCCTGGCAGAGCTGAAGCCCGTGCCCCCTTGTCCTATTGCTGAGTGCCTGGGAGAAGAGACCAACCCCACCTGGCTAGAACCTCCCTTCAGGGAGTTCTAGAGAGTGAGGAGGTCACCTCTGAGCCTCCTCTTCTCCAGACTAAACACCCCCAGCTCCCTCAGCCTCTCCCCATAGCACTTGTGCTCCAGTCCCTTCCCCAGCCTTGTTG
>VWZG01005415.1:8372-27379 GCA_013396735.1 Grallaria varia | reverse complement strand
CCCCGCTGAGCTCCCCCCGCCCCCCTTTCCCGACTGTGCCCCCCCAGAATTCCAACCTGGTGCTCCAAGCCGACCGGTCCCTCATCGACCGCACGCGCCGGGACGAGCCCACGGGGGAGGTGCTGTCACTGGTGGGGAAGCTGGAGGGGACCCGCATGGGCGACAAGGCCCAGAGGACCAAACCCCAGATGCAGGAGGAGAGACGAGCCAAGTGAGTAGAAGCTGGCCTGGGAACTGGGAATTCCTGCTCGAAAAGGGGGAGGAGGGGCTGTGGGTTTGTACGAAGATTTGGGTTGGGAGGGACTTGAAAGGCCTTAAAATGGTTGACCTGGCCTTGGGACGCTCCCAGGGTTGGAGCAGCTTCTCTGGGAATTCCATCCCAGCACCTCAACCACCCTCCCAGGGAGGAATTTCTCCCTAACGGCCCTCCTAACTCTGCACTTTTCCAGTGGGAAGCCATTCCTCCTTGTCCTGCCCCCCATCCCTTGTCCCAGGTCCCTCTCTGGGAGCCCCTTTGGGCACCAAGGTCTCCCTGGACACTCGCTTCTCTTCTCCAGCTCAACAGGGTTGGGAATATTTGGAGGTGGAAAACCTCCTGGTGGTGTGAGCACAGGGCTGGGGATCAATCCCCTCCAACGTGGAAGTTACAAACACTTTGTTTTCTCTCCTTGGAGTCACTTGCTCTGTGTCACGAACCAAAAATTGAAGGGGGAGAATTAAATCAAATCAAAGAGGCGTGTGGTGCTTTGCAGCCTTGACTCCATCTCTTCCTCCTGTCCCTGTCCCCAGGAGGAGGAAGAGGGACGAGGACAGGCACGACATCAACAAGATGAAGGGCTACACTCTGCTCTCCGAGGGCATCGATGAGATGGTGGGAATCATCTACAAGCCCAAGACCAAGGAGACCCGCGAGACCTATGAGGTCCTGCTGAGCTTCATCCAGGCAGCCCTGGGGGACCAGGTGAGGCTGGGATCGCATCTTGCATGGGGGAGATCCAGCCCATGGATTGATTCATCCATCTCTGTCATCCCATGGGTTCGTGGAATGGTTTGGGCTTGAGGGATCTTCAAGCCCATGCATTGCCAGCCCCTGCCATGGGGCAGGGACACCTCCCACTAGCCCAGGCTGCTCCAAGCCCTGTCCAACTTGGCCTTGGACGCTTCCAGGGATGAGGCAGCCACAGCTTCTCTGGGCATCAAGAAAAGTTGTTCTTGCCTCTTTGCCCTGCATTGGTGCTGCTCTGGGGCTCGGGAATGTTCCGATGGCACCTTCATTGTGTTGATGTGGCTTTCTGGTGCTTGGAGGCTCTGGAAAGAGTCAGGAATTGACACTGTCCCCTTTCAGTGGTGAATTCTCTGCCTGTCACCCCTTTCCCAGCCACGGGACATCCTCTGTGGAGCAGCTGATGAGGTCCTGGCCGTGCTGAAGAATGAGAAGCTGCGGGACAAGGAACGTCGGAAGGAGATCGACCTTCTGCTGGGCCAGACGGACGACACGCGGTACCACGTCCTGGTGAACCTGGGCAAGAAGATCACCGACTACGGCGGGGACAAGGAGATCCAGAACATGGGTATGGGTGTTTGCCTGCGATGGGGCTGGGCAAGAAGGCAGGGAGTGCTGTTGGCACACAGGGAAGCACTTTGGGATGGTCTTCAAGCTCTCAAACCGTGTTGCTTTCATGTTTCTGAGATGTGGGTGGGATGTGGATGTGGGAATTTTGCACATGTGGCCCAGATTTCCTGGTGAATTCCTTCCCCTCTTCCCTGCAGATGACAACATCGATGAGACATACGGGGTGAACGTGCAGTTTGAGTCTGATGAGGAGGTAGGAGATGAGGCTGAAGGTGGCTCAGCCCCATCCCCCTGCTCTGCAGGGACCACATTTATCCCATTTTCCTCTGTCCCACTGGGAATGGGACATTAGCTCAGGCTGGGGTGTCTCTTCCAGGCAGAACCTGGATTATTTTAGATGCCACTTCCCAACCTGGGGAGGATTTGTGCCCTATCCTGTTGATCCAAGGCTTACCATGACTCAGCCTGATGGAAGGCAGATGGTGACATTTAGATCTTGTGGGGAAACTTGACAGGTGGAGAGGGAAAGAGGGATTCGGATGTGCTGGATGGAGGTGTTGCATAGAAACACTTCCTGGGATTGGTTTTGGAAGAGGCTGAGAGAAAAGAGGGGATTGTTGGAGGAGTCAGTGGTAAACCCTCTTTAGAGTAGAAATATCATGTGGAGCTTCACCTGAGCTGCGACATCACAATCCTGCTAAAAACACAAGTCAGTCTGTTCCCCTCGGGAATGAGCTGCCAGATGAGTCATTCCTGTCAAGGACAAGCTGCGCTTTGATGTTTGGAAAAGCCACTTACCAGAATCCTGCTTTCCACAGGAAGGGGATGAGGACATTTATGGGGAAGTCCGTGACGAGGCATCAGACGATGACATGGAAGGGGACGAAGCCGTCGTCCGTTGCACCCTCTCAGCCAACGTGAGTCACATGGAACATGGGCTTGGGATCATCTGGAGGAGGACTGGGAGTCCTCTTGGACTTTGGGGGTGGAGAGGAGCCATGGAGTTCTCTGATGGCAGCCAAAGTAGATGTTCCAGGATGAACATCCCTCTGACACCCCAAACTCTCTCTCCACCACACCAAGGCCACAGGGAAATAATGCTTTTTGGGTTTTTTTCCCAAGCTCGTGGCATCGGGGGAGCTGATGAGTTCCAAGAAGAAGGATCTGCACCCCAGAGACATCGATGCCTTCTGGCTCCAGCGGCAGCTCAGCCGCTTCTATGATGACGCCATCGTCTCCCAGAAGAAGGCAGATGAAGTGCTGGAGATCCTGAAGGTCGGTGGACACCCGATCTGTAGGATCACAGTGGCCTTGGGATGTCTGCCTGCCTGGAAGGCAGGAATTTGCCCCAAAAACTTAGGTTTCTTCATATTAAATGGAGTTGTGTACAAGACTGAAGTGGTCTGGGCTTAGTCTTAATTCACAGGGATCTCCTGAGGGGAAGGTGGTTGGGTTGCTGTCAGTGTTTGCTGGGAGATCATCATCCATGGGGTCCGTTTCCCTCCTAATTTTGGTGCTGGTGTGTCGTGGGTGTCATGGTTTGATGGGAAAAATGGGAGCTGGGGAGGGTGGGATTGTTATTCCAGGCTTAATCACTCAAACCTGGCCTTGTCTGTCGCTGCTGTTGAGTTCCTCTTGCCTTCAGTTCCCTGGAAAACAAGAATCCAGCATCTGTGGGCACTGAGGTAACTGAGCATTCCGTGACTTTCCTCCCAGACTGCCAGCGATGACCGGGAATGTGAGAACCAGCTTGTTCTGCTCCTGGGCTTCAACACCTTCGACTTCATCAAGGTCCTGCGGCAGCACCGGATGATGAGTGAGTGACCTTCATCTTCAGCTTTACCTCCACCTCCTTCACGCCTCCACTTTAACCTTCATCTTCACCATCCCTTTCACCTCTACCTCCACCTCCACGTCTCCACCTCCACCTTGTTTCATGCTAATTCCGACATGACTCCACCACAGTCCAGGGCACTGGAAGTGTTGCTTTGGGAAGGCTGGCCCCTTGTTTGCTCCCTTGCTTGGCTCACCCCTCGTCCCTCCCCCAGTCCTGTACTGCACTTTGCTGGCCAGTGCCCAGAGCGAGGCGGAGAAGGAAAGGATCATGGGCAAGATGGAAGCGGATCCCGAGCTCTCCAAGTTCCTGTACCAGCTGCATGAGACGGAGAAGGAGGATCTGATCCGGGTGAGCTGGGGGGAAGCGGGAGCAGGATGAAGGACTTGCTGTGGGTTGTCTGGGTTGATTTGGGTGTGAGAGAGGAGCTGCTGGCTCAGCTGGAACCCCCAATCTGTGGGAAATGCTGCTCAGAAAGGACAATCTTTTCACCACTTCTTATTTTTGAGTCACGCTGGGCTCTGCTTTCCCAGGAAAAAAGTGATACCAGCAACTTTCACGTTTTCAAAGTGGTTTTAACTGTCCTGTTTCCCCTCTGGCCTCCCCTATGTGAGGCTCAACCACCCTGGTTGTGACCTCTGCTTCCCTGAGACTGGAATGGGCCACTCAACCTGATTATTGCAGTGCAGGATTAGTCCTGCTTGGCCTTTGCTCTTCCATAACTGATTTGGGGTTGTTTTTATGGGATTAATACCACATTCCTGCTTTGTGGTTGGAAACCTGCTGGTTATGTACTGGGTTTGGTGTCTCTGGGATTGGGAAATGCTGCTGGCTGTGTTTTCCCTCCCTGCGACCCTTCACCTGCTCTCACAGATCTCACATTTATGTCCTGGCCTTGAGGACTTTGGTTTTCCTGCTAAAAGTGGTTGTTCCTGGTGCTGTGGATTCCTGTTTTTGAAGGGAATGGACTGGAGGGTGTGACAGGAGCTCCTGGCAGCCTGTGGAGGAGGCTCAGCCTGTTCCCAGGGCTGACTCCTGGTTTCTCCCCACAGGAAGAACGTTCCCGACGGGAGCGCGTGCGGCAGTCCCGCATGGACACGGACCTGGAGGCCATGGATCTGGACCAGGGAGGAGAGGTAAAGCTCCTGGATCTGTTCCCAGCCCTCTTGAAATGTCCCCAGTCAGAACAAAACCGGTATTTGACGTGTCCTGGGCATGAAGATACCATGAACTAGCCCTGCTGTGCTCCACAGGCGCTTCCCAGCTGGATGCTGCAGCTTTTTCTTTCATCCCGTGGTGCGAACACCTGGACAAGGTTGTTCCCTAACCTGTGGCCCTTTCCCCTTGCTGTCTCCAGGCGCTGGCTCCCCGGCAGGTGCTGGATTTGGAGGATCTGGTGTTTGCCCAAGGCAGTCACTTCATGGCCAACAAGCGGTGCCAGCTCCCAGACGGATCCTTCCGCCGGCAGCGCAAGGGCTATGAGGAGGTTCATGTGCCCGCCCTGAAACCGAAGCCTTTCGGGGCTGAGGAGGTTGGTGACCTGTTTGCTTGCACTTACTTAGCACTGAGGGACACCTTGGAGGCCCTCCCCGTGCCTAAAGGGGCTCCAGGAGAGCTGTAGAGGGACCTGGGACAAGGGATGGAGGAACAGGACAAGGTGGAATGGCTTTCCACTGCCAGAGGGCAGAGTTAGATGGGATATTGGGAAGGAATTCTTCCCTGTGAGGGTGGTGAGGGGAAGGGATGGAATTCCCAGGGAAGCTCTGGCTGCCTCATCCCTGGAAGTGTCCAGGGCCAGGTTGGAGCAACCTGGGATAGTGGGCGGTGTCCCTGCCCATGGCAGGGGCTTGAAACAGGATGATCTTCAAGTTCCCTCCCAACCCAAACTACTGTGTGACTCTGAATTGTTTCTGATGTCGTGACAGACACTTCCTGTGACTCAGCAGCTTTGGTGTGGCTGTGCCTCTCTCCCACATTCCATACAGACCCTTCTTTTAATTCAAGAACTTCCACATGTCTGAAGACACTTCCTGTTTTCTGGTTTCCCACTTTTGGGCTGTTCATCCTGTGCAGTGGTTTCCGTTTTGGGGCTCCCCTGTCCTGTTCAGCTACTCTGCTGAGCCCTCAGCTCTGCTTTGGCTCCCTCCTTGCCATGTGGGCTGAAGCTGTGGGATTAATTTGGATAAATCCCCTCTTTTGATCCATGTTGGAAGCAGCAGTGTGGTCTGATCTGTCCCACCACAGGAGCACAGTGGGGATTTGATTTTCTGGTGTGTAATCAGATACAACTTACCCTGGTTGGAGTGCACATGCCAACTAATGAGCATTGTTTGATCCTTCCCTAACCTGCTCCATGGTCCCAAGGCACAGGGATTTTCCACCCATCTGGAGACAAGATGCCCCTCCTGCTGCTGCTCCCCAGGATGTCCCTGAGGTCCCACATCTGTCCTGCAGCCTGTGAGTCTGAAACAAAGTTTTCCCTTTTTTTTTTTCCCCTTTTCAGCAATTGGTTTCTGTGGAAAAGTTGCCCAAATATGCCCAGGCTGGATTTGAGGGGTTTAAGACCCTGAACCGTATCCAGAGCAAACTGTACCGTGCGGCGCTGGAGTCGGACGAGAATCTGCTGCTCTGTGCTCCCACGGTGAGATCCTGGGATTCAGGGCCTGCGTGATGGCAGTCTATGAGGATGATGGGTTTGGGTGAGCCTTTCCCCTGGAGAAGCCAGGGATTTGTTTGGATCGGTGGTTCCTTGTGTTCCAGGGCGCTGGGAAAACGAACGTGGCCCTCATGTGCATGTTGAGGGAGATCGGGAAGCACATCAACATGGACGGGACCATCAACGTGGATGATTTCAAGATCATCTACATCGCTCCCATGAGGTCCTTGGTGCAGGAGATGGTGGGAAGTTTTGGGAAGGTGAGGAGAGGTCTGGTCCTGCCCATGGTGGAAGTGGAGGGAGAGAGGATGAGTGTCCTTGAGTTTGGGGGACAGTTTTGGGCTTCTCGTGACAAAACACTGCGGGGCTGGAGCGTGTCCAGGGAAGGGAACAGACCTGGGGAAGGGACTGGAGCACCAGGAGCACCTGAGGGAGCTGGGGGGGCTCAGCCTGGAGAAAAGGAGGCTCAGGGGGGGACCTTTTCCCTCCCTCCAACTCCCTGACAGGAGGAGGGGGGATCGGGCACTGCTCCCAGGGAAAAGGGACAGGAGGAGAGGGAATGGCCTCAGGCTGGGCCAGAGGAGGGTCAGGTTGGATGTTGGAGTAGTTCCTCCATGGAAAAGGTTGTCCATGTCTACCCAACATAATCGCTGTGGCTCCCTCGCAGCGCTTGGCCACGTATGGGATCAATGTGGCTGAGCTGACCGGGGACCACCAGCTGTGCAAGGAGGAGATCAGTGCGACCCAGATCATTGTGTGCACCCCTGAGAAGTGGGACATCATCACCCGTAAGGGAGGGGAGAGAACCTACACCCAGCTGGTGCGACTGGTCATACTGGTGAGCAGCACTGGGGCCTCCAGAGCCCTTGCAGGGAGAGGAGGGGGCTGTGGGTGCCGGGTCCTTCATCACTGCTTCCTGAACATGTCTGAAGTTACGGGGGTACCTGGGATTTGAGAGTCGGCCTGAGCTGCTCCAGTGCACACAAGCCAAGAAATCATCCCAAAAATGGATCAGGTTGCCCAGAGAAGCTGTGCCTGTGCCATCCCTGGAAGTGTCCAAGGGCAGGTTGGATGGGGCTTGGAGCAACCTGGGCTGGTGGAAGGTGTCCCTGCCCATGGCAGGGGGTGGCACTGGATGGGCTTTGAGGTCCCTTTCAACCCAAACCATTTCATGATTCCATGTGCTGATTTACATGGGATATTGGGAAGGAGTTCGTCTCTGGGAGAGTGGTGAGGAGCTGGGATTAAATTCCCAGAGGAGCTGTAGCTGCTCCATCCCTGAAAATGTCCCCAGGCCAGGCTGGATGGGGCTTGGAGCAACCTGGGATAGTGGAAGGTGTCCCTGCAGGGGTTGAAATGAGATGAGCTTTATGGTCTTTTCCCACCCAAACCATTCCATAATTCTGTGAAACAGAGGCAGTTTGGAGCAGGGATAACCCCATTCCCTCTTTCCAGGATGAGATCCACCTCCTCCATGATGACCGTGGCCCTGTCCTGGAGTCCCTGGTGGCCAGAGCCATCCGAAACATTGAGATGACCCAGGAGGATGTGAGGCTGGTTGGCCTCAGTGCCACCCTGCCCAACTACGAGGACGTGGCCACATTCCTGAGGGTGGACCCGGCCAAAGGCTTGTTCTACTTTGATAACAGGTACCTTGGAAAGCTGAGAGAGGCTTTTCCAGCCAGATTTACACCTTTCTTCTTCAGCAGCATTCAATGTCCATCTGTCTGGTGGTGCCAGGCCCTCAACAGACCTTCAACCCTCCCCAGCACATGTTTATTTGCTCTTTGGTGGGTCATTAAAAGCATTTTTGGGACTAGAACAGTTAAGCACATCCCTCAAATCAGGTTCCTGCATGGTCGTCCCTGCAGGATGGTGCCTGGAGAAGGCAGAGAAGCTCTGCCATCCCTGTGTGCGGCAGAAGCTGCTGGAAGGAAGCCTAAAACAGGATGATGGTACTTCCCCAAACATGCTTTTTGCTCCCTGAGTAGCAAATGGATTCCAGGAATTGGAGGGAATTGTTGCTGGTCCTTACGGCTCATCCAGAGCCATCGGAAGTCTGAGTAAATGGAGGCACAGAGGAACTGAGTTGCACAAAAAGCAGGATGCCTTTGGATGCCCTTTGACCTTTGTGTGGGAGTTTCTCCACTCATTTTCTCTTTGATGGTTTGGGGGTTTTTTCCTACAGCTTCCGCCCGGTGCCCCTGGAGCAGACCTATGTTGGGATTACAGAGAAAAAAGCCATCAAACGTTTCCAGATCATGAATGAGATTGTGTATGAGAAAATTATGGAGCATGCTGGGAAGAACCAGGTCAGAGACTTCATTCCTGACACTCTTAATCCTGGCTTTTCCCTTTTGAGCTCCTGTTTTTCCAGAGAAGCTGCAGTGGCGGGGAGGGCTTGGGTGGTCCATGAGAGGGGAAGGAACACAGGTTTTCTCTCTGTGCCAGCTCTGTTTAATGTAGGGGTTGTCCTTTTAGGATGAGGGAATTTGGTTGTGCTGCCCTATTAAGTCAGGAGCTCTGTGTATGCATCCACATCTGGATTAGTTCCAGATCTTTCCCCACCCTGAACACAAGGAGCAGATTGGGTTGGGGATCTTTTTCAGGAGCTGCTGCAGTGGTTCTACACTCAGTGATGTCCCATCTCCTTGTTTGACAGGTCCTGGTGTTTGTGCACTCCAGGAAGGAGACTGGGAAGACAGCCAGGGCCATCAGGGACATGTGCCTGGAGAAGGACACCCTGGGCCTGTTCCTGCGTGAGGGCTCGGCCTCCACTGAGGTCCTGAGGACAGAAGCTGAGCAGTGCAAGGTGAGCCTGGATGGACTGGATTGGATATTGGGAAGCTGCTTCATGGAAGGGGCTGCTCAGCCCTGACACAGCTGCCCAGGGCAGTGGGGGAGTCCCCATCCTTAGGGAGATTTAACACACATGTGGATGTGGCACTTGAGGACATGTGTTAGTGGTGGCCTTGGCAGTGCTGAGGGAATGGGTGGACTTCATGACCTCGGAGGGCTTTTCCAACTTCAGTAGTTCCATGATTCCATGATAAACATCCTGCCAGTTTGGTGTGGTTTCACAGCCTTTCCCTTGCGATATTATACCTTGTTTTTCTCCCTGGGTGGAAATCCCAGAGCTGGTTGTGTTTGTGCCACAGAACCTGGAGCTGAAGGATCTCCTCCCCTACGGCTTCGCCATCCATCACGCCGGGATGACGCGCGTGGACCGGACGCTGGTGGAGGATCTGTTTGCTGACAAGCACATCCAGGTGAGCCAGGAGCACTTCCAGAAGGACTCACAGCTTTATCCAGGGCAGGTTCTTTACACACAACACACCCACAGTGTTTTCTAATGGCCTTTTGGGGGCAAAAAGGAGGGCAGAAGGATCCTCAGGAGACCCTGGGGATCGAGGGTAGCCAGCTCCATCCTGCTCTCCTGGTGGAGGCAGCCTTGACTTTCCTAAAGATTAGGCATAAAAGAGGAGCGAAAAGCACATGATCAGCAGGAGAGGGGAGGAACTTCTCCCATCGATCTGGCTGATTTTCCTAAAGAATAGGAATTAAATAGGAGCTGAAAGCATGTGGGCAGGAGGGAGAGGGCAGGTTGACTCCTCCTCAAATGCCACTTTGGAAAAACCTCATCTGAAATTTCCTGATAAATGGAAGGCAAAGAATTTTCTCAGAAAATCTGGGCAAAGGTCCCTCTGTTTACCTGCCCTTCCTGTGCTTGGCTGTCGAGACATTCCCATTTCTCAGTCTTTATCCCTTTTGTGCTTGGCTAAAGTCAGGCCCAGCATTTTAGATCCGTGTTTCCCCTTGGGAAGAGGTTTGTGCCTGGCTTTGATCCCAGTTTTCCCTGCAGGTGCTGGTCTCCACAGCCACGCTGGCCTGGGGGGTGAACCTTCCTGCGCACACAGTCATCATCAAGGGAACTCAAGTGTACAGCCCAGAAAAGGGGCGCTGGACCGAGCTGGGAGCCCTGGACATACTCCAGGTGAAGTTCTGGGAACAAAGAAACCACCAGGACTCTGGGGCAGGATTTTTACCTCCCTCAAACTCCACATTTAACATTTCCTTTTGCGTTTTCTATGTGTGGTCACTCCCTGTTCTTTCCTGTCAGACTGTCCCAGTGCTCTGGGATCAGGAGGAGAAGAGAACGAATAATTCCTCTGTAATTCCTTGCTCAGACACATCTGAGCTATATCTGTGTGGCTCCTGCCAGCTGGAAGTAGCAGTAGACTGAGCAATTTGGCAGGAAAATCCTGCAACATGGAGCAATTCCTTGGTTAATGGTTGGATTTCTTGATTCTGGAGGTGCTTTCCAACCAAAACAATGGAATTCCAAACCTTTGATGTTTTGCTGACCTTGTTTTCCCATTTTTAGATGCTGGGACGTGCTGGAAGACCCCAGTACGACACCAAAGGAGAGGGAATTCTCATCACATCCCATGGCGAGCTCCAGTATTACCTGTCTCTGCTCAACCAGCAGCTCCCCATTGAGAGCCAGATGGTGTCAAAGCTCCCGGACATGCTGAACGCAGAGACCGTCCTTGGCAACGTCCAGAATGCCAAGGTGAGGGGGAATCTCTGCTCTTCCCCAGGGATTTGTGCCCTTGGGTGCACCCAGTGGGACTGGGAGCAGTTTTCTAAGAGATTTGGAGCCATGGGAATTACTGGATGGGGGGGTCAGGCATGGATTAGATGCTTATTCAGAGCAAAGTTTTCTGTGTGCAAAAGGACACTTGAGAAAAATCTGCATGTGGAAAGTGGGTGGGTTTGGGTTTTAATTACTTGATATTTACTTGGTGCTGGAGCGGAGCTGTGGATGGCCCTGCTGGGCTTCCAGGCTCTGGTTTAGTGTGATCCAGTGGGACTGAGCTGGGATCAGGTGCTGTGTCAGATCTGGAGCACCTGGCTCTGAGCTGGAACTTCAGCTGTGCTTTCCAAGAGGTGTGTCCATGAGATGGTGCTGATGTTCCCTCAGGATGCAGTGAACTGGCTGGGCTATACCTACCTGTACATCCGGATGCTGCGCTCCCCAACCCTCTATGGAATATCCCATGATGACCTGAAGGCGGATCCGCTCCTGGATCAGCGGCGCCTGGATCTGGTCCACACGGCGGCTCTGATGCTGGACAAGAACAACCTGGTGAAGTACGACAAGAAAACAGGGAATTTCCAGGTGAGGCAGCCCTTGGGAAAGGTGCTGGGAGCCAGCAGAGCATCCCCTGGCTGAGAGAAGGGATGTGGTTAAACATGGATCCCGTGCTGGGCACATCTGTGGTCCCGGGAGCTGGCACAGGATAACACCTGGCCCTGGGATAACACCTGGGATAACATAACACCTTGGATAGCACCTGGCCCTCATTGTCCTGCTCTGCGTTGGCTGCTGCTTTCTGGGCACATCCCCGTTCCCATTGCCTTTCCATTGCTTTGGAGGCAGTGAGATGGGAAAAGGGAATTAGGCACCAGGAAAAGCAGCTTTCCTGGGAAATTTGCAGCCTGAAAGTTTTGCTGAGCTGGTCTAGAAAGGGGAATGGAGAAAAGGGAAGCGGGCACTAGGAAAAGCAGCTTTCTCAGGATATTTCAGCCCTGGAGTTTTTCCTGGAGCCATTTTTCCTGCTGGAGACCCATTCCCATCCATCCCCTTCTCCCAGTGCTGGGAGCAGTTGGAACCTGAGCTGTGTCCCTCCCTTGTCCCCGCAGGTGACAGAGCTGGGCCGCATCGCCAGCCACTACTACATCACCAACGAGACGGTGCAGACCTACAACCAGCTCCTGAAACCCACCCTGAGCGAGATCGAGCTCTTCCGGGTCTTCTCCCTGTCCTCAGAATTCCGGAACATCACCGTGAGGGAGGTATGGAGCCCACTGCCTGTCCTGGGTGGCACGGCCTGGGCACGGGGATGGATCCTGGTGCTGCAGGGACAGAGCAGAGCTTTTCCCGAGGGACCGTTTCATCCCTTCTGCCTTGCTTTTCTGCAGGAGGAGAAGCTGGAGCTGCAGAAGCTGCTGGAACGAGTTCCCATCCCAGTGAAGGAGAGCATTGAGGAGCCCAGTGCCAAGGTGAGCCAAGCTTCTCTGCCTGTCTGGAGGGAAGCAGGATCCTTGGGAGGGAGCTGGGATAGCAAATATTCCCCCAGGGCAGGGAATTCTGCTCCCTTCCCTCTGTGGGACATCCTGGATGTGCCTGGAATGCTCAAAGAGCTGTGGGTGCTTCATGTTCCTGGCTGGGGACAACCAGTCCTGTTGGTCACTGCTGTCCTGCCATGTCCATCCCAATCCACTGGAACTGGACACAGAGAGGGGAGCTGGGAAGAGGGAATCAGGTACCAGGAAAAGCAGCTTTCCTGGGAAAATAGGTACCAGGAGAAACAGCTTTCCCAGGCATATACTGAGAGCCTCTCCCTGTCCTTCCCAGATCAATGTGCTCCTGCAGGCCTTCATCTCCCAGCTGAAGCTGGAGGGATTTGCCCTCATGGCTGACATGGTGTACGTGACCCAGGTGAGCAGGGAACACGTTCCCTTGGGATCTGTCACAACTATTTCCACCTCAGACGTTGAGTTTGTGGTCAAAAATATCGCTGAAGATCAGAGCTGGGAGTGGTGCGAAGGTCTGATCCCTGTGGGGATGGAACGGAGCCCTTCGGGGAGGCCTCCAGTTTGGAATCACAATAATTCAGTGCTGTGTTATTATCAGAATAATGCAGTGCTCCAGTGTAGCCTGGGTCTCACAGCTGGCCCCCAGAACTGTCCCACAGCAACCCCACAACTGCCCCACAAGAAAACCATTCCTGCTCCAACTCTGTCTGTGCCCCCCAACATGTGGGTCTGGGACCCCCAGAGTGGTGGGGTAGTCTGGGGAGGAAAGGAGGAGGGGGGGAAGTCAAAAATGGGGAAATTAGGAAAAAGGGAGGAAAAAGAAGAAAACAAGGGAAAAAGGGAGGAATGAAAGTGGGGGGGAAAGGAGAAGTGAGGGGGAAAGGGAGAGAAAAAAGGGTGGGAAACATGAGGTGAAAAAGGGCAGCAAAAGCAAGAGAAAAAAGGCCAGGAAATGTGAGGAGGAAAAGAGTGGGAAATGTGAGTGCAGAAGGGTGGGAAACGTGAGTGGAAAAGGGAGGGGAAAAATGCAGGAAATGTGAGGTGAAACAGTCCTACAAAGGCCAAGTTCCCAAGACTGGGAGTCAACAAGTTGCTCCAGCTGGAGGTGTTTGGGATGAAAGACCTGAAAGTATAATTCCATGCTTCAAGAGAGCTTGTAAGAAAGGAAAGGGAAAGGGTTTTGGAAAGGGCTGGGAGTGACAGGACCAAGGGAGAATGGCTTCCCACTGCCGGAGGGCAGAGTTAGGTGGGATATCGGGAAGGAATTCTCTGTGAGAGTGGTGAGAGACTGGGATGAAACTCTCAGAGAAGCTGTGGCTGCCCCACCTCTGGAAGTGTCCAAGGTCAGGTTGGATGGGGCTTGGAGCAGCCTGGGCTAGTGGGAAGTGTTCCTGCCCATGGCAGGGGATGGAACAAGGTGGTTTTGAAGGTGCCTTCCAGACACCTTCCCAGACGATTCCATGAGTTGTAGCTGGGCAGGAATGTGGATGGGAAGGAGGGAAGGGTGGGATGTGCTGATCCAGAGCTGCTCCGTGTCCCGCAGTCGGCCGGGAGGCTCATGAGGGCCATCTTTGAGATCGTCCTCAACCGGGGCTGGGCCCAACTCACCGACAAGACCCTCAACCTGTGCAAGATGATCGACAAGCGCATGTGAGTGGCTGGGGTCAGGGAGGTTTGCAATTCCAGGCTTCCCAGCGTTCCCATGTCTGATCCCTGTGTCCCCACAGGTGGCAATCCATGTGTCCCCTGCGCCAATTCAAGAAGCTGCCTGAGGAGGTGGTGAAAAAAATTGAGAAGAAGAATTTCCCCTTTGAGCGACTCTACGACTTGAACCACAATGAGATCGGTACCAGGACATGGGGAGGGGATGCATATTCCCAATCCCTCGTTGTTTGGGAGAGGGCTGGCACACTGGCACAGGTTGTCCAGAGATGATGTGGCTGTCCTTGGATCCCTGGGAATGTCCAGGGCCAGGTTAAAGCAACCTGGGCTAATGGAAGGTGTCCCTGCCCATAGCAGTGGGTAGAATGGGATGTGCTTTTCCAACCCATACCATTCCATGTTTTGATGCAGAGGCTGGAGGGCTTGTTACTGGTGAAGGTCTTGGTACAGCTGGAGGAGGGCAGAGGCTTCATTCTGGTGCCTTCCCGCTTGAATTGCTTGGAATCCTCAGTTTGGGAGCTGTGCTCACCCTGTCCCCTTTGTGCTGCAGGGGAGCTGATCCGGATGCCCAAAATGGGCAAAACAATCCACAAATACGTTCATCTGTTCCCCAAACTGGAGCTCTCGGTGCATTTGCAGCCCATCACCCGCTCCACCCTCAAAGTAGAGCTCACCATCACTCCCGACTTCCAGTGGGATGAGAAGGTGAGCTCTGCACCCCAAAATCATCGGGGCCGGGGGCGGGGAAGGGGAATTCTGGGGCTGGAGTGTAAAAATTCACAGAGAAAATATTCTGCTGAGAGGAAAAAGGGGGAATTCTGGAACTGGACTGTGAAAGTCATCAGCATAAATGGCCTGATGGGGAGGGAAGAAGGGAATGCTGGGGCTGAGTTGTAAAAATTGTCAGGGTAAAACCTGTTGGAGGAAAAAAGAGGAATTCTGGGCCTGGATTGTGAAAATCATGAGGGTAAATACCCTACTGGGCGTAAAAGGCCTCTTCTGTCTTGGGGTTGTAAAAGTCGTGAGGGGAAATACCCTGTTTGCTGGAAAAAGGGCATTTTTGGGGCTGGGTTGCTGTGTGAGAGCTGCTGGATGTCTGGAGCTGGGGCCTCTGGGCTGTGTCCTGAAGGTGAGATCTGTCCCTGCTCAGGTCCACGGCTCATCCGAGGCCTTCTGGATCCTGGTGGAGGATGTGGACAGCGAGGTGATCCTGCACCACGAGTACTTCCTGCTGAAATCCAAGTATGCTCAGGACGAGCACCTGGTGACCTTCTTCGTGCCCGTGTTCGAGCCGCTGCCCCCCCAGTACTTCATCCGGGTGGTCTCTGACCGCTGGCTCTGTGAGTCCCCTCGTCCAGGAACCCCCCAGGGCTTCCCCCAGGGGTCTCAGGGCATGGTCCAGCCCCTCTCTGAGTGCTTCCTGGGGGAATAACCTTCTGGAATCCAGGTGGTAACAGAACTGGGGGATCCCCCTTGCAGTGGGAGCTCAGGAATGGAGCCATGGGAGTGGATTTGGAGTGGAATATGGGGTTTTGTGTGTAGGGGTGGAGCTGTGGGAGTGGCTTTGGAGTTGAAAATGTGTTTTTATGTGTGACAGCCTGTGAGACCCAGCTGCCCGTTTCCTTCCGGCACCTGATCCTCCCGGAGAAATATCCTCCCCCCACGGAGCTGCTGGACCTGCAGCCCCTGCCCGTGTCAGCCCTGAGGAACAGCGCCTTTGAGAGCCTCTACCAGGACAAGTTCCCCTTCTTCAACCCCATCCAGACCCAGGGTGGGTGTTTCCCCTCCTCCAAGCTGGGCCCTCACCCCCATCCCGCCTTGGTTTTCCGGGATGCATCCATGTCAAGTCAGGAATTCTGTAGTCAATGGTGTATCCGTCTCCATCCCTGAGCCTTAGAGCTTTGGTGGCTCAGAATCTTCCTCCAGAGGATTCCTTAGGTACATTCCTATGGGCATTGCCAGGCTGTCTGGAAGCAGCAGGTTTGCTCCTGGAAGCTGTGCCCAAAGTTCTCCAGCTCTGCTGCTTGCAGGGTTGGGGTTGGGAGCTTCCATCTTGAAATTTCCCTGCCTGGAGTGTGGTATTCCCACTTGGGAGCTCCTGTCACAGACTGAAGCCTCTTTCTCTCAGTGTATCCCAGGCTAAAATTCCTAAACAGCCTTTTCTGGAGCTCCTCTTGTGCGGGTTGGACCCAGGCTGTGTTTCCCCGTCCTGTTTCCCGAGCTTTGATAGAAATCCATGGGGATTTTCACTGACCTGGCCTCTGTGCTGTCCCTGTGTCCCCAGTGTTTAACACAGTTTACAACAGTGATGACAATGTGTTCGTGGGAGCCCCCACAGGCAGTGGGAAAACCATCTGTGCCGAGTTTGCCATCCTGAGAATGCTGCTGCAGAATTCCGAGGGGCGCTGCGTGTACATCACTCCCATGGAGGCCCTGGCAGAGCAGGTGGGTCCGACATTCTGGAAATAACTGGAGTCTTCTGCCAGTTTCTTGGCATCCTCATCTCCTGTTTCCCTTTCCTCATCCTGTCTTTGCTGTCACATCCCTTGGGATAACTCCAGAGTTATCAACATAATTGTGTCCTCCCTGAGGGAGCAGAGACACCATGCCACTGCCAACCTGCTCACGTGTCTCCAGGAATTTGGTAGGAATTTGGTAGAAATTTGAGGGGAACAACACCGTCTTTGCCATTTTTTGGCAGGTTTTCATGGACTGGTATGAAAAGTTCCAGGAGCGCCTCAACAAGAAGGTGGTTCTGCTGACGGGGGAGACCAGCACAGACCTGAAGCTGCTGGGAAAAGGGAACATCATCATCAGCACCCCGGAGAAGTGGGACATCCTGTCCCGCCGCTGGAAGCAGAGGAAGAATGTCCAGAACGTGAATCTCTTCATTGTGGATGAAGTTCACCTGATCGGAGGGGAAAATGGGGTGAGTTGGGGAGGGGATGGGGGTGAAGCTGCTTTGGGTGATGCTTCTCAACATCCTGGTCTCGGTGTAGAGCTGCTGTGGGGTGGGCCGATGCAGTGTCCGGTCTGGATCAGCCTTCCCTGCTGGGAATGGGGTGGATTGATGGCATATCCAGCCTCAGATCAGCTTTCCCTGCTGGAATTGCCCCGTGGGCTGGCGGAGGAGGGCTGTGTCCCTGGGGAAGCTCAGGAGGGGTGTCCCCTGGGTTCTCCCGCCTGTAGCCCTGGCGGGACTCTCGGTGTCCCCCATTCCTGCTGTGCCACAGGGTGTGTTTGCCCACAGCCCGTGCTGGAGGTGATCTGCTCCCGGATGCGCTACATCTCCTCGCAGATCGAGCGGCCCATCCGCATCGTGGCCCTCAGCTCGTCCCTGTCCAACGCCAAGGACGTGGCCCACTGGCTGGGCTGCAGTGCCACCTCCACCTTCAACTTCCACCCCAACGTGCGCCCCGTCCCGCTGGAGCTGCACATCCAGGTGGGCCCGGGGACGGCACCCGCCGGGTGACAGTCCCTTGTGTTCGGGGTGAATTCTTGTTGTTGTAATTCTTGTCTCATTGATTCTCATTGCTAATCCCTCGGGGTGGATTAGAGTGAAACTACACTGAACAGTTGGGGTTTATGAATGTATTTATTTTAGATATTAAGAAGTATGTATTTTATAGTGTTTTATATTATATGTATTTTAGAACAATTTGCTTGCAATGGAAAGGAGAGATGGAGCCATTTTGCTTATTTGATGTAGAAATATAGCAATATAAAGGCATAAAAATAAAAAAATAACAAGTTTGTAATGATATACTGCATAGTAATGTATTAGATAAAAATAGTGTGTATTGTATATTTTATTGTTGTAATAATTGATATGTAATTATATGCTATATATTAAATAATATATATTATATATATAGTATATAGTAAATAATAATAATATAGTATATATTACATATTGTGTCATTATAATACAATATAATTATAACATATTATCTAATATTACATATTACATTATTATATATTCTTGCAATTATTATTANCTTCCACCCCAACGTGCGCCCCGTCCCGCTGGAGCTGCACATCCAGGTGGGCCCGGGGACGGCACCCGCCGGGTGACAGTCCCTTGTGTTCGGGGTGAATTCTTGTTGTTGTTAATTCTTGTCTCATTGATTCTCATTGCTAATCCCTCGGGGTGGATTAGAGTGAAACTACACTGAACAGTTGGGGTTTATGAATGTATTTATTTTAGATATTAAGAAGTATGTATTTTATAGTGTTTTATATTATATGTATTTTAGAACAATTTGCTTGCAATGGAAAGGAGAGATGGAGCCATTTTGCTTATTTGATGTAGAAATATAGCAATATAAAGGCATAAAAATAAAAAAATAACAAGTTTGTAATGATATACTGCATAGTAATGTATTAGATAAAAATAGTGTGTATTGTATATTTTATTGTTGTAATAATTGATATGTAATTATATGCTATATATTAAATAATATATATTATATATATAGTATATAGTAAATAATAATAATATAGTATATATTACATATTGTGTCATTATAATACAATATAATTATAACATATTATCTAATATTACATATTACATTATTATATATTCTTGCAATTATTATTACATTCTTTGCTCTGACACACAATCCTTGTTCGCAAACCTAAAACATCTCCTAGTCCATATTAATTAGTCACTGATATAGGTAATTAAGGAAGAATTAACTGGCACAAGGCTATTAACCACTGATTTGGGGATCAGCCATTATTGTGCTAAAATTAAAAGAGTTTTCCAACATCTTCTCCCACTGCTTCCTTAAAAAAATGTATTAGATATTAGAACATATTAATGTATTTCGTGATTATGTTATCTTGTTAATATGTATTATTATATCATTATGACATCTGTATTTTTGAAGAAAACGTAACCACTGTGGTGCCTGTCCCCGGCAGGGCTTCAACATCAGCCACACGCAGACGCGGCTGCTGTCCATGGCCAAGCCCGTGTACCACGCGGTCATGAAGCACTCGCCCAAGAAGCCCGTCATCGTCTTCGTGCCGTCGCGCAAACAGACCCGGCTCACGGCCATCAACATCCTCACCACCTGCGCCTCCGACGTGCAGCGCCACCGGTGGGCACGGGGCGGGGGGCACTGCCACGGGGGGCACTGCCACAGGGGGCGCCACCAGGGGGCATGGGGTGGGGG
>VWZG01005414.1:46609-67073 GCA_013396735.1 Grallaria varia | reverse complement strand
TTATTGGCTTAAAGTTTCAGTAATCATAGCTTCCAGGCAGAGACATCAAAGGGGTCAGCATTAAGAGGAAAATGAAAACCACCTGAAGTCAGGAACCTGGAGATTTAAAAGCTGATCTTCATTAAGGGATGCAGTCTATTGTAGCCAGATATAAGCAAGTAAATCTTATGAGCAGAGGTTTATAACAAAATGGGTAATAAATAAATAATGAATGAATGCAAAAAAGACACCCTAGATGGTGATACTTAAGAAAAGGCTTGCCAGAGCGATTCTGGGTGTCTGTCTACAGAACAATATATACTAGTTGATAAAAGGCTAGAAGCTTGTTAGCTAGAAGGGCTTGATACAGGTTTTTTTAGAAATAGAAAGCTCTTCATTAAAAAATTTTCCATTCAGGTCTAGTTCATAGATTTTTTTTTTTTTAAATACATCTTCAAAAGGGTTTTATTGCTTGAGAGAAACAGAGTAGCCAAGAGCTCAGCTGGGAAACCAACACAGAATGTATCTCTGCAGATCTCTCTTAGGAAACTTAGTTCAATAGCTTTCACTTTGTCAGAAGCCTTGACTTCCCTCCATCTCTGGCTACTGACCCTCTCCTCTGAACCAGAAGCCCCTGTAAAAATCACTGTATTTCCTTTTCAAGCATTTTGCTAATTAAGAGTTCAAAAGACCTAAGGACTGACCTTAGCAGGCTTGCTGTTGAATAAACATGCCTTTTAGCTGTAAGTGCTTACAACCTTGTTTTTTTTTTGCTACAGCTGTGCTTTACACATGGAACAAGAGATAAAATATTTTCTCGAAGTTTCCCTGCTCTGTTTCATTAAAGTTTACCCTTCCAGGATCCTCTTATAACCAGCAACTAACCTTTTATGATCCAGATGCTCACTATCCGCTGTGGAGGCTGCTAGGCAACTAATGACAAGGGTCCATCATGGATTTATGAAAGAAAGCTTTTACAGACCTTGTGTCCTCTTGAAGAAACCTGCTTTCCCCTGACAAGCAGTAAAAGAAATCAGGTAATGTTTTTCTCTGCATGAACGCCTTCCTATATGAATAGAATCAGAGCAGCTGTTGTAGTTAGGGTTAGTCTTCAGGCAGGATTTAATTATTATGGCAGATGTTACCAGGTAATACTATTTAACATATGTCTTCTCAGCCATTCACAGGCAGATCTGTGCCTTGAGTCTACCAGAAGCCATGTAGCCACACACATATGGCATAGAGCCAATAGATCTGACTTTTTACCAGGGATTATCTGTTAGTTCAGGGCTGTCTTATCCATAGTCACATGGCTGCTAGCCACTGAGAGAATAAACAGGAAAAATTTCTTTCTGTTTGCATCCTTTCCTCCTCAAAACTACAAAAAGCCGAAGCAAACTAACAAAGAAATGCAAACCCGTTCCCTATTGTCTACCATAATTACTTTTATTGTGAGTGAGACTTAAAGGTGTCGATAGATAATTTCAGTTATGTGGAGTTCAGGATAGGGAATGTTATACAAGCAGAATAAGAATCTAATCTCTGTACTTGGAAGGGGTTTTTGTTTTGGTTTGTTTCAGCTAAATAACAAGACTCTTGAAAGAGAAGATTGTTGCTGTACTGTTTAACTGCCTTTGTGACAGTGCTGGTGGTTCAGAAATGAAAACAGGCAGAGCTTTGAAAATACACAGATGTCATGTTACTTAATTCTCCCACAGAAGCCTATGCTTCCAGGTTGTGTGTGTTTTCCAGGCCTGAAGGAAGGGTAATCACCTTAACATTTTTTATGTGCCTTGTCATCAGGGGCATGTGCCTGTACCAGGCTGGGATGCTTATCTTCATGGGCTGATTTCAGTTTTGCTTGATTTATATGTCCTGATTTTACATTTTCAAAAATGAAGGAAAGCATTTATTGGTGAGGATATAGTTATGCAATTGGGAATGAATTACCCTATAAACTTGCATATATACTTTCAGCTGGATTGGAATAGTACCAAGCAACGTTTTGGGAATTGTTTTGAAAACATGAAAACTTCTGCATCTTGACATTGATATCTTTGCATAAGATAACTTCTGCTATTTACTCCTGATTAAATAAGCTTGTTAAAAGGCTATGAAGAGTGTAATAGCTGGAATACATGCAAAATGCTGTGCTGTTGTTTGTTCAAATCCTCTTACTATGATTTGGAGGTTGGATGTATATCTAAATCTGTTTTCCATGTTCTAACAAAAATATTTCCCCCAAAAACTACTACTTTAGTTAGTGTTTGTATCAAACATGGTCTTTCTAATCTAAATTTAGTCTAGTGCTTCAACAATGAAGAAATAAACAGCAGAATGCTTTTCTGTAGTTTTTTTTTTTTTTTAACTTAAGAGATGTACAATATATTATATCAATTAACTCCACCTCATAGCTTTCTTCATCAGCAGGTGCAAAAAGCGTACTTGTGTACTTTTGTAATTTAGCCAAATTTTGCTACCCTTTTCATAGTAGTTAACATAGAATTTACTAGGGAACTACTTAGATATGCTGTAAAAAGAAGCAACTAGTCAGAATGATCCTGTTATTTCTGTATTCAATGCTCTTCTCTTGATCTCCTAACTTATTCCCAGGTAACATAGGGTCAACAGTTGCAGCTGTTTCTCTTTTGCATGTTGCAGACTGCCTAGGTCTCAAAACTGAGGACTAAGGCATGGAAGACAGCTTTCTAGAGAGAGACCAAACTCAATTCCCTGATAGCTGATTTAATGAGTTATTTACAGGAAATACAGGAAGCCCCATGATGTAAATTTCCCTCAAGTAACAATGAGGGGCAACTTGATAAAGCTATAGTATTTGTAAAAACAGGTAGGAGTGGGCAAACTAACCCTAGGACTAGCTTTCCCTTCATTTCAGGGATTTGCACAAGTTTATTTGGAGTCCCTGTTCATCCTTTAAAACTTAGACTTGTTCTTGAACACCTTTATGTGCTGAATCTTTTAACATAAAGAAGCTAGTCTTACGCCTTAGCCCTAGCCTGATCAGGTAAACTTCTGGGCAAAACAAATGACACCTCCACAATCAAGTAATAAAACACATCTACTCATCATAGAGAATAATGATAATTTGACTAATTCAATAAATGACAGTGTGTCCTCTAAGCATCTGACTATGCTGCAGACTCTCAGCACTGCACTGTATCATGTGCCCTATAGGCAAAAACAGTCTCTTTGTTCCAAGAACTTTATTGAAGATGTTTTCCTTTTCTGCTTCCCTTTCTTATAATGCTCCATCAATTTCTGAAACAATGCAATTAGCAGTAATTATAGAGAGGCTGGCAGAATGAAGAGAGATTTTTAGACGATTGTCTTAAAATTTGATCTTCCAAATGACAAGAGATCTGCCTCATACAAAGAAGGGTACAGAACAACTCTCTCACTGCAGTGACTCTGCTGTCTAGAAGCACCTTAATCTATCAGGAAGCTGATAGGATTAAAAAGAATAAAAAAAAGAAACCAATGAAGAATTAATTTTCTCCTAGCCATACTTATAACAGAGAGAGAATGGAAAATTGCTATTATGACAATTACTTTTGTTAACATTATTACCGTGCAGGGTGAATATAATATAAGTATCACTAAGAGAAATATCCAAGTTTTCTATCTGGTTAGCTGAAGAGGATGACTTGTGTAATATTTTACATCATGCTCGTAGTCTAGAGGTTTTAAAATGTATTTTCAAGACTTAGAAGTAGGCTGATGCTTGAGGACTGAATGACGATTGCTGATTGTTGCTTGCTTTTTTCTTTTCAAGAGACATGTGATAATCTCCTCGCATAAAAAACAATAGATAAATAGATTTCTAGGAGACATTCACCCAAGAGCAATACACAATCTTTTGATATTTTCAACGGAATTTCAGACGTGAATATTGAACATAGTAACTCTTCAGGTGTGGTACATTGTAGACAATACTTCATGAAGCAGATTGAAGGATCCCATTAGTACTTGTTTCCTCGAGTTTTGGCATACCATCCCATCACTGGTGAGCCTTGTTTTACCTCTTTCCTCCTTCAACGCTAGTTTAAAGCTCTGTCAATGAGCCCTGCTAGCTTCTGAGCTAGAACTCTTTTACCTCCTCCGAGATAGATGCATCCCATCAGGTGTCAGTAGACCAGGTGTGGAGGAGTTCATCCCATGGTCAAAACCCCCAAAATTTTTCCTATCATGCCTGCCTCAGAGCCATTCATTGACCTGATGGATCTGCCTATTCCTATCAATATTATACCTTGTTACCATAAAGATTGAGGAAGTTACTACCTGTGCTCCTCATCCCTTTACCAATAATCCTAGGGCTCTGAAGTTTCCTTTGATTGCCCTGAGACTTCTCTTTTTTTTGTTTTGTTGCTCCAGTTTGAACAACCAATAGTGGAGAGTAATGTGTATATATATGATTGACCAGAATCAGTAGTGCAGACTGAATGCCACCCGCATTATTCATGTAAGGTATGATTCTCCCAATCATACTATCCTTGGTAGAGCCAAGGAACAGCATGGCTCTTGCCTGCATTCAAAAGGCATTTGCAGGACTGGCTCTTGCTGCTGTATTCCCCAGGCACCAAGAGTACCTGGCAGTCCATCAGAGACATGGCATCGGTCGTGATCCTATCCTCTGCCTGCTATCAGCAGTTTGGTGAGCTCATATATGCTTATCTTTCCTACTGCCTCAATAAAGGCTTGTTTTATTATGTGTTGTCAGATTATATTACTCTTCAGCCCACAGAAGGCCTCGTATTTTAACCTTGTTTTACACTGTGTAAGAAGTTCACTGAAGTGGTGTGTACAAGATGGTTAGAAAATTCATTCTTATTTCAAAATGAAGTACTGTTTCCCTTCTGACGTCTCATTTCCTTGTATTCTGAGTTCCTCGTAGATGGCCTGAGGCAGTTAAAAGCTCCATAGTCATGTTCAGTGCTTCATACAAACTGTTAGAACATATGAAGGTGAGTTGTTCACTCTGTGGTTTTGTTATCCTGTTAGGCATATGTCATCCTGCTTTAAGCCCTCTCTTGTATTTAAAAAAAAGACCTGCTACATGTCCATATAGCAAAACAGTGCTCTGCTCTTTTTATGGACAAGTTCATTAGTGGATGTAATTTTCAGGTAGATGTAGAGAATGTCTTGTCAGATACTGGGCTCTTAAAGGCAACAACAGATCTTATATTCACATAATGTTCATTTAAATAATAAAAATCATGAGCACAGTGTTCTTCACTATAAACTTTTCATTGAAGGACATTAACAGAAATCAGGTTAATTGAAAGGGATTTGGTAAAACCCCTAAACTTTTCTGAACAGCATTCTTGTGATAAATATTACCATGGGTTTGATAGGTATACAAAGAGGTACTTCATGCCTATGCAATTGCAGAGTAAGAAAATTGTCATTGTTGAGATGGAGATACAACAAGACATCCAAGAACATCAGGCATAAATTTCATTTATTTTTAGGACAGCTACTTTTTATATTGCTCCTAAGTGTACATGCATTAACATTATCGGTGCTTATTACATACAAACAATCACTCATTGGACACAGTGGTAACCTTCTGCCTCTGTACAAATTCACCCATCTTGTTATTCCTTATCTTGTACCTTTCTGAGTTCTCTCAGCACCTGCAAGTTGTTTACAATTCTCTAGCTCAGGGCTGTAACTTCTATGGGTATGCAATTATCTTGCCAAGGTTAATTTTTCCTTGCTCTGCCAAGAGGTCTGCAGATTCAGTGTGGTCCCCCACTGAAAATTGTTATCAAGTACTGGGAACAGGGGCTTTATTTCTAAATATGGCAAAGTGTAAGGGTGTTTGTCAGCCTCTATAAATACTAATATTCTCCATATTCCGGAGTCACAATCTAGCATTTGGCACGTTATCTATATATACTTGCGTGCCACTAAAAGACCTTGTTGATGAAATTGCAGATGAAGTAGAATTTGGTGTAATTCATTCTAGACATTGAGCTAAATTGCTCAAATGCCTCGATTTTGCTAGTAAAAGAAAAGAGACCTTTTGGTGCTATGAAACCCCTTTTTGGAAGAAAAATGTTTTATCCACAATACTTTGTAGACTAGTGGTTTGGGTTTTGTACTGGAAGGAAGGATACAGCTTCAATAACCCTCAGACTTAAGAAGGCAGAAAGTCAGATAAAAAAAATCTGGCAAGCATTACAGTGAACAATGACCATATAAACTGTCAATAAAGCACCTCGCCTCAAAACCGCTTCCTAGCAGTGAGCTGAAGTTTACCTCTTTCCAGCATGTTGGCATACATGACAATAGGAGAAGGGCCTCCTAGATTTAAAAATCCCCTACATCTGAAATATGTGTTTGGATTACACAACAAACTGAGAAATGTTTTAAGGTTTTTCAAGTTAGATTTCATCTTTTTAAAACTACACTAATGTGTCTAACTATTCTATTTAACAGTATAGTCCTTTAGAAGTAATTTTAAATCCACTATGTGACAAATAAATAGATTTTGCATACTTAGGAAACCTCAAGACAGACTTTTTCATTTATTAATAAGTATTTGACGTATAGTAGCTGCACTCTAATCTAATTAAAGGATTATCTGACATACTAATTGCCTTGGTACCTAGCTCAAGAATTCCTGACACAGCTCTCCAGAAGCAAACAAGGTCAATATTTTACAGAGCTGTGGATTTCAGCTACTTCACAGTGAATTAAAATGTTTGCAATACATGAAAATGTCTTCTGTATGGTCCCCTAGATTCCATAGAATTAGTAGTTATGATAATTTCCAAGGCTATCAAGAAACTGCTAAAAGGAATTGAATGAGGCAATCATGCCTTCAGGTAATTGACTTATTAAGAAATATGGTTCAAAGGCCTAATGTAGTTACTGGAGAACAGCTACAGTCTGGAATAGCCTTGAGGTGTTTTTGTATTTTTTTTTTTAATTGGTGCCAAGTTCATGACATAAAGATGTAGTAATGGATACTAAGTCATCCTGTTCTTTCAGCTCTTTGTCACTTTCTGTTGTCGTGGCTTTTGGTCCCAAGGCCAAGAAATACCAGCTGGCACCTACTCACAAATTTTAAGGAGCAGTTGCTTTTGAAATAAATCAGTCTTGTGGAATGCTAGCTGGAGCATGTTGTAGCAGGATTAGGGAACACACTTTTAACTACGGCAGGTAATGAGAGGTCCAGGTTTGGTTTTGGTTCCTATCTCCCGTTTCGCTATGTACCTATGCCCTGTAGCATTCTCTGCTATCCACTTAACTTGTCTGTTGAGTCTTTGGTTGTCTGATTCTGAGGTCTTTGCTTCCCAGAGTACTGTCTAGCCAAATAACCTTAGAGTGCAGCGCTAGGGTCTTTACTGTGTGTCCTAGTTTGGACTGGGATAGAGTTAGTTTTCTTCTTAGTAGCTGGTAGAGTGTTGTGTTTAGGTTTGAGCATATGAATAATTTAGATAAAACACTGATGTTTTGGTTGTTGCTAAGTAGTGCCTTCTCTAAGTCAAGGACTTTTCAGTTTCCCATGCTCTGCCAGAGAGCAGGTGCACAAGAGATCATGAAGTACAGCCAAGACAGCTGACCTGAACTGGTCAAACAGATATTCCATAACATAGAGCATCATGCTCAGTATATAAACTGGGAGGAGTTGGGTGGGAGCCATGGACCATTGACGAGAGATGGGCTGGGCATTGATCAGCAGATGGTGAGAAATTGTTCTGTGCATCACTTGTTTCTCTTGGGTTTTAATAGCCTCTTCTTCTGCTTCTTCTTCTGCTTCTTCTTGTTATTAAATTTTACTTTATTTTAATTTCTAAATTGTTCTTATTCAAGCTGCAAGTTTTGCCTTTTTCCAGTTCTCTTCCTCATCCCGCCAGCAGGGAGAGGAGGAAGTGTGTGAACGGCTGTGTGGTACTTAGTTGCTGACTTTAAAACATGATAGTCATTTTTCCAGAGTTCTCCTCAGAGTTTTAGAGTTCAGGTCCCAAAACTCTGTCCCAGCCAATACCAGGACCATCTTGTTGTAATTTAATGATGTATTAAGCCTCAGACCTCAGGAAGGTAGGTATTTTGAATACTTTGGAGAAATAAGATATGAATTCAAAACGGAAAACAAAATGACACCCTTGAACATAAAAAGGGGTTTGCAGCCGGATGGAGACACATTTTGCCCTGTCAAATTCAATGCACAAAACTCGGGAATGTGCTAGGCAAGCCATTACCAAATGTGGTCATTATCTGATCAATATCTTTACACAGAAGGGACTGCAAACATTGCCATCCTCAGTCTGAAACACTGATGCTATTGACATAACCCAGAATTATGTCATTCTGCAGTGAAATGACTCCAGTAATTTTAGAGCAGACGCATTTTATCTCAATGCAAATCTACCTCAGGTTTTCCTTTGCTGTTGATGGCTTGCAATAACTTCCATATGGTGTGAGATTAAAATGTGCGGCTCAGGGGAATGAAAATAAGAGATATGGCAATTATGCCCAATAATGAATGTTTAAAGAAGATAAATCAAGACTTCCTGTGTAGTCATTTACTGTGGAGCAAAGGAAGGCCAAATACTTTATGCAGAGTGTTTTGGTATAACACAGCTTACTGGAAATCCAAACTCATCCTATAGGGCATCCTAAAATTTATAGAGAGATTTTCTCTATATGTGATGCTCAAATGAAGAAGAAGTACACTACACAGAGGGCTACAAAACTCAGCTGAAAACTCAAAGTAGCAGTGAAGTTTATTGCCTGACTACACTGTCAAATTCACTTATGAGACAAATATCAGCCAGTAGCTATATACAGACAATCTCACATTTCTGTGCAAAGAAATCTCTGCTGTTGGGTTGATGCAGCAACAATTAGAAGTTATGTCTATTTTCTCTGCAATCAGTTCAATAATTTTTGAGAAAAAACTGTTTTCGACAGCTGGGGTGATGACCTTCAACACAGCTTATCTGATACTGCTTTAAGCATTGTCTGGAGACTTCTGACTTTGAATTTATGTCAGTAAATCCCATCTTGAAGTTTGTTATGTAAGTCTAGCTGACTCATTGGTCATGAAACCAAACAGAAAATAAAAACAGAGAAAAAACGATTGATTGATTAGTCCACTGGTTTATTTTTTTTAGGATATAAATTATTCGGATTCACATCCATTCTCTGACCCTTTGGAACTGAATTTCTCCTTGTAGAAGAAAGATCCTGATGACAAGATAATTGAGTATTCCAGGATAGGTCTCTCTGCACCCCTTTTGTGTAGAATGCTGTGGTTTACATACATATATGAGAACATTATTCTCTAGCATAAATTTTCAGATCTTACTGGTATGGTTGTTTGTCCTCATTGCCTCCACAGACATGCTTCTGGGTTTCGTTGCACTAGCTGCAAACACAAGAGTAGCCTTCCAATGCAGTGGTACCCAGCCAGCTCCTTTAAATGGAACAAAGCCACTGGGCGTTTGATGTGAAATCCAGTATCACCTACCATTTCAACACCTAGATTGGCTGATGAGTCTTTCAGAACTGGTTGCTCATGGCAATCACCTGGTGCACAAAAAAATCAGATTTCAGCCTCAGGTATAAAATCACCCTTGGGATATGATCCCCATGCAAAGCATGTTTTTTGCTTTTATTTTTGGTGGGGTTTTTTTGTTTGGTTGGTTGGCTGGGTTTTTGTCTGGTTTTTGGCAAGGAAGTGCACTATTATATATTCTCCCGCTTACAAATGATAGTTGATTTCGCCTCTGAGCCAAAACTCCAAATGTAAAAGATAGTGACAACATGTGAAGGTTGAAAATTAATGAAGGGTTTAAGGAATTCTTCAGCTGTATGTGGCAAATAGAGTAGTTTAGAGAACATGAAAGAAAAATCATATGTGTCTCAATTGCTTGAAGAGTTTTAACTGGACTATTAATCTAGGCCATCATTTGCTGCAGCCTCAAATTACTACTAATTCCATTTAACTTTGAAATTATTACAGTTTAGGCAATTCAGAGAAGAAAAAAAGTAAGGTTTTTTATATGTAGCTTTAGGTCTGTGAAAGGAGTGATGGTGTGGATAAGGTAAAATGCTGATATAAGTTTTACCATTTGGAACAGAAGTGGATTTCATTGACCAGAAACAGGAAAAACACAGGTTTAATGTTGCATATAAACAAGGCATCAATCATGATCAGTACCAAAAGCCAGTAAACCTTAGGGGAAAGTGAAGTGACATGCACTGAAAGTGGTGTTTATTCTGCGGAGTGAGATGTTGATGTTTGATCTGTCATAACATTATAAACTGTGGTTCATTTTTATTAAGAGATCCTCTGTGAAATAGAGTGTTCCAGTAAAAGTGTGATTTGTTGTTTCATTAGTGCTAGATATGGCCCTCCTTTCTTCAGTATCCAACACACTGAGAAGAGGCAAAAGAGAATTGCTGTTGGTGGAAGGGAAAGGGCAGTGGAAAGAAACTTCAAAATATCCATGTTAACTTTCATATAGAAAACTTTTGAGCCTCTGGATTTTCATCAGGCATTACTGGCACTGTGCTGGTTGCCATGGAATAAGAGCCACGATGGAAAGGAGGAGGGAAAGCAAATAGCAAGCACTTATCATCCTGAATAAAAGTTGTAAATCATATCAGATTTTTTAAGACACTAATTTCTGCCTAAAGATCATTTTCTTACAAGGTTAGTTTCTACTTTAGGTGTCAAATATATTAAAAAAAAAAAAAAAAAAAAGCTAACCCACTGATCTTTCTGTTCCAAGTCTTTCCTGTTCTAGGTTTGATTAACTGTGATGATATTTCATTTGTGACCCTTGTCTTTCTTAGTATGGGAAGGGCTTTGCATTTGAAAATCTTGCATGGGATAAGGAGCAAATTGTTGGTTTGCTGGTATTTCTTATCCAAGAAAGGATATCTCAGAAGTTGCTTATCAACTATATTGCTCCAAGAAGGATAACCCAGGATTATGAGCCAAGTAGAAATGAATCTCTGCTGTGGATCACTGAAAAGCACCTGATGTTTCCAGTCTCCAGCAATTCCAGGTGGCTCAGTGGCTAGTAATATAAATCCTTGATGTATATAAAATTGTTACCACTAGCCATACATGTAATGCATGCAAAAATCTGTGACATATTTCAAATAAATGAATCAGGTTAAAAAGAAGAGGATATAGGTAGAGGATATAGGTAGTATAGGAAGATGATAAATAAAACCAGCAGAAAAACCTAGGCCTGTCATTGATTGAGCCCACAGAATGGCTCTCAGGGCCAAGCTGTTCAGGGTATTTAGGCATCTAAAGATGCAAAGAGGTGCCTAATGGTTAAAAGTTTGCCAACTTCCTATCTGCATCTTTAGGTGCTTAAACACCTTTAAAAATGCATCTGTAGCTCCTAGGGATACAAGCCATGCCAACATTTCTAGCCACTTGTTAATGAGTCACCATTAGGAGCCAAGTGGAAGCATTTGCACGCTTGCTTTGTTTATTTTAGATGTTTGGTTTGAAATTCCAGCCAAGTAAAGGATTAAGTTTGGAATAGATAACACTAAAATCTTAAAAGGTGTTTTTCATGAAATTCTGTGTGTGGTAATGTGATTCAAGATGATATCCCAAACTGTGAATATGCTTGTATTCTGAAATTATCTTCCATTTCCCAGGGGACAGGCCTATCAGTTTACTGGGTATTATGGCAACAGATTATTTTAGCCTCTCTCAAGTCTGTTTTCACTTCGTATTAATAATTAATTGTTCCCTGAAGCTGGAGCTTGAACTAACTCTCCAACTTCCTAGGTGTATTTCCAGCAGCTGAGTTTGCTTTACCTTATATAAATAATGAATATATCAACTATTACTGTATATTTTAGTATATATTTAGTATGCATTTTAGGCGAATGTCTTAACAGAGGATATGCTTGTGTACAATTTTGTAAATTTTCTGGCTGTACTTGAACTACAACTAGACCTGCTGGTTTCCACATAGAATCAAAGCAATAGGGACATATCTGAAAATCCAAAATTAATCCATTTAAATTTGAAGTAGTTTTAGGTTCAGAATTCTGTTTTTAAACTATAAATGCTGCAGACATATTTTTTAGTTTAAGTAACAATGTCTCTTGCTGGCATAAAATTCTGGGATTTTCTTCTGTGTAATTCATAATTATATTTTGTATGCTTTATTTTGTTGTACATCTTACTTCTGCCAAAGTTATAAGCTAAATTTGAGAATGATCATAAACAATTGACTATTTTATGCATTTTTTTTGCATTAGGAACCCTGACTCTGAGTTAGTTTTTCAGAGGCTTGTTACTGATGTAATTAGAGAAAAAAAAGTTCTGTCCTTATTGAAAGGAAAATAGAAATGTTTATGAATAACAGACATTAGACCTACCAGGAAGCAAGGAGTCTGTACGCTCTGCCTCTTGTTAGCTCTAAATGAGATAATCTACTAAAATTTATGTCTGAGGTCATTACAGGAAGCTATGTCTAGTTGAAAGGCTGTATATTAATCCAAAAGAACATAATATAGATGAGAGAAGTCATTGCAGCCGAAATAATCTGATTTTAAGATCTGATTTTTCATGATCCATCAACACTAACATCACTCTTACCCCAAACCCTGAACACTGGATAGCTTTTCAGTATTTGGAAGTTCCCATTTTTATAACATCGCTGGTTACTGGCAACAGCATGCTTTGGGTGATCATTGGGTTACTAAATGACTTAGAGGCTTCAATACCTTGTTTACATGCTCTTTGCTGCTGAGCAGAACCCACAACAGCCCAATCAGACTAATCAGTAAGGTTATGGCTGCACAGCTGACAAAAAGGCTCAGAATCAGACCTGGGCTTTGAATGTGCTCGTATGCGTTTGAATGCTCTTAGGAATAATTCCTACTAGGAAGGTTTGTTTTGGAGTGGGAAAGAAATGGAATAATTCAAAACAGAGAAGTGAAATGACCTAACAGACAAGAGATACTGATGTTTCTCAGCTTTCCATCTTTTCCTGGAATTAAGTTGTTGAGTCAGACCTGCCTTTCTTATTAGCCAACACCAAGAAAAGAAAAAGATGTTTGCATTTGCAATAGTGTACCAAATAGTCAGTGTGTAGGCCACTTAGGAGACGAGAAAATATTTTTCCAAATCCAGTCTACCCAATGTGAACTGGTGTCCCTCAGTGCCTAAATCACCAGCCTGAGGGAGTACACTAGGTTGGATGAAGTGCCTTTTTGATATGATCCCAACTGTACAGTGTTTGAGATAAAGAATAAGTTTTGAATCAAGAAACCAACTCTGATGACGGATACTTGCAGAATCTTTCATGACTGAATGGGATCAGGTGCAGCTGCGTCTGATGTGTTGAGGTTGGAAATGATTCATATCCTGTGGTGAGAGGCCATTTACTGACAAGGGTGCCTTCATCGCTGTGTGGCTGGATATGATGGACACAGAGACACGCCTGCTCATGCCAGAAAGTTTTGTTCCTGCTGTGGGTGTACAGATTGACTACACAGTCATGCTCCACACACAAGATAGGCTTAGGCAGTAGTTAAGAAGCCAATGGAGGCATCAAAACCTGAAAGATTCTCTACCAAAGAGGTAACACCCATGGACATACACTGGCTGAATGGGACTAATGAAAATGTCAACGAAGCAAAAATCTTGGACTCCAACTTCTAACATTGCAGTTACATTCCTAAATATATTTATGATTACACATCAGTCAGTCATGCCCGAAGTATAAGAAATGTATTTTTAAAAAAATTAATTCCTCTCTGTATACTAGGATTCACTGCTTTCCAAGTATAAATAATCCTTATGGACAGATCCTCAGCAGGTATAAATACCTCTTTTCTAAACAACTCATTTCCTCTCTCCTTTGTGTTTGGGAATCTTCTTTAACTGACCGCCTCATCTCCTCCTGCTGGATAATCTTTTAAAAGCTTGAGTCAGTTGCTCTTTTTTTCTTATCAAAACATGTGCAATAAATAAACTCTTAAAATGTTCTTGACTGGCTAAGTGCTCTCAACCACCATCAATTTAAAGGCACATTTTTATTCTGTCAAACATTTTGCTGATAACCGTAATCATCAGGATTTTTCCCCCCCTATATTTAGCAGGATATATTTTCTCTGCTTTTCCCATTTCTGAGCATTTTGGGGTATCTGTGCAGTTAGGAAGTTTGCAATTCTTGAGTTGCTTAGATTGGGAAGTTATTTCCTGCTGCACCAGGATCAATAGAGGTTTTAGGCACTTGCCAATGGCCTTTTAAGGAAATTATCTTAAGCAGCCTTCTGGACAATGATCTTTTCAGAATGTAGTGGAGCTCAGGCACATTTAGAGGTCACCCAATCCCCCATTAATTCTACCTCACTGAGAAAAATGCTGAGGGAGGTACAACATAGCAAATACCTTTTACTCCATCAATAAATTCTCTTTCCCTTTTTGCTACCAGCACATATTGCTGTCATTAAGCCACAGTTGGATGCAAGAGTACAATTATGCACTCCACATTACTATAGAAAAGAAATAATTACTTTAAAATAAATGTAATTGAAATACCTTAGCAACCTGATGATTTTCATATGCATACAATTTTAGACAATTTCAGATGAGCACTCTGCAGTCTGAACTCACCTTACCGAAGATGCTGTAATGCAAAGTTACATATTGGGTCTTTCAAAGATTAAGAACTGACTCTGACATATAGACTTAAAAAAAGGTCACTTTTGAAAGCATATAATTCTTTTTGATGACCCGTTTATAAATGTAATTTTCAGACAAACAACCGATCTACAGCCCTTGTTCTCAGAGAAATTTTCAGTTGGTCTGATTATGGTTTCAAGTCCATTAGATGGGGAACGAAACCACTCCTGGTGTCTTCCTAAGACTGTGGAGCAAATATTTTCATTTCTAAGTACCTTGATTTAAGGTAAAATTTCTAAGATATAAATGAGATGAAATATTTTCTGAACTTTTCTTGCATTCCCTTGTTCTAGAAAAAAGAGTCTGTGTTACAAGTTCCAAAGTATTTCAGCTCAGAACTACAATGACTGAGTATGTGGATTCCTTTTGTATTTCTCAGACCACTAGTATGAAGCACTTGAATGTCAAGAACTGTATCACCACTTCAATTTGGGACAGTCTTGTACCTTCCCAATATAGTTAGAAATAATGTTCAGAACTTTTCCTGTGTTTTGTTGTTGCTGCTTTGGAGGTCAGTGGAGAGGGGGATCCCTGCCAATACACAACATTCTTGGGATTGTGCTCATCTCACTCAACCAGTGGAATATGAAACAACTAGTAGGTTGTTTTCGAATTTTCATGGGAAGTGAGTATACTGTGTAGACATCCCAAAAAAAGGTAAAGAAAAATAAAAATCACCATTCTAAAGACTTGTTCATTTCTTAAATATTTAAAATACTGATAAGAAAACTAGATTTTCTGTGCTTATCATCACTGTTCTTTAGGATGCCTGTTATGTTTGTTATTATTGCCCTTGTTAAACAAATCAAAACCAAAAGAACACACATCACAAAAAGCCAAACTCCTGGAGACTTCCCTGTGTTTACTGCTGAAAGGTTGTTATGGATTGTCTGTTGTTTATGCATAAACCCAAATAATGGGAAAAGTCCTAAAAGAATACAAGCTTCAGAAAGCTCATATTGTTTTAATACAGTTGTTTCTCTAGGTTAACTAGTTTCAAAGTGACCCTGAGTTTTCAGTGGCACTGTTAGGAAAATCTTGTCACTCTCCATTGCATGAGTGGTCATTTATGCTATTAGGGTAATAAGTAGAATAGATTTAACATGATACAAACACTAGATTTGACTAAGCTTCTGGGAAACCTCTGCAAATTCACAAAGTTAATGACTTAACCTCAAAATTCTCCAATGGAAAATAAATTTTAATGGTTTTATAGACTCAATTCACATTTCAAGATGTGAATTTCCCCTAAATCCGTACTACTTGACTCCTGTTAAGTGCTGAACTTAAACAAATAAAAACTTATTTTCCCACATGGTTCATGGAGTTATGCTGACAGTTTCCTCCTCTGTGAAAGAAGAATAGAACATTATTTATCAGGCACTCAGAGAAAAGAAACTGGAAATTATAAGAACAGCATTAAAAGTGCCAGCAAATATACATGAACAGAAAAACAATATGGGGACAGAGAAAATGCATATGGCACTTAGCAGACTAAAAAGAGAATTAGTGGGTATTAACAGATGCAATATCTGGTTACGGCCTGCAAGAAAGGGGAAAAAAAATAAATATTTGGAATCATCCTTAGAAAGTGTTGAAATTCTGTGTGAACAGAAGCCTTTTGCACAGCTGTGCTGGGCTGCAGAAGCCAAATTTTTGGTTTTGGGCTCAAAAGAGCTGTTACCTGCTTCACAGCCAAAGCTCCCACAAGTCTACGCCAGCCCAAGGGTGGCAATGTTTACCACGTTGCAGGCCACCTCCATGTATTTTGTGCAGCAGTATTTTGTTTGGATGATTAGAGGACTGGTAAGAAAGTAGGAAGATAGGAAGGCTCTCAGGAGACAGCAGATTTTTAACAGGCTTTTGTAACATCCTAGACCTTAATTATTAGTAGGAAAAACAGCCTGTGAAATTCCAGGAAACAAAGACTATTTTATGCGCTAGCAAAGTCATGATTTCTGGTAAGAATTAGTTCCAAAGTGATAGAAATTTTGATTTTGACATGCAAGTTTGGTAGTAATGAAACAAGTGTCTGGATTTTAGCGGCTCGGCTGCAGCACAAAAGCATTTTCCACCCAATCAGTGTACAGGACACGCTTTCATGGGTTTCTAATCTTGTTCTTTTTTTGCCTTGTTCTTTGCTAAACAACACACATTGTATTAGCAGAGCCATGCATACTGATGTTTCCTAGTATTACAGTGAAAAGGGAATACTGATCTCCTTGCTCCCATTATATGATAGCATTATCTCCCTTCAATGGATTACTTGGAGTTTATAGGTGTGCCCCAGAGTGTTTTGTAATCACCATCTTTAGCTCTTCTGTCCTCGCAGAGAAAATACTAAATAGTTCACTTCCATGTCTTTGCCATGCACTTAAATGACATGAAATATAACGATGAGAGGCCAGATTCTGCTACTCCTTGTTGTGTAAAAAATCCTAGGATGAGAAGAAATCATATTATTACTTTGTATGTGTAGCAAAAGCCTGGAAACAACTAGAAAAATCCCTGTGGGAGACACACTGGAAAACATTTTGCTCTCTTAAATAGTAATTTCAAGCCATCAGGTTCCCTGCTCACCTCCTTCCTATGGCTCTGAAAGTTGTGGCAGGATTAGGTATTAAGTACCTCATGTCCTGTGTGTGCTTTGGTGAAGGAGGCAGATACTGGTGTGTGGGAAGACATTATAGCTAAATGAGCCAAATTCAGCTGCAAAACAAAGCCTCTGGAACCCTATGAGGAGAGGCTTTGCTAGTGGGTAGGGCTTTAGTTGGCTTCACACAGGGGGGATGGTATTTGCTTTTGTTACTGGACTTTGATACCCTTTGCTTTTCCCTAGGAGTAAAAGTCTCCAAGAAAAGTTGTTAGGCTATTTTTATCTTGTCTTGCTGGGGATGGTTATTGCTCATCCCCCAGTCAGTCTGTGAGTTCTTCTTTGCAGTGGCTGATTACAGATCCTGTTAAATGATAATTAGTAGTTTTGAGTCACATTCTTCTATCCCAATCCAGACCTCCTGCATGATCCTTCACCATATGCTTTTCCTTGCAGGTAAGAGAGCCTCCAAAGTCTCAGATTCATGTTACAAAACATTAACTTAGAGACTGAAAGAGATTCTTTAATAAACTGTTACATAGCAGGATGTGCTGCTGAAAGGTTTGCTTTAATGTCTAGACTATAGATGTTTGTGTTGGATAGCACTTGTTCAGATATTGATCATGGGGAAAAAAGTCTCTCTTTTCCAAGTTAGCTTTTATGTGGGAAGCAGACAATGTGAGAGGATCCTGGATATTCGAAAATACAAAGTCCTGATAAGATAATACACCTCCACTTCTATTAGCGTTGCTCTTGAAAGCCAGAAAACAGAAAATGGCAATGAGTGTAACAAATACTTCGGTTAATGTAGGGGGAGAGCCAAGAAACAGTAACATTATCCACCTTATTCTAGAGAACACAGTGTGTGAGAGATTTCAAAAGACATTAGTCATTCAATGCACCCTAATGCCTCTACCAGAGAAATGTCTGAAACTGTTTTATGACTGAATTTCAATATGCAGATATGAACAAAATTGCCAGTGGAAGGTTCTGCTTGGTGGTTACCAGATTATGGTGTTCTTTGAACTTGCCTGCTTCAGAAAATGCAGTGAAGCCTTTGGCACTGAAGTTTAGTCACGATCCTTCAGTCTCATACATATGTCATTATTGTGCTGTATTAATTTCACAGAATTTAAGGAAGATTTGGACATAAACAATATTTATTTTCATCTTTCTCTGCAGAATATTTTTGAAACCTTGTTAGACATACGACTTCATATAGATATTAAATATGTACAGGCATAAAGGTGGCATTATTTGCTCCTTATTTCCATGTTTTGGAGATGCCTAAATGCATGACAATAATTGCAACATTTTAAAAGCAGTTTTGGCAGTTTCTCTAGGAACGTCAGATTTCTGCACCATTTAATTTGCTGCCAGTAAAAGTGTGAAAAGTTGATGTCAGATATAGTTGTAAAGAATATCTAAAATCTAAATTTAGCATATGGTTGGTTTTTTTTTCCTAAACAGAACCAGGCAGTAGAGACAGTGACTTCTCTGACTGTCATGCCAGATAGTTTCTGAGCTTCAGTAGTTATTGATACTCACTGGATTATACACTGAAATATTTTTAAAATGCCTGTTGCCATGACGGACTCACATGCATGTTTGTTGAAATAGACTAGACTAGACTAGACTAGACTAGACTAGACTAGACTAGAATAGACTAGACTAGAATAGAATAGAATAGAATAGAATAGAATAGAATAGAATAGAATAGAATAGAATAGAATAGAATAGAATCGAATCAGCTGGGTTGGAAGAGACCTCCGAGATCATCAAGTCCAACCCTTGATCCAACACCACCGTGATTACTGGATCATGGCACTAAGTGCCACATCCAGAAGTAATGCAGTCTTCCCATGATTTTATTTCATGTATAAATCACTGCATTTATATCATCCATTACACCACTGGAAAAACGTTGTGATGCATGACTGGTCAAGATGATAGTGATGCTGGTGGGAAAGTAAGAATGAAATTGTTTGAAAAAAACTCTAAGGCAAACATGCCATTTTTCCCTTTCCATGTAAGAATCAGGCCTGATTATCAGACTGCAACATTTGTGGAATGCAAATGATGAAAAAGTTTCTTACACAGCCAGCCAGCTACCGAGGAGGCAGGTCTGTGTTTTGCCTCAAGGCACCGCAGTCAGCTCGCCTGGTTGCCGCTTCCCGAGATGCCATGAATCCCTTTCGTCAGAAAGTGGCGCTGTTGGTCAGCGGCAATGTAGCGCCGCGTCCTGCCAGCAAAGGGATGATGAGCCCGCCGCCGCTGCAGCCATTCTCTGCCGGACTTCCAAAGAAGCAGCCCCCTGGAGTTATTCCATTATTTGAATTCGGTTACTTTACTGCTTCACAGTGACATACCAAACGGTTTAAACGTGTTACCCTCCCCTTTTTTATGTAAATCAGAGAAAACAGCCAGAGGAAAAAAAAAAAAAAAAGAGGTGTAATGTGATACATAAAGTTTTGCTACTTGCATTAAACTGTAGAATGATCTATTAAATAAATCCATTCCCCTCCCTCCTCCCCCCCCACCCACTTCCCCCCGATCACATCAAAATGTCTTTTGGGGAAGCCTGAAAAAGGGTGTTATGAAATAAGTAAGAAAAAGGTTCAGATATTTATTATCCAGGTGTTTCTAGACTTTTAAATATTTCCATTCAATGTTGACATTGTATGGGCAAAAATCTTTCTTCTGGGGGAAAGTTCCAAGTTCTATTAAAAATATTTAGTGCCTTTAGTACTTGTGAGACACTGCAGACATCAGGACTGTGCTCAGAAAAGAAAAAAAAAAGGAAAGAACAAAAGAAAANCCGCTTCCCGAGATGCCATGAATCCCTTTCGTCAGAAAGTGGCGCTGTTGGTCAGCGGCAATGTAGCGCCGCGTCCTGCCAGCAAAGGGATGATGAGCCCGCCGCCGCTGCAGCCATTCTCTGCCGGACTTCCAAAGAAGCAGCCCCCTGGAGTTATTCCATTATTTGAATTCGGTTACTTTACTGCTTCACAGTGACATACCAAACGGTTTAAACGTGTTACCCTCCCCTTTTTTATGTAAATCAGAGAAAACAGCCAGAGGAAAAAAAAAAAAAAGAGGTGTAATGTGATGCATAAAGTTTTGCTACTTGCATTAAACTGTAGAATGATCTATTAAATAAATCCATTCCCCTCCCTCCTCCCCCC
>VWZG01005414.1:26199-46567 GCA_013396735.1 Grallaria varia | reverse complement strand
GAAAGAACAAAAGAAAATAGAACAAGAACCTGCATTATGATGTTTGTCCCTCGTGCTGTTCTTGTTATGTAGAAAAATAACCCTTGCAATCAGAGCTAGAAGGCTGTTGGACATTCATAGTGATAGCCTTAGTCAGGGCTCACATTGCTGTGATTTTTCTTTTCCTCTTGTTCTCTGAAAGTAACTTGAATAGCAATCACAGAATCACAGAATACACTGAGTTCACATTTAGTTAACTACTCTAACACTATTACACCCACCAGGGACTACAGTCTTGTTTTTCCGTGTGACTAAGTGAACTCAAGGAACACTGAGTTTTGTCCATAGGGTATTAGGACCTTATTGAAGGGCTAGACTGTAATTTGGAGTCTTGGATGACAGGTTACCCAGATTATGGGTCCAGTTGTGCAGTAACTGCTTACTTCCACCTCATGCATGCAGTCTGGAGGGACGGCTCGGCAGTCTCTCTCCTCTTGTGCAGCAGTCTCTCATTCATCCCACATCCTATTTTTGCTTTCCTAGAAACATTACTGAACTGCCTTGAGGACCGTAATCGCAAGCAGTCATGTCCTTTCTTGCCATCATTTTTTCTTCCTTCCACTATAAAGGTAAAAGCGGGAAAGTGCTGTCGTTCTCATTTCCAGTGGGAGTTAAACCTGCAGTGTGAGAACATAAGAACAGCTCAACTAGATCAGAGCCAAGGGTCACCTTGCAAAGAATTGCATGTCCACCTGGCATGGGCATAGCAAAAAAAGTGTAAGAAAGAACCCAAGTGTAAGGCAGGCTTTCTCCTGAACAGATAATCTCATTTTGTGGCAGTCAGCAGTTTATGCTATGCCTAAGCAAACGATTGTCTGCTTTATAGGTCCTGCCCCTCTTGAATACAATTCCTCTTCAAATTACTTTCTATTTTTTATTTCCAAAATATGTTACAGTAATTGATTGTATTTCACCACTTAATGAGATGACACCTTATTCTTCTTTTTTTACATGTAATTCCTGGTGAAAGGACTCTTGGGGCAGGATAGGGAGGGATGCTTCTCTAGTTGTTTTATGAGGCATAAATAATAATCATTTATTACTCATCTCTTCCACACATCACTTTTCCCAACTCTGTAGCCTTTTTCCATATTACCCTCGCAGCTGGGTTATTTCCAAAAGAGTCATGCTATATTTTGGCTTTGTGAACTGTTCAGGGTTCTATATGTACAGACAAATCACCTGAATATACCAAGGAGAAAAATCAAACTGCAGCTTAGGATACCAAAATATCAAAACTAGTACCTGCAAAATGTAATATCCTCAAAACTGTGTGTACACACTGATTGCATAATTTAAAATATCTTTGGCACCAAAGTGTTCTAATTTAGAGAAGTCAAAACTGAAATGCGGGCAAGTCAGGCAGCTTACCCAAAGTCACAGTGTTAGAGGTCAGACAATTCACAAGTTCTGTACCTGTAAATCAACACTACCTGCCAGCGCTCCTTAGCTTTCTGGAGGTACTTACTTCCCCTTCTGCATGCCTGCATTACAGAATATTAACACTTGAGGTTTACATTTTGGATGGTAATAACAGAATAGCCCTGACTCCAGTTCATAGTCCTGAATGCCCATAAAGAAAATCCTGTTCAATGTGACAAGGTGTCCTGGGTTTCTATAACTGAACTTTTTTTTGTAGTGGCGGGGGCGAAGGGGGCGGTGCTGCAGAGGTGGCTTCTGTTAGAAGCTGCTAGAAGCTTCCCCTGTCCCATGGGAGCCAATGACACTTGGCCCCAGGAGGGACATCCAGCTCCTGGCCAGGGCCGAGCCAATTAGAGATCACAGTAACGCCTCTACGACAACACGTGTAAAAATTGGAAGTTTGTTGCACAGAAGAAATTCCAGAGAGTGAGAACATGGGATAACAGGCAGACATCAAGGTCACTGCCGAGTTGGGGGAGGAGGCCCCTCATGGAGCGGGGAAAGGACTCAGAACTAAAACACTTGGAGCCCATGGAGGACCACTGTGATGCAGAGACCCCTCTGCAGCCCATGGAGGATCCCGTACTGGAGCTGGTGGATGCATGAAAGGAGGCTGTGACCATGTGAGAGGCTCAGGACAGAGCGGAATCCTGCAGGAGACCAGCGGCCCAGGGAGAGGCAGACCCACGCTGGAGCGGGTTTTACCCGAGTGAGAGCTGTGGTCCTGTGGGGTGGCCCACATTGGTACATCTTGTCCATGAAGGACTGTACCACTATGGAGGAGTGACCCTCGGGACAGCAGATGTGGAAGAACTGCTGCCCGAGGGATGGACTCGTGTTGGAGAAGTCTATTAAAGATTGTCTCTGGTGGGAGGGACCTCACGGAGCAGGGGATGGACTCAGCTGTGGTCCCCTGTAGACCATGATGAAGACTGTGGTGAAGCAGAATGTCCCCCTGCAACCCACGGAGGCCCATCGGGGTGCAGAGACTCAACTTTTACTGCACCCCATGGAGGAGTGACCCCGAGGGGTGGGGGAACTCACATCGCAAGCGGCAGCAACCACAACCGACTGCAACCCCCCACGGACAGAAGGAGGGGTGGGGGGGAAAGTGTGTGTGTGTGGTGTGTGTTTTAAGACTGTTTTATTTCTCACTCTTTAGCTTAGTTTTTATCCTGTTAGTAATAAATTTTAGGTGTTATCTCACTTTGAGTCTGTTTTTGCCCGTAAAGGTGGTAAGTGGATGAATCCTCTCCTAGTCCTTATCTGTTACCATTCTTCCTTCTGCCTAGTTACAGAAGGATTTGATGGGTCCCTGGAATACGGGCAGGGTCAACCCACCACACAAGGTCTACTCTTTGAGGTGATAAAAGTTAACAGCTTCATTGCCGTGAGGTCTCCAGGTGCTTAGCTGGACATTCGCTGGAGATATTAGAGATAAGAAAAGGTGACATTTCAAGATGCTGCTTGTATGTGAGCGCCTTCAGTGCAAATTGCAGAATGTGAGACTGCTCCATCAGAAGTCCTTGGAGACCATTGTTATTTTTCAAAGTGCTTTCAATTGCTTTCATGAAACAGGCTTACCTGACATTTCTCTATGCAACTACCCCTTCTGTCTCTTTGTTCCTTACCTGTTCTTCCTGTGACCTGTATTTTTACTTTCCAAACTGATTTCACTTTTTATCTTAAGACGGAATGAAAACTGTAAAACTGTTTCTTTTATTGGACTTCTTGCCAGAAGACTTGTTCACTTCCACAGCATGAAAATAAGTTTTCCATGAGATTTCCTACTTCTTCAAAATATCAGGAAGTTCCAAAATATGTCAGTAACATAACTGCCATGTGCTATGTGGAAAGTTTTGTGTTCTGAAGTCTGCATTTATTCCTGGTTACACATAATTGGTAAGGTCTGCCCTAAAAGTCTCCCATTCCTTTGGAAGAGGCTGAAAGATATCCTCATATTGTGGAGTGGACTAGAAGGCCTTGATGGTAAATAATTTTCCACAACTGACTTAGTCATGCTGTTTTTAACCTGGAACTGGTGCAGAACTTGTAAACAAGTGCAGAATCCTGCAAGTTTGGTGGAGCCATTGTAATTTTTACACCACTGTTATTATATGTGATTTACAGTGAGAAGAGTGACAAAAGGCTCACACTAAATATTGATACTTTCTGCCTTTGAGTATTATACAATTTTCATTGCTCCCCAAACAATGAGATAAGTATGCTTAGAATAATACCAAGGACAAAAACAAAACCAGTAACATTTTGTAACAGCTTATTCAGCTTGAAAATGGCACTTTCAATATAGATTAACCTGGGTTTTGGAGCAGTTCACACAGGAATTCCCATCACATAGGATGTTACTGTTCATAGCTAGTATTCTTGTGTCAAGGCTTCTACATGAAGAATTTCTTCTGCAACTCACTTCTCATTCTCAGGATAGTGTGTGCAAGACGCTATTTTAGCATTATCAGGTTTTGGCAAATTGCTAGAGAATAGTCATGCTTTGGGGATAGTGTCAGGCAAAACAATTATCATAATTTGCAAGAGGAAAATTGTTTTTCTCTTATTCGTTTCTGCGTGTGTTATGTGAGAGGAAAAGAGAGAGAGAGAGAGAGAGAGAGAGATCAGTAGTTACTAGAACTGTGAGAAACTGATACAATACTGTAATAGTTTGGGTTGGCTCCCAGCCAAACCCAAACAACAGCCTGACAGCTTCCCCCCTTCTGACAGGGAGAGGGGAAAAGAAAAAAAAAGAAACCAACCTGTAGCAAAGGAAAATTGCAGCAAAGAATATATTTCTACATATATATATAATTATATACAATTAAACAATATGTACATATGAGTAGGAGCCCCAAGGAAACCCAACCAATCCCAATGGGGAAAAGGGGAAAAAGGGAAGGGGAAAAAGGACAAAAAGGGGTAAAAACACAACAGATATACACATTCGGAACTCAGGGATTAGCTTAACAAAATAACTAATACAATAAAATCTTTCCACTTCCCTTAAGAACACCAAATTTCTTCCCTCTGACACGACNCACCAAGGCCTAAAATTTAAACTACCACAAATACAAAACAGTCCTAGCTAGGACTTGTGATTTACCATTAGATTTGTTTTTTTTTTTTTTTAAACATGCTCCAGAAAATCCACCATTTCATTTACAATTCACTATCCTATAGTATTACTGTTGGGTATTCTGCATAGCTCAGTAAAATATCAAAACATCTTTGGGTTTGGCCCAAGACTGTCCTCAAGAAAAAGTTTATCTACTTTTTAAGCAAAAAATTACAAAGCTGGATAGGACTTGTGATGCAGGAATCAAATGGGAATATGTGTCTCAACAAATCCATTTGACCTACTGAAACCAAACTTTTGGCTTTTAATAAAGGATGTCAATTCATGAGGTATCTACAAAGTAAATTAAATACTTGATAGGTTCGATGCCGTGTTTTTAGACTTCAATATGTCAACTGATAGTTTCTTTAGGGAAGGGTAAAGAATATTACTGCTTTTATCTTTCTTTCCTACCATTTGGCAGTGTAAAAAGACCTACTGCTTGTTATGTATGAGTGAATAAGAACATCACAAATGGTACCTGAACTGAAGAGTTCTGTACATGTCTTAACTTCAATAATTACTTCATCTTTCAGCAGCACTGAATTTTTCTCCCTGAAATTGCATTGATGTGGCATGGTATTTCAAATCTATGAACATTTGGTAAATTCCTGGAGCAATTTTCATAGGATATCTTCCTAAAGTGCAGGTCTTCCTTGTATCAGAAATACTGATGTGCATGAGTTGGTGATCTGACCTGTTATTACTTTTAACATTCTTCCATAATATTGTTGGGCACACCCAGTAGTTACTGAATTTATTTTCAGAATTTAAAAATAATTTCTCACAAAAGTGTTGCTTTCATTTTTTTTAAGCACACTTTCATGGTAAGTTACTTTAGTACTTGCTGCTTACGACATAAATAGGAAATGTTTTTAGACTCTAAACATTAATCTCCTTATTGCCACTCTTTGAACAGAAAAAGAGTGCATGGTGCCAGAGATTCAGCCCAGATGCAGTATTTTCCCATGATAAATATATTTTTCTTTTCTTCAGCCCTGCAAAGTACTTTTGTCCTTTATTTTTCACTAATGCTTATGATAAAAAATTAAATTACTGTTCATCCTTTCAATAAGTTTCCCTCAGAGAATCTCTGCTAAAGAACAAACATTTAAAAGGAATGCAGAAGCCTTAGTTTTATACACAGCCCTACTATATTATTCATTGCAATGCATTTTTAATGTCACAGAAAGAAAAGTAAAATATATTTTAATTTCTGAGACTAGGCAGCCAAGTGATCCAGGGAATCGGAAATTCACAAAGGCTGAAGAAAATTGCATCTAGTGCAAAATAAAGCCCACACCAAGCCCCAGCCCTCCTACCCTCCGGTAACTTAAAGCTTATCATGAGTGATTTGTGAAAACTCTACTGGTTGAAAATCTCTTGAGACTGTCACCATGGTGCACAGACACTGGGAACCTCTGACCTAGAAGCATTCGATGTGTTCAGACATTCCTTCCTTTTTTCAGTGAAGAAATAGGTCAGCAAGATTGAGATAATAAAAGAAAAAAGGCTGAAAAACAAAGCTGTACCTATTAACATAGCTGTTGGGATTACGACGAAGGTTTCTCCTGCCTCTTCTCCTCTTTTTACATCTGGTAAAGAAACCAGCCTTTTTTCTTTCGGTACTTTTGTTCATAAACAAACTCATTTTGACTAAATAATTGCAATGATTTATGTGATCTTCCTTTTTAGTATTTGAAACCTGGGTACTATTTTACAAGAACAAAGAGTGAATAATATTCTTTGCTTTGTTTATGAATTGTCAGGGCTAATGGTTTTCTTTGTATTGTATTCTCTTGGAATTCAGCCATTTGTCTTCAATCGACAAGAGTTACAGCATCTAGTGAAGAATCAATTTACAAACCACTCTGAACATAAGACTGCAGATTAAACCTTATGGACACTGTGTTCTTCAAACATGAGCACACCTTTTATTCTATACAACTGTGGAATTTCATCATTGTTTGATATAATAAAAGAAAAGCAGACCAGGATTTTCAGCTTTTGTTCTACAATTCACAATAAAGAGACTAATCAACTGTTATTTTCAAGCATGCATTTTAAAGTTTGGAAATGTGCATGGTTAATGGATATTTCCGCACAGTAAAAAACTTAATTTGCATTGTAGACTGCCAAACATCTGATAGCAGCCCACCCATTACATAAGACAAAATTGATCATAAATTCAAGAACAATAGACATGGTTTACTTTTAAACAGTGACTGTGAGGGCTAATAATTTAAAAAAACATAATTATTTTAATGGTGAAATCATCATATTACAAAAGCAATTCTTACAAAGTGGCAACTTGTTTTTATTTCAATTGTCCCTTATGGATTATTAGGATCTTATTTTAACAGAAGACAGGATTAAATGTCAGTGCAGGTAGTTAATAATTCTCAAAAGGGGACATTACTTTTTTAAGATAAGATATTGTTATTCAGTTGCTTGAAAAAAACCCACTAAACTCAGTGTAAATCTTCATAACATTGCTCCATCCCTCCCTCAGTAATTTCTTTCTCTCATATTGTCAAGGGCAAAGGTCAGAGTTGCCTTGAGATGCACAGTTTGATTACAGACTGCAGGTGGATTTCTTCTAATGACATCAGAAGGTTTTATGGAATTCACTACTTACCCACACTAAAAGGAAAAGAGAGCACTTTATTATTAGTAAAGGCATTTGATGTTAAAAATAGGAGAGTATTAAATGCCATTGTTCATGAAAGCCCTGTGGGAAAGAGGGTTAAGTGAAAAAAAAAAACAAAACAAAACCAAAACCAAAAAACAACTCTGAGATTAAAAAATTGGTTGTAGTTGAAACAAAATTCAATTTTGATGAAAGGAAAGTTCTATGAGGAAGACATTCAAGGTGCCATTTAGACATTTTTGCAGACCACTAATTTGTGTTGATGAAGAAATCTCATTACAGAGTGGACAGGAAATATTCAGGGAACCAAAATTAAAGGCAGGAAAGAAAATGGTCAGAAGTTATAAAGAAAAATAGTTGGATAAGTTTTACAAAGATTAAAGTACAAAAAGAAATCATAGTTCTGGGGAAAGCTGTAAGTATGATGACATCCTAGTAAGGAATGAAGACATTTCTAAAATGAGACTGGTAAAAGTTCTGGAAAGAAAACTGAACTTAAAGAGATCATTAATCTATAGCTTTAAAGTAGGTTTGAAGGGGGATGGGGACAAGGCCAGGCTCAGCAGGGATGAGGTGTGGGAAAGGAAGAACTATAGCAACCGTGGTAGCAAAAGGAAGCTTAAGAGGGAACACCTGAAGCGAGCACAAGCAGTCTAAGACGTAACCACAAGGCAGGAATATGAAGTATCCCTTTGCATCCCTACTGGGATGTTGACACAATCAAAGACTTCTATAAAGTGCTTGTACCTTAAGAGGGGTCCAGGAGAGTTTGTTGATATTGAAAGATCACAAAAACAAATATGATTAAGGGAGTGGAGCATCTCTCTTACAAGGAAAGACTGAGATAGATAAGCGTGTTCAGTCATGAGAAGAGACAACTGAGAGGGAACCTCATTAATATCTATAAATATATGAAGGGATGGTGTCAAGAGGAAGAAACCAAGTTCTTCCTGGTGGCGCCAAGCAGTAGAGCAAGAGACAACGGGCAGAAACTCATATATAAGGCGTTCCACCTGAACATGAGGAAGAACTTCTTTACCATTTGCACTGGAGCAAGTTGCCCAGAGAGGTTATGGAGTTTCCCCTCACTGGAGATATTCCAGAACTGTCTGGACACAATCTTGTGCCTGTGTCCTAGAATGACCCCTTAGCAGGGAGGTTGGACCAGAGGACCCATTGTGGTTCCTTCCAACCTGAACCATCCCTTGATTCTGTGAATCCAAAAATGGAAAGAATGTACAAAATGGTTAAGCTGAGAGTAATCACAGCGGCTAAAAAAAAAAAATATGATACCAAGGAAAATGATGGGAACATTTGAATTTCCAGGCAGTTTAGGTGGAATTGTGTATGGGTGGAAGAAGAAATATTGAAGACTCTTGCANGGGGGAAGAAGAAAAATTGAAGACTCTTGCAGCATTTTAAAAAAAAAAAAAAAAAGAAAAAAAAGAAAATTAAATGAGTCCAAAGCTTGATAATATAAGGAAGCATAGAATCACTACAGCTTTTCATCACGTTCTTAAACTAGACAGTAAAAATGATAAATGAGGTAGAGGGCATGACTTGAGGTGATCTAAAGTTGAGGTCCTTAAATAACACAGATGACATCACACAGCTGAAAAAAAATGCTTGAATTATTGATGAATCAAATTAATAATTAACCTTGGAAGATTGGTTTGGTCATCTTTGACTCATAATAAATGCCAAGAAGATGAAGTGGCAGCAACATGAAAAAGAGTAAATAGGACGGCCAAGTGAAATGTGGCATCTATGAAGTCAAAGAATATGCAAGAGTCCTGAATGTAAAGATGAACCTTGACCACTGCTGATATTTCCTTCAGAATTGAATAAAAGCAGATGTGCTTCACAGTAACTGATAAACTATAAACAGCAAAAACTTTACTCCTCAAGGTGCAAACATCCCAAATCTGTGCACTAGCAGGCATCATTACTCTATGGGCCTGAAGCAGTTACGTTGCTTGAGAGGAACAACTGAGGCATTTGGCATTAGAACAATTTGAAAGATGCTGAATGTTCACAGAATCATAGAAAGGTTTGGATTGGAAGGGACCTTCAAGACCGTCTAGTTCCAAAAGCTCTGTCACAGGCAGGGACATCTTCCTTTAAGCCAGGTTGCTTAGAGCACCATCCAGCCTGGCGTTGAATTCTTTTTAAGTGAAAAGATTAGTATTAAGTGAATCTTGTGAATATTAAGTAAAAAGGTTTTATATGAAGAACGTAAAAGAATTCCATATGATTCCAAGGAAACCTGTTGGATATATTTAAAAGATAATGGCAGTAACACTGTAGATGCCATAACTATACACAGAAAAGAGCTACAATAAATCACAGGAATGCACCAAAATGCCTACTGCTCAGTTGTCTGTTAACTGATACCAATTCAGGGAAAGTGGCCTGTGCAGGAATGACCTATACAACCTCTCTTATCTGAAATGATATTCCGTGATGAAAATATGAGAAATGGACAAAAACAATGAATAAGCTCATTCTCTGAAAAAATGATTTAACTTCATTTCTTGACACAAATGGAGGGGAATAGTATGCTTTGGGATAGTTCTCCTTCTTCAGACATACCATATTAGACACACAGAACCTCTCCTGGTAAATCTCCTTCACATGAGGGAATTTGGACTACACTTGTGTACCAGATGGATTAGGATATCATGCACCACTTGCAGGATTCTTTACCTTAGTTGTGATGTTTGCTGGTTCCACCATACAGGCAAATGTTACTTCACACCTCGGGAATGGGCTTGGAAGTTGATAAATCTACTGTAGATATGAAATAATAAAAAAATGCTTTCTCATTTTCATCATCCCTGCACTTCCATTAATATGGCATTGACTCGCCACATAAAATTAAAGCCTTTTTAGACTTCTGCTTTTTGCTATATTCTGTTTTCTGGAAAAGGCTTACATATAGACATAGGTTAAAAAAAAAAAAAAAAAAAAGACCCCACACTAATTTCTTTCCAGAACATGTTTATTCAATGGGTGCTGCAAAGGGCACCCACATAGCCCTTCTGCTATCTTCCTCTTTTGTTGTGAGAAAGCTGTTACCTGAGCATTTATCTGATCATTTCTTTATTATTTTTCATCCTACTTACCATGTAACTGAGTCTTTTCTGATTAGTGTGAGCACAAGAACTACCCAAGACATCTCAAATTAATCCTATGAGAAAAGTTTAAAATAACCAGACATTGATAAAGTCCTTTTTAAGCTTTTTTTTGCTTTAATCTACCCCTCCATCACTGTTCAGAAATGATCCACAGAATCCAGTTGCGCTATGTGAAGGGATATATATTATTAATTTAAGTATTGCTTCACCTGCCTAGAGTTCAATAACATAAACTATGCTGCATAACAACTAGGGGAGAAATATTAAATTCAGAACACATACCTGTCTTGTGGTTTAACCCCAAGTGACAACTCAACCCCGCACAGCTTCTTGCTCACTCCCTCCACCAGGGGCATCGGGGAGAGAACAGGAAGAGTAAAACAGAAAACCCGTGGGTTGAGATACAGACAGTATGATAGGTAAAGCAGAAGCTGTGCATGCAAGCAAAACAAAAAATGGAATTAATTCACTGCTTCCCAAGGTCGGTCAGGTATTCAACCAACTCTAGGAAAGCCAGGCTCCATCATGCACAATGGTGACCTGGGAAGATATGCTGGTTTTGGCTGGGTTAATTTTCTTCACAGTGTCTAATATGGGGCTATGTTTTGGATTTGTTCTGAACACAGGGCTGATAATACAGAGATGATTTTACTGTTGCTGAACAGTGCTTATACAAAACCAAAGCCTTTTCTGGTTTTCGTATTGCTATGCTGGAGAGGAAGTTGGGGGTGCATGGGAGGTTGGAAGGAGACGCAGCCAGGAGAGGTGATCCAAACTGTCCAAAGGGGTATTCCAGACCATATCACATCAAGCTCGATATATAAAGTAGGGGGAAGAAGGAAGAAGTGGAGTGTCTTTTGAGTGATGGCATTTGTCCTCTCAAGTAGCTGTTATGCCTGATGGGGCCCTGCTCTCCTGGAGAGGTCTGAACACCTGCCTCCCCATGGGAAGCTGTGAATGAATTCCTTGTTTTGTTTTGCTTGCGTGCACAGCTTTTGCTTTTCCTATTAACTATATTAATCTCATGAGTTTTCTTGCTTTTACCCTTCTGATTCGCTTCCCAAATGCCCTGGTGGGGGAGTGAGCAACCATGTGGCACTTGGTGGCTGGCTGGGGTTAAACCACCACAGATTACAAATGTAACCCCTCCGAATGTGCCCGCCTCTTCCCCCCCCCCTCCTTTCTACTTCTTACCCCAGCTCTATATGCTGAATGTGATACCATATTGTATGGACTATCCCTCTGGTCAGCTGCAGTCAGCTGTCCTGGCTGTGTCCCCTGCCATCTCCTTGTGGACCCCAGCCTCCTTGGTGGTGGGGTGGAGTGAGGTGCAGAAAAGCCCTTGATGCTATGCAAGCTCTGCTCAGCTGCCTGGAAAACATCTCTGTATTATCAACACTGTTTCCAGCACAAATCCAAAACATAGTCCCATTCTAGCTACTGTAAAGGAAGTTGACTCTACCCCAGCCAAAACTAGCACAACCTGCCACTGCAAATGTAGAAATGCAAATTGAAAACCCGTCCATTCTTTTTGTCAAAGACTGTGCATGGAGGTATGCCATTTTGTACCGTCAGCGTCTAATGATATTTCAGTCTTCTCACTTGCTTATCAGAAAGAAACATACTTGCAGGACTGGAAATGAACACCTTTCTCCTTTTCAAACTCACATATTATTTAAAATTACCAAATATGGCTTTGAAACTTGCTACTTAACTTCTGGAAAATGTGCAATACTTGCCCTACAACACAACCAAGTTAAACTCAAATCCACTATGTGTGGGGAACTCTGCCAGCCAGTTAAATAGAGCCAATAGTTATCCTGATATACTTGTGCAGATATCAAAGACATCAGTGGGGAAAAAGTGCAAAGATCAAGGGCAGTCATGTCCTTTACAACCAATTCATTTTATGTCAAATCTGCATGTGTATAATTCTGGCTTACATACTCTCTTAATTCATTATTGCAGAACAACTCTTTAAGGCGCTTTAAGAACAACTCTTTCATCATGAAAGCTAGGTTTAAACATGCTGGTTGCTTTATGAAAAAATTCAGCTTGGTCAAGCTGTCTCAGGACTTTTAAATTTTTTTTAAATTTTTTTTGTTGCAGATTATCTGCAAACAAACAGGTGCAATTTTACAGATGATTTATTCAGAATCCTTTTAGTGTGATGCATGGCTTCACAACATGTCTGCTCTGATTTCCCAGCATTTTTTCTATTTGATTAAGTGAATCCCATTTTTCTAGCTCTGCCCCATGAAGCATTTCTAAGCAGAACAGACAAAAGCCAAGTTAATAAGGCAACAGAGAAAGTATTTTGGATGCAAAATTTTTGGCACATCTTTTACATGTGACTTTCATCCCCTGTCACTATAGATTTTTTCTGAGAGGAAAAATGGTCTGCCAAATTCGGAGTTCAAGAGTAAGAGAAGCCTGAGCTTTAATTCAGTCTTCCTACATTCTTTTTGTTCATGACGAGTATTTACTGCAAACTTTTCATATTCTTTTACTACTGCACAAATTTAGAAAGACTAAAAGCTTTCTAAAGAGAAGCACTTTTTAATTTTCCAAACAAGTCATCACTGTTTCCTACGGCAGTCTGGCACCTTTTGCTTTAGCTGGGCCATGAATAAACTACATAGTTTATAGTGCTAACAGCAGGTTTTTCTTAAATACTCGGTTCATAGAATACTTAATGGCAAATGCTTTTTGTAACAACTATTAATAAATATGAAAATATTTTTAAAAATGTTTTAAAGCCTGCTCTTCTTTATTACTATTTCAAAAGTTTAAATAACCTTTCATGCAAAGCAATCTCAGAAAACAATGATGAAGAAAACATGATTGTATTTGCTTTTTTTCCAAAGATTTCTGATAGGAAAAAGAGGTGCAGTAGTAAATAAATAAATAAATAAAAGAACAACGATGCCTTAAACCTCAGGAGTATAAGTTTGAGATTTCTGACAAGAACGTTATGCTCTCTGTCTTTCGCACCCCACTTCTTGACCTGAAGAGGTTGCTTGACCTTCTGTCTTTGGGATGCTGAATGTCAGTGAGAATGTGCACTGGGAGTTAGAGAAAGGGATAGTCTCTTAGTAGTTCACAGTAGTTGAATGAACAAGATGTCACAAGCCTAACTGAACTTCTACCTCAGCTCTATTAGTCACTTACCCCTATGACCTAAGTCACTCCTCTTCTCTGTTCTCTGACTTCCACTCGAAGTTTTGGACTGAAATGTCTGATCAGGCTAAAATAATTTTGTAGACATGTATTTGTAGAGAGCTTGACACGATAAGGGGTTGATCCATTTCAGTTGCTTATGTACTGCTGCACAGGAAAGAAATCATAAAGGACATTTGGGGGACAATTAAAAATTATGTTCTTTGCAATGAAATTTGCTTATAACATGTCCACTTCACCTTATTCCAGACCCCTGTTACTGTCTTGAAGTTATTGACTCCTCTTGTTGTGCCAGTGCCAGATTTTTGGGGGCAGAAGGTAGGGGAAAAATACTTTTTAATATGGACCATTTCACTCATCTACTGCACAGAATCAAAAATATTTATTTGGATGATTCAGAGGGATTGGAAGATGGAGTATGACACTGAATTCAGAGGAAAAGCTCTTACTCAGGACTCTGTGAGAAAATACATGAAACTTAAGGAAAACTTTGTAGAATTATGTTTATATATATATATATATATATTTATGTTCTTGGCTCACCCCAGCAAGCAGCTAAACACCATGGAGCTGCCCCCCTCACTCCCTTTTCCAGTGGGGGGAAGAGGAAATGGAAAATATAAGCAAGAAAACTTGAGGGGAGGAGAGGGGTCAAGATAAAAACAACAACATCAAATAATAAAAATAATAATAATGAAGAAGAAGAAAAGAGAGAAGAAGAAGAAGAAAGAAGAAGAAGGAAGAAGAAGAAGAAGAAGAAGAAGAAGGAGAAGGAGAAGAAGAAGAAGAAGAAGAAGGAGAAGGAGAAGAAGAAGAAGAAGAAGAAGGAGAAGGAGAAGAAGAAGAAGAAGAAGAAGGAGAAGGAGAAGAAGAAGAAGAAGAAGAAGGAGAAGGAGAAGAAGAAGAAGAAGAAGAAGGAGAAGGAGAAGAAGAAGAAGAAGAAGAAGGAGAAGGAGAAGAAGAAGAAGAAGAAGAAGGAGAAGGAGAAGAAGAAGAAGAAGAAGAAGGAGAAGGAGAAGAAGAAGAAGAAGAAGAAGGAGAAGGAGAAGAAGAAGAAGAAGAAGAAGGAGAAGGAGAAGAAGAAGAAGAAGAAGAAGGAGAAGGAGAAGAAGAAGAAGAAGAAGAAAGTAAGTAGAGGAAGAGAGAAGTGAACAGACCAAGTGATACACAGTCACCCATTCACTACCCCCCATGAGTACACTGATGCCCAGCTAGTTCCTGGGCAAAACATGGTTCACCTTTCTAAGCACTCGCATTTCCCATTTCATTTCAGAGCATGGTGTTATATGGTATGCAATATCACTTTGATTAGTTTGGGTGATCTGTCCAGTTGTCTCCCCTCCCAACTTATTGCACAACATTCCAGTCTATTAGCTTGGGGGAACAGAGTAAGAAGCAGAGAAGGGCTTGACACTGCCCAAGCACTGATGAGCAGAAGCCAGAACATTAATGTGTTATCTAAACTGTTTTGGTAAAAAGTCTAAACCTCCACCCCATATGAGCTACTATCAAGAAAGTGAACTCTATCCAGGTCCAGTACAATATATTTATTACAGAAAGAGTAATTTTTTCCCCCTGGCAAGACCAAAGTTATAAGTATTGTATGTCTCTTTCTATAATAGCTGATAAACAATTTAAAGTAATCTAGAGACTGCAGTTCCTTGCTCTTCTCAAGGTGAGTGCAGAGGAAAAACAGAATCCCAAATTAATGCCTTCGCATTAAAAAGTTCTCCACTTTTTAACTTTTAAGGGCAAGAAGAATATCACAAGCTATTGTATGAAGGGGTTACCCATATGGTTCCACACTTAGAAGTTACAGAATACCTTCGGTCTTGAAAATAGACATTATATATTATATACCTTTGCTGCTAAACTGTCTTCTTATAGAGCTGTATAATATTCTGTGCTCAGATACTGTGTTTAAAAAATCAGGTTCTTTTTGGCCAAAGTTATTTGCAAATATATTACATTGATGGTGGTTTTTTTGTTTGTTTCAAATGATATCTGTCCAAAACCCTTGAAAGCACATTAATGATCAAAGTGTTTTGCTTCAATAGTATAGACCTGATAAACAATTTTATCTTGAAAGTCTTCTTGCGATCCAGCTGAAAATCAATCTTGCAGGGACTTTTTATCCCATTCCCAGCACAGTTTCAACTGTCCTGGCCCTTTTTGCAATGTGTAGTGTTCCCATAATATTCCACTTTTTCCACATCATGTAATATGTTTTTAATGTAAAACCTACAAACTTGACATATTCTGAAAATAACAACATTCTCATCACCTTTCCTTTTTTTCCCCATGGATATATGTCTGAGCTCCCACTGCTCACAACAACTTGTAAAGCTTTGTTTCTGCTGACAGATGTTATACAGAACTCAGTAAAATGTGCTGTCTACACAGCACGGTGGGAACTTGAACGATCCCATGCAGATAAACTCATTTGCCTTAGGAGTTTATATTAACTTGTAGGAAGATAGTTGAGCTGCACAAAATTACTCCACCTTTGAAAATGCACCTTGGAAATACTGTCTCTGGAATATGCCACTGCTGTTCAATACTAAGGAACTCAGCCCGAAAAAAAAAGGACTTTGCTTCTGAAAAAAAGCGTATTTGTGAAAATAGAGAGTTTAAATATTTGAAAAGCTCACAGATTAATTCAACTATGCAAAACAAATTACTGGCATTATGGTCAAATAAATACAAACCTTGAATGAAACATCAGCTTTTAGAAAAGTCAGTTTTCATGTATTTATTTTCTTAAGCAAATAAAGACTGTCCCAGAGGAAACTCACAGTACTTTCTTTATATCCTCAGGCCACCTCTACCACATCGTCTGTCTTCCTGCACCATTCTGAAAGTATGATCAAAGTTTTCTCTTACTAGGCGCTGAAAGAGAGGGACAGGTGCTATTATGCTGGGAGAAACAATTCACTTTTATTTAAAATTTCTGAAGAAGCTTCCTTGTGAGCAAGTAAAGGCTTGCTCAGTAGCAGTATTGATTCCTGTCGGAGATTATTACATCTTCTAATGCACTGCCAGGTAGAAATTATACTTATGCACTTGAGGGAATTACAATAACAATAGATGATTCAGATGGTTCTGTACACAGGACTACTAGTGTATAATAGTAATAATGGTATACTATTGTATATACACACTAATAATATATAGAAATAGTAAACATAGTTTGTACATTGTCTATGGATTGTGTTCTTCTGATATTTATAAATGAAAAGAAATAAGAGACAAACTGGTTAAACAAAATATTAAAAAATGGATATTTTTAATCTTTTGCACTGTTGATGCCTGGGGTGATTGTGCAAATATCCTTGTCTGGTACTACTGTTATACGGATTCTACTAATTATAATAGTTCACAAAAGAAGTTTTGCACTGACTAAATAGTTTGCAGAAAATGTCTTATTCAGTTGTCATACTTTAATTGCTGACTCTGGTTCCTCTTTCAGCTTTTCTACCTTTCAGCTTGTCTGCATAAAATGATTTCATACTTAGCAGTCACCAAGACTTCTGAAGTCATTCAGTTAGTACTGCTATTTGTTTCAAGAGGAGGAAGAACATTTGGCTGCTGGCTGACTCTACAAATATTCACAATGCATTCTTGTTTATAAACAGAACATGAACGTAAAGAGGATGGAAGAAATTTTTCAAACTGTGCATGAATATTCAGCATATTGTAACTGCAAGTAACATGGAGGTTTTATATCATGACCCTCCATGCTAACATTACTCAAAGAAAAATGCCCTTGATAAACCCTATTGTATTCATACTTCGAGTGTAAAGTGTTGAAATAAAAAGCTGATAAAGCATAAAGTGTTGAAGTAGCATGTTATTTTCAACATTTTATCAGTCGTTTGCCATTTATTTCAATGCTTTATATAGTACATTAAGTACTCATCTGTCAAGAAGTGTGCAAAGGCCTAAGGACATAGACATGCCTCTGAGCAGCAGCACACTCTAGGGCACCGCTTGTGGGTCACAGATCATGAGAGTAAGACTGAAGTAGCTATGAATGTTACAGGGATAAAGACCACAGGAGGATCTGTGGAGATCTGGGGGCAGCAGAGGTGTGAAATAGCACTGAGTGGGTTCCAGGCAAAAAGCTCTTCAGGATCAATATGACACTAGCTGAGGACAGCAGGACACAAACCTTTTATGTAAGGGTATGAACGTGCAGTAGTGAGGTATTTGTGACAGCCTGGGTAGCAAGATGTGTTGCATTGACCCAATCGATCCTGAACATGTTGTGGGAAGCACTCTCAGTTCTGTCTTATGGAAAATTCCTTAGACTGTGTCATCCATGCCTCTGAGGCCCATTGTCACCTTTTGTGCTATACCACAACCATTTCAGGAAAATGAAATTGGTTTAAAGGATTTTATGGTCAATTAAGTGCTTATCTACCTGGTAGTCAAATTAATTTGTGTATTAGTTAAAGTGCATTGCATCCTTGTGTGAGCATCTTTTTAAGTGAACTAAGTGAAATATTGCCACTATATTTTTGAGGCTGCCTACATAACTGCTTAATGTTCTCTAAATACTCTACTTCAGATTCAGACCTTTAACTATTTCAAACTAATACATCTTGGTGTCTTTGATTCAACACTCTTGAAAGCAAGCTTTTTAAGTTTTTTTTGGTAAACCAGACTAGAAAAAAGAGTAAGAGTAGGCAGAGCAGCATTTCCCATTTCTTCATCTTCCAGAGTTGCATCAATACTTGTGTGAATGATGGAAAGCAAGGAGGTCAAAGAGTGCTCCATGGCTGTTTTTGTTTATATTTCTTTATCACTTTCTCCCAATCCTAGTGCCCTTTGGTCCAGGACTAGTAGACTCCAGATGAGTAGTTATTAAGTTGGAACCATCTTGTTGGGGGTGTGTGTGGGTGTGTGGGTGTGTGTGTGTGGAGGGGACAGGGATGGGTCAAACCTCACGGAGGGGGGCTGGTGTCATATCCCTCATGACAGGCCCTGGAGCCGACATGGGGAAGCCCCAAAGCAGTTGTCAGTCACAAACAGCCAGGGAAAACTATAACACTCCACAGGTCCTGGAGCCCCTAGCCCATCTTGGATTGGCAGGGACAGTGAGAACACTGCCTGGAACACCAGAGGGGCTGGTAGATCAGAGATCCCACCTGGGGAAGGTTGGCCATAGGGACCAGAGAAAACCAAAGGCATATGTTTGCCGCGTGTCGTAACCCTGCCATCTGGATGTGTGAGCGCTCGTCTTCCGAAGGATGGTGGTAGTTTGCACCAAAAGGTGGTAGCTATATGATCCGTCTCTCCCTCTTTCTCCTTTTTTCTTCCTGCTCCCTCTGCTTCTCTTTCTTTTCTCCTTTCTTGGTGCTTTGGGTGGCTTGGAGCTGGAGGGATTGGATTTTGACTTGTGTTGTGGAATAGTACATGCTGAGTCAGTATTGTGGTGGAACACTTTGTCTAGGTTGTGTAGTGGCCTTTTGATCTCTTGCTAAGTTCCCTCATTTTCTCCCTTCAATTTTTAATAAAAAATACCTTTTGGGAATAAGTTGGTGGCTTATTCTCCTAACACTATCTGAAGGTATTAAAGAACCCTAAATATATATTTTCAGGTAAAACTCCTGGCTGAGCCCATGAGCTTCCAGTTCCGGGGCTGGAGTGTTACAAGGACCCACCTCAGCTACCACAGGCCTGTTGTGTATGTGTACTTATGTGGTATCTCAGTGCCTGGGACATGAGATAGTTCAGCACATTCCCAGTAAGATGGGCTCAACCTGTGGCTCACAGACTTTGAGAAAAGGTGTGTTCTTATGACACCTGTACATACAGGAGATAGCAATATTTTCTCAGAATTAACCTGGGGATCGTCCAGTGTTTTGACTAGGCTTAAGTGCTGGTACTTACATGGACTTTAACAGAAGCTCAACCTGTTTTCCTGGCAGGACAAGCAGAACTAAGAAACTCTCCGTCCCCAATCCCTGGAGTTTCTCGAGCAAACTGAATAGGAAAGAAGAGCTCCTTTACCCTAACGGTAGATATATCTCTCTTAACTGGTGCTAAAACCATACATGCATATAGTGGTGTGAATGTGGTAAGCTCCTAGCACAGGAAAAGAATAAACAAAAGCTGCTTGAACACACTTTAGTATTTTTCAGACTTGTATGGAAATTCAGTACCAACAAACTCTTACTTGGCTACTTCACAGACTGAAGAAAATTGAAGCACATAAACCAGCCCAATTTAAGACTGATATTGCAAATAAGGCAAATGAGGCAAATTTGTACTGGAAAAACGTATTTTTTTTTAAATATGTTTTAAGACACAGGAGCTACATTTCCATAAAACAAATATATTTTTGTACAACACTTAAGTATAAATGCACACAACTAAAACGTATATTCATTTATTTTTCTTATTTTGGACAATGTCTTTTAAGATAAACAACAATCCTGCTGTCCTACCCATGTAATGTCTTTTCTGGTAGAAGAATGTAAGCTGAAATATTCAAAGTTCTTCAAAGAATTCCAAATATGGCAGTTCATTAACTGCAGGGGTACAAATTGAGATAAAAAACAACTATGCTGAGTTATGTTTGATGACATCATATGACATTGCACTGATCTGACATATCATATCACATAATTTGTATTATTCAGCACACTTTGAATCAGAGGCTGGAAATTGTCCTGAGCTAATTCTGCTCTCACGTGTAGAACTATTCTAAGGAGGAGTCTGAACCACTGGATTTTCACTTTCTGAGATCATTATCGTATTATTTCTCAAATAAACTGTCCTGGATTTCTGTAGCTGAATTTTTTTTTTTTT
>VWZG01005414.1:0-26083 GCA_013396735.1 Grallaria varia | reverse complement strand
CTGGAGCAGGAGACCTATGGACCCATGGAGAGGCAGACCCCTGCTGGAGCAGGTTTTACCCAAGTGAGAGCTGTGGCCCTCAGGACAGCAGATGTGGAAGAGCTGCTGCCCGAGGGGTGGATTCACATTGGAGAAGTCTATTAAGGACTGTCTCTCATGGGAGGGACCGAACAGAGCAGGGGATGGACTCAGTTGTGGTCCCCTGTAAACCGTGGTGAAGCAGGATGTCCCTCTGCAACCCATGGAGGCCCATTGGGGTGCAGGGACTCAACTTTTACTGTCCCCATGGATGAGTGACCCTGAGGGGTGGGGGAACACACATTGCAAGCTGCAGCAACCGCAACCAACTGCAAGCCCCCAGACAGAAGGAGGGGTGGGGGAAAGTGTGTGTGTGTGGTGTGTGTTTTAAGACTGATTTTCTGGCTGTTTACCTTAGCTTTTTTCCTGTTAGTAAGAAATTTAGGTATTATCTCACTTTAAGTCTGTTTTTGCCCGTAAAGTTGGTAAGTGGATGACCCCTCTCCCTTCTGCCTAGTTGCAGAAAGGGATTTAATGAGTCCATGGAATCTGGCCAGGGTCAACCTATTACATAAACATATTATTTAACTTCTGTTATCACTATTATTGTAATGTTATTATTCAATCCATTATTTCAACTGCTACTGAAAGTTACCATAATGGTTAGCTTTAACAGATATGTCTGAAAATGCCTGAAGAATCTGTGTAGTTTCTCAGAATCCCCTGAAATCGACATAATAGGAAAGTACTGAAAACAGGACAGCCTCTAAAATTGTCTTTGTCTGTATCTTCATAAGTAAAAAAACCCCAACAAAAACTGCAAACTCACAAAAAAAACCCTAACCCCAAAGTCTTTTGGGGTTCTTTAATAGTAATATTTTATCCTTTTACTTAATCTAGTCTTTTCTTCCTCTTATTTGGATAGTGCAATAGAGGTTTTGGTATGAAGCAATCTTCAATTTCCATTTTGCATACCTTACACGGCCTCAGCATGACTTCAAGAAGATTCCCTGGGGCAGGGTGAGTAGACCTCTGTACCCATCCCAGCCAACGTACGGTGATGGCATGCCACTCTTTTTCCCCTTTTTTCTTCCCACTCCTGATCACAGGCTGCTGCTGCATCCTTTGCACCAGCTGTGGACTCCACTGTGAGCTAATCCAATTCATTTACCTTGCAAAAGTACAATATAGAAACAAACAAACAGATTTAAAAAATTAAGGTGTTTTCCTACACTGTGACTTGAATCAGCTTGAGGAAAGCTTTACTGAGCGCTGGAGCCTGTGAAAAGTAGGGGTAGAGCTACAGAATGGAAGTAAGATACATGTGGAGAAGGGGAGACTTCTAGTTTGGTGGCAATGATCTCTTAGAATGACAAAGCTTTGCATGGAAACAGCTTAGCTGCCTTTGTAACTAACTCATTGCTTATCACTAATCTGCAGCCCATACTGGGAAAATAAGTTCACTGTTTTAAACTGCTCCCATTGGAAAGGAAAATTATCCAGGTTGCTGATTTTTAATTAAACTCTCTTGTTGCCTTTCTACTAACAAGAAATGAAACAGGCTTTTGATATGTCATTGATAATTTCAGGCACACAAGGAAGTACAAAAGTAAAAATGAAAGGCCAATATTACCTACAAAAGAACTGACACCCTCAAAAAATATTTATTTTGCAGACTGATGAGGATATGGGCAGAAAAGTTTATTAGTATGCTAACCCCATTACACAGGATTCTATTTTACCATCAAAATGAGACTTTTACTTTGGATTGCAGTAAATGTTTCATCCTGGGAAAAACAGTGAAGCAGTGAATTGATGGCAAGCAAATAGTACCTTCTGATATATCCTCAGGCTTCAACATGAAAACTGGAAACATTGGAGAAAACTATCTGATTCCACTTAAGATCAATATAACCAAGACCAAGCATTCTCTCTTTCATGAACTTTATCTTTCCTCTTAAGAAATTCCTAATTTCTCTGGTGCAGAGGACAGATGCTGAGAGGCTTAGTGACATAATAGATTCCGTATTAATAGTTACTTGCCACTGATTTTTATATCCTGCATTTAAGGATATTCATCATCATCATCATCATCATGGCTCGGCTTTGTGAACGAAGATTTGGGAAGGGCTCTACCCACGCTTGCTGCAAGCGCCCTGATGGCTAAAAAGGCTGATGCAAGATAGGCAAGTCCAGTTGCAAAAGGCACAGCAGAAAGTCTCCATAGGCAGTGTTGGTGAGGCACGGTTCTTTCTGCGTTATCTTTTCTCCTCCAGACTGATTCTGCGTGCATTCTCAAAGGAATCAGCAGCGTTATGGATGATGTGTCTCCATGCCTCCTGACTGGAGGCCGGAGTGGACCATTGATGGTAGTCAATATGGCCAAGGCTGAGGTATTGTTTCAGGGAGTCCTTGTATCGCCTCTTCGGGGCTCCTCTCTTGCGGCAGCCAGTGGCAAGTTCACCATAGAGCACGATCTTAGGGAGGCGATGATCCTCCATCCTGGAGACGTGCCCTGCCCAGCGCAGCTGCGTTCTCAGCAGCATGGCCTCAATACTGGTGACTGCTGCCTGTTCAAGGACAGACACATTGGTCACATAATCAGACCAGTGGTTGTTTAGGATAGTGCGAAGGCAGCGCTGATGGAAGCGTTCGAGGAGACGCAGGTGGCGGCGGTAGATGACCCATGATTCAGACCGATATAAAAGAGTGGACAGCACAATGGCTTTATAGACACTAATCTCGGTACTTTTCTTCAGGTGTTTATTGTGCCAGACTCTTTTAAAGAGTCTTCCAAAGGCAATGTAGGCCTTTGCTAACCTGTTGTCTATCTCTTGGTCAATCATACCATCTGAGGAAATTCAGAGGATATTCAAAGGAAAGTATTTCTACTGTGCTAATTGCATGGAAGATTTTACTGTGTAGGCTGTTTCAAACAGCATAATTAAATGATTTTCAATCATTCTCATGCCAAAACACTTACAGATTTACACCTTCCTTTAATAGTTTGTGAAGGTTATCTACACTGTATTGAAGATAAATGACTCCATTCTAATGTAGAAGATTCCACCAGCAACAACAGTCTTTACTGGCACAATGAATAGTGCTGGAGCCTGAATGCAGCACCATGTCCTCTCTTCCATTGTGACAGGGAGCTGTACTCATTCCACACCAATGCTGATTGTAGAAGTACCAGAGCGGCCTCAAACCTTGCTCATGCTGCTCCAATATGTAGATTGTTGAAGATAGATCTTGCAACACTTAGCTCTTCATTTCTTTTTTAGGGACTGATATAACCATGGCATGAAGGAATGAAGAGGTGAGGCCCAGAACTGTTTGCATCAAAGGAGCTGAGACAAACATACCGGCTGCTTCCTTTAAAATAGGAGTGAAAAGCTTCATGTGAATTGAAAAGGACATGTAGAAGAGAGCAATCAGTTCACCCCATAGTAAATATGCCACTGTTTGAATAGTTCTGAAATGCTTTAAGGGCTTTGTCAATTTTTGAGAATTTCTTTATATTTTAGAGCTGGGACAGCTTTAACATCTGTGGGCCCTATATTACCCATTATTCCCCCAGCTGCCCTAAAAACTCGGTCTGCGTTTATTCTCACTAGTGACAGTTGTGAAAAAGGGTGTTGCTACAGAATGTTGTTGTGAAAATTAATGGTGTTGGTTTCAAGTGAAATTTCCTCTTGAACAGCTTTTTAGGGCTAGAATGGGTTTCTGCTGAAAGTGAACACCCTGGTGTTTGGACTAGTTTATTCAGTGAGTGCTTTCCAGGTCTATACTCTTCTCAACAGCTCTCATACTAAAGGAACACAGTCAAAAGAATGTAAATTTTCTGGTATGGTCTAAGCTGGAAAGGCCTTTTGTAATAAGAGAAGCTTGGAAAGAGGTTTCTGAAAGACCAAGTCAACACTATTTAGTAATTTATTTATTACTTTCTGAGCATGGGTTTAGCTAAGGACTGAAGAAGGGAGGAAGAAAACCTGAATACACAAAACAGAAACAGAATTGTTGTGTGTTGTATTTCATTTTGTCTATAACCCATCTTATGGTCCTGTGGGCATTTATCTCTATGCTAGAATGAAAAAAAAAATGGGAGTAGAGGAAGGATTAAATAAAATGAATGTCAGGGTTTAGGGTTTTCCTGCATTGCCATGAAATATAGAGAAGTAAGAAACCTTGTTTGGTTTAGTTTTGTTTTATAACAACGTTGTGATCAGGTGAGATATAAGTAAGTATAAAGGAGGTAGAGCAAAGATAATTTGTTCAAAGTTAAGAAAAATGATGTGGAGCTAAATTTCTCAAAGGATATTGTTTTTCTAATATGCCCTTGTTTTCTGACTTTCTGCCTCAAGGAAGAAATAAAAAGGACAGGGCAGTCTTTTGCATATGATAAATACGTTGGAAATGTTTGAAATAAAATATTTTATTTTTTAATATTATTAGGACAGATCAGGGTTTCCTTGTCTAGCAAAGACAAAATTTGATTTTTGTTTCTTTAACACTGGTATACTAAATTTCAAGTCCTCTATTTCTTGCAGTCAACAAGAATATGCAAAAATATTAGTGCAGTTCAGGACAGCAAGGCATCAGGTGTTACTTGGTCTGTCTTCCCTGTCAAAGCTGTTCCAGTTGGCATAAATTCCTTCAGTATTAATTAAGATTGAGAAAGTGAGATCAAGAAGAGCTTAATGTATTTAAAAAGTGTCTAGTGCTTTGTAGGTGCTGAAGTGAAGTATCTAAATTATTGTCTGATGAAATTTACCCATGCTCAGTGAAAATATAACCACTTTATCATACCCTTTTTTTTAAATAAAAAGGGAGATCACGTTCCAATAAGATTTTAGTGCCCACCAAAAGTACAAAGGTTATCACTAACAAGAGCATATATATTATTTCTCTGGATAGCTAGTCTTGTTTCTTGTTTCCTTGTTTTTCCTTATGATACCTTATGATACTTTCCACTAACTGCAAGTAAAATCTTTTTGTCTGAATTAGGAGAGATTTTATTTATTTATAGCTGGGCTTATTAGAAAGATATGTAACTGAAGATGTACTGTGATTATTCTTTGCCAGCTAACTGGACAATAATGTGTTTCCACATGGGCTTGTAGAGAAACAGCAACCCTTCAGTGTGATTAGATATTGTATTTTGCTTACAGTACAGATTAAACTAAGATGAGATTTCAGAAGGGGGCTCTGGTTACTAAAGCTAGGTACAGACTGCACATAGTTTATTTTCTCTGTGATACTTATTTCAGTATTTAAAACATCTGAACATCTGTGCCACTAAACTGAAATAAAATTCACAGAGCACCTTAAAAAGGTTCATGTTGCATGTTGCATTTTGGACATAGTTTGCTCATGAGCTTTCTATTTGCATTATTTTCTCTATTTTAAAATAAAAGGCTACCAAGCTAAAAGTTTGCAGTTATTACGAATTAATTTCAAAGCAGAACAAAACAAGACAAAAAAGAGGTTAAAACATTGGAGATCTGGTAGGTAAATAGTTTTCAAATTTTCAGGTTAAAATAAGGAAACCCACTAATAAAATATTCATGACTGAGTTCTGTAAAAGGAATGTCATGAACTGAATGGGCTTCATAAATGAAGAAAGTGTTTCCATATTTGATAAACTACTGATAATCCCCATGCCTCTAATGGATCCAACTAATCTAGTAGGTTTCCAATGGATTCAAATACCAATCTCTAAAAAGTTGAACTGAATCAATACGCATGTAACACACACACTGACAAAGATGAATTAAGCTGTTTTATCTAGCATAACCTTCCCGGGATTATTCATATATCACCTTCAACATGCCTCATGCAGTAAGAATGATTCAAGTTTTCTTTTCCGTTGTGCCTGTCATTCTGTCACATTTTAATGCCGAAATTGTGTTTATTAGGGACATTTTGCCAGGGGGTGTGTGTTCATTTTTGCCTTTCATTCACTGAAGAGAGAAAACTTCACTTTGTCCTTGCATTTTTGCATAGCATCACACCAACGTAGCACGCTGGTGACTTACTGTGCTGTCATAATAAGCATCAAGGATGTGTGAAATGAATTTTGTTGGAACTTCTAAATCTGTTTATTTTTCACTGTTTAATGACTTTCCTTTTCTATTCCCTTGCTGCTTCCTATGGTGCAACTAAAAGTCTGCAAGCAAAGAATAGACTGAATGAACTAGCAAATTACTATGGTAGCCAAAAGTTCATGAAAAATTGTATTCGGTTATGGAAGGAGGGAAAAAGTAAAAAAATAGCAGAGAATTAAGCCAGTGAACTGACATGACAGTCATGACTCCTCCATTTAGAAGCTTCAGGTCAACTGTACAAGTTATGTAAATACACACATAAATACTGAAAAAGTGAGTCAGAAATTGTGGCCATGAATCCACTTTACTGAGGTATAACTTCTTAAGTAAGATCTCTAAGTATGATGGTTATAACTCTTTATAATCAGCCCTTCTTCCTTACCACTTTGTCATACTTGAAATTGTAACTTTACACCAAAATGGTCTCCATATTAAGTGTGAACATTACCCAAAAATCAAGACAAAACTTGAGAAATGCAAAACACAGGTGTACTTTGTGAACCTATAATGTACTTTGCAGAGGCATCAAACAGATACATGTTTCTATCTTTCATATACCTTGGAGAGGATGTTTTCCAGGATACTTTTTACATCTAGGTTGAGCCCAGGGATAAAACATTTGCGTAACAGTTGTATGAAACCGAAACCGTGGGCAGCAGAACTCCCCAGAGCTGTCCTTCCTGAAAAAACCAAAGTAGTCTTTATTAGATTGGATCCTTTATTCTTTAAAATTTGTTCTACCTGCTTGATTGTAAGCTCTAGTAAAAATATAAACCAACCGTATTTGCCCCTTCAACTTCAAATACTGGAGAAAGCAACTTTCAAAAATTTCTGGTACTTTATTGACTTTGATAACATAGAGTATATAGAAACTGTTTTGAGCATAAATTCTTCATCTTGCCAAGAAAAGGATTGGAGATGAACTGCAATTTAAACAAATGAAAAAAAAAACCCATTGTGCATTCAGTTATATAGAAAGAATTTCAGGCTTAATCTATGTGAGGAATGAAAGGAGCCCATCTTTAAATGCTTCATTCAGTTAGTTATTTGAAGGACCATCTCTAAGTCACTTTATATTCCTAAAAGAAGACATAAAAAGAATTTAAGAGCCAAAATTCAGTATTTTAATGGAGACTTTCTTTCCAGTGCTTGGCAGTCACGGGGCTCTGGGAATGTTGCCTCACCTCAGCTGTGAAGTTCTGGCCATGACTAGAGGCAGACTGCTGGCCTGATGTAGCAATGCTTTGTCTCAGGAGTTGGGCACTAACACCCTAACTCTGCTCCAGAAGCTCTTAGGGGCTAGTTGGATACACAGTGTGTAATCTAATGAGTAAACCAGATTATGAGAATTATTTACAGCATCACCAGTAATGAGAAAACAGGCTAAAATTCAAATTAGAAGAAAGAACAGATTAGACTTGAAAAACATTAAGTCACAGAGAAGTCAGATCTCCCCGGGGAGAAGGGTTAAGAATTAAGAATCTTTCATGAGAAATAAATTAAACAATTTCTGAGGTCTATCAGGTTGATTTGTAGGCAAATGGTATATTGTTCTTTGCATTGCCTCTTGTGAAATGTTGCTATCTTTTAAAGCAGCCAGTAGGAACTTTCTTACGCATGCTTTCAGCTAGTCAAAATCAAGTGGCCATAGAGGAGGAAAGAATAAGCCATAAAGTTGATATATTTGAACCTAACATTAAAATTCAACAATAATCCTTCACTCCTTGAATGTGTCTCTATTTTATTAAGTATTTCAGTGCAAAATAATTAATTTATTCGTAGCAAGTAGTGTACTGGTAGCAATATCCTTGAACAAGGGCTGTAACTCTAGAAACCATGCTTAATAAAAAAAAAAACAAACCCCACTGTGCTTCTAGTGACTCCTGCATTATGGGAGACCTGATACTCAAATATCTGAAAGTCAATACGAAGTGAAAATTTTATTAATCAGGAACTAGAACAGGACTTATTACGCACCAAATATTCTATGTTATGAAGAGCTGTTACAGGATATGCTTGGTATAAGCTGATGAGAGCATTATTTGGTCTTTGATTCATTTATTTCTTAACAAACCGCTTACAGGCATGCACAGTTCCTTCTTTTTCTTTGTGACTATCTGACACTGCTTGGGAAAGCAGGTTCACTGTTCATTACAGAAATACCACCTGGAGGATCCTTTCAAAAATCTTCATGTATTCCAGCTGGAAAAAAGAAGTCTACATGTTTTCCATAGCCTCAGACTGCAATTCTGATGTATTGCCATTATCAGTATTGCAGAAAAAAAAAAAATTATATTTTTTATTGTACTGTCTTGTAGACCAGTGTCACAAGGGAAATATCATAGCCTTCTTTATAAGCAACTGTCCTATTTTAGATGTAGGTATATTGTAGAGAACCTTGTATCTAAAAGACTTTTTTTGCAGTACAATACTTTCCACCAAGTGAGAGTCCTTTATTTCCCCGTATGAAGAAGTGCATCACCTATTTACCACTCTTTTTTTGTCCATTTATAATTTAATAATATCTTTACTCTCTTGAGCTTTAATAAATCAAATAGCTTCTCCTCAACATGCTGGTCATTGTTGTCTACTCTCTTTTTACCTTAAAACCTTCACAATTAACTTCTGTCACCTTAAAAACCTTTCTCACAACACATTGCTCCAGTTGTTGAAGCATATGTAATTACATCCAACAGAACCTGTCCTGGGGCGAGCTGATTTCATGCAATTTTTATAACACCTTTTTTCATTATTTAAGCAGAAGGAAATGTTTAGGACAGTGTGATTAAACTGAAATTGGAATATTAAAGGTACTGTATTCTGACAAAAGGCAGACTCCTTCTATCTTTATGACAAATAGAAATCTATATCTTTATTTTTTCAGAAGTAAGGAGGATTTAATCCACTTGGCACCGATATTGGCCACATATCCAGTACCATCATCATTAGGATTTTTCATGAGTCAATATCAGAATTTATTAGAAGTTTATGGCTTGGGCTGTAGCTTAATTCAGTGGAAATGGAGTCAGTGATTAATATGACATTACAAGGCTCTCTAAAAATCTTTTCTGAATTTTCTAGAAAAAAATCTCTAAAAAGCAATCTGAGAAGGAAAAGCGAGTCAGACACATGTTATGCAAACATTTTCAGTGAGGTGTTTCTTCAGTTCTAAGAACTCTAAATTGCCATGTACAGAATACATGAATAAATGTTGTAAACTGATTACTAAACCTGGCTGGGATGGGAATTTCTGCTTCAAGGGACATTCCAGATTGGATGAGAACAAAACACCAACACTGCAGTCTCCTGCTTTGCAGAACAAACTAGTTTGGGCCCCTAACCTCACCCATGATCAGGCAAACTGGGCAGGCAGCCTACCAGGCATCTGGGGAGCTGGGCAGCAGGTAAATCAGCCAGCAGGCAGAAGGAGGGCTGGGCAGGCAGGCAGCCAGGCATCTTGCAAGTCCATCTGCCATTCAGGCAACCAAAATACTGGCAAACTAACACACTGGTTGTCTCCCCAGATGCCCAGCAGGACAGACTGGGAGCTGGTCAGCCAAAACCATGCTTAATATGCCAGGGTAACAACCAAGATAGTCCTGATGCCTGCTGCTTTCTGTCAATGGTTCTGAAGGAATGCATGTATTCCCATGGAAACTGCCAATTCTAATCTTTTGGCATCCAGCTATTGCAGGAAGATACATTTATCCAGCTCCACTTCTTACAAGAGATATGTGTAATTAATATATTGAGTTACACACAGCTACAAAGAAAGAATTTTTTGTCTACAGAAAGACTCAGGCTCAATTTAGGATTAAAATTTCGAAATGTAATCTACATACTGCTCAGTTACATTTATCACGCTGCTCAGATTTGTGTTCTCAAGGTGCTTTGCTGTTGTGCATTTACAGAAGTATGTCATGTACAAGAACTTGTCACCTTCTGCCACTTCTTTCCACATGGGAATTAAAAATAATGCATTTTTCTGCCTCAGTTTCTGATTAAATTTTATCTGGTGTATGTTCTTGGAGCATATATAGGTGTTCCTAAAATTCATATGTAATTGGATGCCATAATGATGCTGAAAAAAGCACTTCTGATTTCTGTTTAGAAAAATGGTTATTCCGTTTACTAAAGACCTGTGTTCTGCCTGAAGGATTTGAAACTCATAGCTCATTTTCTAGGAAGACATCCTAAAGACAACATTTGAAGGAAGTAGATAATGGAAAACTTTGTCTGCCTAGAGGTGATGGTACTATGCCACAAATTATTCAAGATCCGAGAAAGTTGGCCTAGAAAGATTATGATTTAGCCCTCTGCTGGGAGGCTGCTGCTCTGGTTCTGACTTCAGGGATGTTTCTGTTTGTTATACTAGGAGTTCTCTGCTTAAAAGTAAAGAATGTATTAAGAACAGGGGCTGGAACTCTCATCTGCCTATTTGCAGATAAGTACCCTCACCAGTGGGCATATATAATTATTAATGTTTATATTTTTAACCTAAAATATTTTATTTCTCTTGAGCGCTCCAGCTTCAGCAGTCAGGGTAGAAAGTACAACCCTGTCCACTCTGGTTTATAGCCTTGGGTAAGGACACTGCCTTTGATTACTAATGTGGTTTTAACGCCGATCTCTCACAGATGATCTTACACATATGATGACACATATCTTAGTTTAAAAATAAACCAAGATAACTATCAAAGAAAGTGAGGAATCCTTCTGGACTAAGAAAGGGACCTTTCTTTCCTCAAAATCACCACAACCTTTGAAATTAAGAGATTTTAATCAGAAAATGTAGAGAAGAGGATAATAGTTCTTTACCACAAATATATATATTTATATATATAACCAAAACCAGAACAGAAAAAACAACAACACCGTAACCAAAACCCCTCCCAGTGCTTCCACCAGCCCAGCAAGCGGTGGCTGGGCAGCCAAGCAGACTGAGAATAAAGGTGTAGTGGCAAAAAACGAGCACTGGAAAAACCTCTCTCTCACCACCTCCAAAGCAAGGGAAAAAGTGAAGTCCTTCCCCCTCCCAAAAACGAAGACACCTCCCCCAGTCCTCAACCCAGCCATCACATGGGAATGCAAAGCTATTAGCTATCTTTTTTTTTAGGCTTTACGCAGCTGGCTTTGAGAGCAGGTAGTGAGAGAGCTGGGCTTCAACAAAGCCATCCCCTTCTGGCTCCCAAACCCCAAACTGCTGTGTTGGCAAGGGACAAAGAAAAAAAAAAAACCAAACAAAAAAAACCAAAAACCACCAACCAACCAAAAAAAAAAAAAAAAATCCGAGAAAGATTTTGAAACTGTAACAACATTAAAATTTGGGAAATTCTGGTCCCGCTTGGTGTACCTTAAAAGATTGATCTCTCAAAGTTTGCAGGCTTGAGGCCAGGAGACGACTAATGTGCCCTGAATGAAAAGCCTCAGCTTCAGAAAAACGTGGTCATGTAGACACATTTGGAGCCACCTGACAAATCCTTTGAATTCCTCCATGCAGTGATCACAGTCTCTAAGACAGTTTGTGATGCGCTTGTCCCACCTACTAAATTGTTGCGTCTGTGTTACTCTTAGGGCTGTATGCCATGGTCAAGAGGATGAAACAGGAGCATCCCCAACTTTTGAACTTCTTTTATGTGTGTGTCTGTGGGGAGGGATCAGTTCATATTTCAGGACAAAGAGAAAAGCTTCAGGACAAAGAGAAAAGCACTAGCTGCTATAGAATTCAAGATTTATTAGCACTGTTAACTGGTCTCATATCAGCATTACCGAGACTCAGTTCAGTAGCACCCTGTGAAGAAGGTGCACAACATTGAATCTTGCTCATATTGTTATTTGCCACATCTGTGATCTAGATATGTATTGACTTACCCAGACTGGATCTCATATCTCTTCATGAAAGACTCAATATATTTTGAATTAAACATAAGGTCAAAATCAGAAATGAGTAGGATGAAGAAGGAGGAATCCTGCTGGTTTTGACTTCAAATAGGAGGAGTAGAAGAGTCAAGGAACTGACATGTAAGAGAAAGATTTAGGGAGACAAAAGAAGAGGAAACAAGCAAGAAGTAAACAGAATAAAAGCATAAAAGGAGGTTAAGGCTTTAAAAAGGGGAAAGTATAGGAGTCATTGGAGTTGTACACGTGAGAGATATTTTTCCATTTCTTGAGTTTTTTTGAAAAAGGGAGATAATCAAGTGCCTTATAATATTACTAGACATAATATAAACAAGCTTATGATAAAATATACAGTTTTAAACTACTATTAGAAAACAATCTGCAAAAGCTGACTGCAAAAAAGGATCAGAAGGCTCACGGAAGAGAGAAATGTTTTTTCATAAACTCAGAATATAGCTTTCTTCACACATAACTTCCTTCCTTGTTATTGCTTGATAAACATGTTTGTCCTACATGTTCATATCCTCATTCTTCTTTTGAGGGGTCAGCATACTGCTGCAGCATCAGGGAGTCATGCTCAAATTTCAAGGTAACAACTTCCATTTTTTAAATGTTTTGTTTTTCTGGTGTGCAACAAATATGAATCTTTTATCTTTAAAAATGAATTGAAATATTGTAATAGCATGAAGATTTCCCATGCTTTGAAGTGCTGGACAAGTCATCAGTAGCATTTTGGGAAGCACAGATAAGAGTGGGTTTTTTTGCTTATTACTGCCTGCTACCTGGCTGACTGACAGTGTGCAAGAGTGTCTTAGGACCTGTCCTTGGACAGAAGGTTCTCAACTTGACCAGGTTTAGGAGAACATATTAAAACAATACTGAAAACTTTTATTAAAGTTCTAAAGCAACAGCAATTGAAATGAAATCTTCCTTGGTTTGGTGGATATATTCTGAGGCAGCTCTGGGACTCCGGGAGCCCATTTCTCTCTTCCCCAGGTGTACAGAAGGCATGAACACTTTCCCTAGCCTCTGTGACTTCTGTCCCATGTCTCATGATCCACACTATTAATCAAAAACATGTGGAATAATAGGAAATCTTTCACACTAGTGTTTTACTGCAAATGAAAGAGGGAAAGGATGAGGCCAGGCCGTAGAGTAATCTAAGACAGTAATGAAGGTATAATAATATCACTATATAATTATGTGATATTTTGGGTTTGTTGTTTTAGAGTCATCGTATTATCATAACATTGTAGATTGCCCATCACTCTTCTGCACCATTTTTGTAGCGCAAATGGAGCTAATTTCAATTAACTAATTCTCTGACACAAAACCAGTCCCTGTCAATAGAAAGACCAAGGAGCCGGTTGCTTCTCAGCAGCCCTGGGAGAAAGAGAACTATAGATCTGCCACAGAGGAAGCCACAGAACTCAGTCCTACTAATGTATAACGGAAAATGACAATATTGGCAGAAATAAACAAAGAATATAAAGAATTCCACTTGCAGCACCTCAAGGAATTTATTTACGCCTATTCAGCTAGCTAGTGATTTTCAACAGGTAGTCTATGGGCTACTGAAGGATTGGGAGATGTGAAAGAGTTTGCAGAATATTAAGCCTATTTATGAAAGCATAAGCACAGGAGACAAAGGTCTCCACCATGAATCCTTTAAAATCCATAGACTGAAAGAGAGTCAAACTCACAACAAAGTAACTTTGCAACAAATTCACAGAAACACTGCTGAGTTTGGAGGTTATTTCTAAATGCCGATGAGTATGGTATGGAAATAGGTAAAACACCACTGCAAAAGCTGAACACAACAATAGAGATTACATATTTTGACAAAATTTCCTTCCTTGTAATAGTAGTCTAGGTGTAAGTACTTTCTAATTTAAAAGCTGAATCTGTTTTAGTATTAATCTGACCGCTTGATAATGGCTTTCATGAGTTTGATGAAGCAAAATGCTGATATACTTTCCTTCTTTTGAGAGTTGAGAATTTTGCTGTTCACAAGATTTTTCTTTCACTTAATTAAATATTTTTATTCTTACAGACTTTTTTTCATCACCTCCTATATCATGGAAAAAATGCAAAGATAAGGCTGAAGATAACACCTTTCTTTCAGCAATAGTTGTTGTGTTAGACATTGTAGCACTCATGCAGGATATGATATTGATCTTTTACTGTTATTTGGGGCAAACATAATTATAACTCTCTTTTGTTTGCATTGCTCAGTAACACTACAGGTTCTGACAGCTGTATGAACATCTCAGAAGAATAAAAAAAACGTGTGAGAATATTGTTCAGATCAAGTTTTATGAAGTACTGCATTTTTTATGTCTTGCTTTGTACTGAAGTGAAACTCACCAGGCAAATTCACATCTCAGCTTATTTACAAATCAGTAGCATTCTACTTACATACACTAGATCTGAATATAAATTACAATATCCTGATGAAATTTGAAAAGAAATGGTGGAACTATTTATAAAATGGGTAAGATGGGCAGAAGGCTGGAAATAGGAAGCTCAAAGTATTTGTCTTACTGCCACTGTCTTATTGCATGACCCTGAGAAAGTCTCTTCATCTTCAGCACCATTTTCTCTATAGTAGTCTGTTTGCTTTATCTAGTTATATTGCAGACTTCTGGGACAGAGTCTGTGTTCCTCCTTCCCTGAGAGGTATTTTGTACCATAGTGACTGGAGAGATTTAACTGACACATTGATATGCATCAAATTAAGAGATAATTCTACCAATACATTTGGCAATAAAAATTATTCTAAACGAGGAAAGTTTATAAATCATGAGAAGACTCTGACTTCAAATGGTGCACTTCAGAAAGCTGAGGTTTAAAAACCAAGCATCCACTCTGCAACAAAAGACCAGGGAACTTGAGCCATGGGTGTTTCTGTGTATTATACGTTGTGAAATATTTTCAGTAGTTAACCTTTTCCTCTTGAAATGAATTGTGCAGGTTTAAAAGTTCTTTCAAACTGATACGGTAGAGAGGGGGCATTTGTTCTACAAAGACAGAACTGTCATTTTAGACTTCAATGTTACAGGTTGCTGCTATGAAGCACAGTTTGTTGTGTTTCTGAATTCTCTCTTTTAGAATTGGAATGGTCTTGGGTCTCAGCACACAAATGCAGGCTTAAATCCAGGTCAATACATATGTAATTCATTGATGTCATAAGAACTTCTAGTGTTTTTAAAAAATTAAGCATGGTTGTATTATGTTTCTTCAGTTGGCATTGAATGAGTCTAATATATTTGAATAAAATACTTTAAAAGTTGCTCCAGAGTTCAGTGTTACAGGCACTGGTGGTCAGAAAACCTGCCCGGACATACACCTATAACTCTCTTTCAGTGATCATACCACAATTGCATTGTGATGTGACTGTGTCAGTTAAACTCTTTTTGTGTTCATACATTTACAAAATGATTAAGACTTAACTGCAGCACCTGACAGAATATTTAAATAATTAATTAGAAAGAATGCACAGATCACTGAATGACGCTATTGTTAAAAGAACTACAGAACACAGCTATTGTATTGTAACTGCAGATGCATAAGTGAAGATCTGTCTTTGGAAGGTGGTTATTATTAAAGATTTGCATGCAGTTCAGGTACACAGACAAAACAAAAACTGACTATTGGACAGTAGTGACTAGGTTCCATTATTGTTGTCCCAAGCATTTCAACAATTTCTCTTTTTCTTGTTATTTAACTAATTTATTTCATAGTCTTGTCCTACTTAAATGGCCGCTGAACTGAAGAGAAAAAATTGGTTTGATTCCTTTAGCTTCTTTATTACATACAATTTATTTGTGTAAGCCAATAGCATTTGTGCCCATTGATTCACAAATCATGGATTAAAAGATTGAATCTTCAGGTGATCATTCAAGGTTTGGATAGTGATGGGGCATGGATATCAACACAATCAAAATACAAAGGCTGCTGCACAAAGAAGTAATAGTTGCCTAGACTGGAACCATAATGTTCTTACTTGAATCCAGTTGAGAAACCTCTGAAATGCAAGAAACTCTACAAATGGTGAAACAATGGAATAAAAGTGAAATAATTCATTTAATATTGATATTATGAGTTTTAAGATTTCTGACAAGACAAAGTACTTGGGGTAACTAGATAGAAGTCTTTACTATTTGACAAGCACTACACTGATGATGACTTCATTGTGTCTGATATGGCTCTATGCCAACGTAATAAATGAAGATTTTACAGAAAGTGAATATATTTACCAGTTATAAAATCTACTTCTTTTTCCTATGGTTGCATATATAGTGCTTCAGATAGCTTATTGACTAACCTTGAGAGAAGATCGTAAAAAACCTTTCACATCATGCTGAGTTATGATCATATTGGCTCACTCCTGTACCATACTAAACAAATGAAATTATTGTGCGCCACCATAAATGCCAAAGTTCAAATCAACATCTTCTTTTTTTTTTTCCTCTGGAAGAAATATTAAAGTATAATAGATTGCTTATGTTTAAAGATGTATTTTAGAGAAAAAAAAAACAACCCAGTGCTGTATAAGAAAATCTGATTCCACTGTTAAAATACTTTTGATAAAAGCAGAAGAGAAATAGAGCAGAATTGTGCACTTATAAAAGTATTGCAACAACATGATGAAATATCTGCTGATGTGACCAGATCTGGCAAAATAAGGAAGACAGATATATAGAAGAAAGTAAGTGTTTGCTTTGTTCCTTTCTGTGTTCTATTTCTTTTATTTTTTGAAACATAACTTGGGCAAATTTTCTTGCCTTTTTAATGCCTTTTTAATTTGACTTGAATTTTAGCTTGCTTTCTGTTTTCTATATTAGTCTATCAGAAGAACACTTTCTAAAGCCACAGAATCTGCAAAACACTTGAAACGCTCATCTAGTTCATCCTTGGCTATCATTCCTAACAAAAGTTTTTTCTAACCTCCTCTGAGATTACAACCTACCTGGACAATGCATTCATAGGGTTTAAGATGTTAACAATTGGCATTTTCTCTCATGTTTACTCCGAAACTGCTTATAAATCATCAATTGCATCTTTGAATACTTTGTTCACACCAACAGATTAGGAAAAGCATATCTAATGCACGTACTTTCAACCTGCTTCTGTAGCAGGCAGTGACCAGAGTTCCAAGTCATTCAAACATGTCATTTTATTATAAAGAGAGCTGAAGTAGCATTCACCTCTAGAATACATTTGTTGCTTTACCTTCCATTTAGAGGACTGAGTACTACCTGAGTTCTACCTGTGGAACTTCAAGAGTCACATCTGATACTGCATTTCTTATTACACTGTTAGTATCCCATGTGCTGGCTTTATTATTTGGAAGACATACATGAAAGAGGTAGACTTGAAACTCTCTGAGCATTTCTGTACAAGGAAATTATCATTTGGGAAGTTCCATATATCTATAAGATTTCAATTTCTTCTTTGTAACAGTCCACCAGATGGTTTCAGTCTACAGCAACAGTTTGTGACTTATTGCTAATTGTAACATCAACACTTATGCACAAGGAGTCTGCATTGGTGCCCTCTTCAAGAGCTCGAAAGCTTTGGATTTACAGGCTAGAGTGTTATGTACTAATGTTTCTTTCATATGAAAAAAACCCCAACCAAACTAAAACAGAAAAAGAAATGCTGGCAGACTTTCCATGAAATTGCTGGTAAAGAATAGCGGAAGAAGTGATGTTTTAACTTGCTCTATGATTTTGCATGGAATGTGTATTGTTTGGCTTAAATGTGTAAGAAGGCCTAATATTGAATTACTATTGTTACATAGGTGCAGGTTGGAAGAGAACTTCTGTCTTCTTGAAGCTGACCTCCAGCCCAAAAAGCTCAGCAGCCTCTGCAAAGCAGGATGTTAAGCGCTGCAGAGCTGCTTCTGTGTGAGCAACGAGGGCGGCATCATCAGCAAAAAGAAGCTATCTCGCATTGGCCTCTTTAGCCATCAGCGCGCTTGCAGCAAGCGTGGGTAGAGCCCTTCCCAAATCTTCGTTCGCGAAGCCAAGCCATGATGATGATGATTGTTACATAACTTAAGCTGATAAATATAAAACAGAGCATTTGCAATATGCATAATTTGTAATTTGAAACTTATTGCATTTTTGTACAAGATCCAGAATGTTTAAGGAGTTATAATCATAGAATCATTGAATCACAGAATTATAGAATAGTGTGGGTTGGAGGGGACCTTAGAGATCATTTGGGTCCAACCTCCCTGCCATGGGCAGAGACACCTTCCACTAGACCAAGTTACTCAGAGACTCATGCAGCTTGAGCTTACACTATTCCAGAAACAGAGCATCCTGATGTCTATCTACCCTCTTTCAGTTTGAAGCCGTTATCTCTTGTCCTGTCACTACATGTCTGTGTAAATTATCTCTCCTCATCTTTTTTGTAGGCTCTCTTCAGGTACTGGAAGACCACAATTAGATCAGCCTGAAGTCTTCTCTTTTCCAGGTTGAACAATCCTAGTTCTCTCAGCCTTTCCTCACAGGAGAAGTGCTTCATCTCTATAATCATCTTGGTGGCTGTCCTCTGGACTCACTCCAGCAGGTCAATATCTTTTCTGTGCTGGTGACTCCAGTAAATTAGATTGAATCTTTCCTGATTTCATATAAAAACAATTGTCTGTGAGGGTGGTTACCTAACAAATGGGTCAAAAATATAGATAGGGTCAAGAGTCTAATAATAAACAAGGTTATAAAGGAATAACCTTTGGGAAACTATGAAGCTGAATTTGGCGTATAACAGAGGAATGAAACCTGAAGACTATCACTAAATTTGGCACCTGCTTCTTCATTAATACAAGTAGATAAATTCTCATTTATAGTTTCCAAAAAATGTCAGATAAGTTGATCATCAATGTTGCTTCACAGCCATTGGCAGAAAGTAACTTAGAGAATTCAGTAAGCAAGCATGCAAACACTTGAACCATATTGCTCCTTTAAAAAAATATCAAGGCATAATCAGGCTATTTTTGTGTCTTTATACATAGTAGTACACATCTTTTGGATAGAGGACATCTACTTTGGAAAATCTACTGTTCTTTTGCATCTCTATTTGCTAAAGAACATACTTGTTTTGGGGAAGTCTAGTAAAAAATTCTAATTTCCTAGGGTTTCTTTCCATAGGGAGTCATATACCAGATACAATACAAAAGATTACTTTGAGGTTGTACTTTTATATGAAAAAGATCTGTCAATTATACAATGATACAGCTTTTTGTGACCCAAAAGCTAAATTATTTTATTTTAATTTTTTCCCAAGACACTTGGTAGGTCTGCTTTCTCCTTTGCTTCTTGATTGAAAGGAAGTGCCACTACTTCATCAGTTTAATCTGTAAACCACTTCCTATATTGCACCCCTTCTTTGGCTATGAAGAGGGAGATTGATTTTCAATTCTTTCTCTCTAATTTTCAGATCACCTAACTTAATGGAGTTGGCTCTGCTTACATTTAAGGTCTGCTCCTGGGGGTCTGAAGCTGAAAGACACACATCACCTTCATTTTTCATATCCCGTGGTCATGTTATCTCAAATAACTGAACTCCTAAAAGGGTGGATACTGAAGCCCATTATATTCTGTTCTGCCTCACTTCTAAAGAGCATTTTAGAGTCCCCTTCCAGCCATGCCCCTCCTGCAAAAAACAAAGTAGTTTTCATAATGACTGTTGATAGCCTTTGTGTTCATTACCTCCTTTCTGAGTACCTTCCTAATTTTGTCTTTACAAGATCCTATTATACAAACACACTGTTTTGAGCCATGATTATTTGGATCCTCACTTGAGTAAGGCAGGAATCTTTATCTGTATTAGTTTGCATTGGCTTGGAAATAAAAAAAAAAAAAACATTTTGAGGGAGATGGAAAATTTTTTTGTGAGTCTGAAGGACAATATAAACTACTTTTGCTGAACTACAGATCATTAGAAATTTTCCATGATTGAAAATACTGACTCATCATACTTGTAGAAAAAGTCTTTCATTATCCTATCATGCTTCCTATATGACTACATGAACTTAAGTGCCATCTGTCAGCTTCTTTTGGAGAAAAAGACTTACATGAGTGGTAGTTTAAACATAAATTCTAAACCTCAGTTTACCTATCAAGTATTACCCTGACTAAATGCATGGTGATAAATCAAAAGACAAGGACCAAGAAAGAAATTCCACAGGAAACAAAAGAGAAGCAAAATGAAGGTGGTGTCATACAGGAGAATGAAGGATTTTTCGAGGAAAGCTCTTGACTGCTGACAGCCTGGCAAAGCAAAGTCTGTCAAACAATGCATTTCTCAACTCACATGACTCAGAGCATGCCTGTCCCTAAAGGGTGCTGGTTTGAAAGGAGTGACATTGTTGGATATATGAAATGAATCAGAAAATACTGACCCAGAGCAATGATACCTGTTAGTTGGGTTAGAAACAAATGGACAATTTCCCTCAGCCACCTCTGAAAAAGCACCTCTGGAAATATAGTGGACCTGGTAGGGAGAAAGACACACATAGTTCTTTATTCATTTTATCCATTACTTTGCACACTTTCTACTTTTAAATGAATAAATAATGCCCTATTTTGAAGAAAATATTTTTAATTCAGTGTAATCTCTTTCTGTCATTGTGTCCCACTGCCTAGAATGAGAGGACATATAGGTACCAAATTAACTTCCTGGGGCATGACCTTTACAGATCCCATAATCAGGCCCTAAAATCATGAGTATGAATAAAAAAAGTAATCAAACCAGCTACATAAATAATCACAGAAAACAAGTATTTCTTGTTAGACAATATCTTAGTGGGTCATAAGAAGGTTAAACCTGTGTATATGCTTGTATCACAGCTAACATGCTAATACAGCAAAATAGTAACATGATTCAGATAAACATAACCATCGCACAATTACTGTACAATTGTTTTTGTTTCTCACCAAAACCCTGCATGTATCCTGTACGAAATAAAAAACCATATTTAATTAAATAATATGTCAGTGTCTAGAGAAAGATCTGTGCAACAACTGTCTTTTTTCTTCCTGATGAAAATGCAAAACTAACCATTAATAGTTTATAAATGAGGCTTAGCTAAAATTGGAATAATGTGTATCCTGCTTTAAGCTAAATAAAAGTAGAATTGTTCTATAAAGTTTGTTGATGTAAAATTCCAGACAATTTTTTTATTTTGGAAATGTAGCTTTAATTATTCATTTTTCTCAGGGCTCTCTCTTAAGAAAGGAACACGTCTTTATGCGCTACTTTGCTGACACCTGAAAAAAACCCCAAAAACAATAAAAAAACTTAGAGAAGCTGGTAGTAACTTTTTTCCCCTACAGAATCCTGAAGTTATGCAGTGAAATGAAAATGCTCATATCACAACCTAAGCTTTTATCTCTAAAACAGAATGCAACTTAAACAGGATATTGAATATTGATGCAATGCAAAACCACATATTTAGATTCAACGCAGGACAAATACTTCTGCAAAACCATGTGATGGAAAAAAAAATTAAATGCCTGTCTTTCCTGTAGCCTGCAAAGTGAATAAAAACCTCAGAGTCTGCAGTTTGCTTAGTGTATTAACCTATGGACCTCAATATTGTAAAGTGAAAATATGGATCAACTCCGACACTTCATGTTCATAGGACAAATAGAGTTTGGATTAAATAATTCTCAGGAATCTGTGGGAAATCAATAGTGTTTACAGAATTAGTAAAGCTTAGTTTGGATGCTGAATCTTAAACCTTTTGTTTGTAAGTTCTTATGAGTAAAGCCTTAAGGTAAGCTTTGTTCCCAGATTTTTGATTTTCTCTCTCTGACTTCAATTTTGAATGTAACAAGACCTAGGAAAAAAAATGGTACTGAAACTGGCTTAATGTGTTTTATGGATTTTCTGACATCAAATTATTATTACTGGTCCCCTGTTGACACTATTGCACAAGGATGTCTTAAATGCAACTTCCAACCATTTGATTGAGATTTTTCTATAACGAAGTTAAACTCCCAGGTAATTGTCAGTAACCTCCCTGGAATACTGAGAGACTCTAAGAGACAAGAAAACACAAATGTTTGGTGATCTGAACTGAAAATAGATCTCTGTGCTGAGATAGTCAAACAGAACCCTGCAAGCATTTGTATGTGTACACTGTATAGGAGAATTCACATGAAATAATGATTCAATATTTAAGATGGATGGGAAATATATAAAGAAAAGTGACATTCTTAAATTAAATTTCTGTGAGGAATCAGTGATTGATAGCGTGGCATAAATAACAGAATTAAGCATATGTCTGCTATACATAGTGCTAGGTGATTATTTTCTTTTTAAAGTTCTTCCTCTGTACCAGTCACTTGGAAGGAAAGAGCACTGAAATGAGAAATGACTTCATTTACATGCTTGCAGATCTGCTTCTCTGTATTGTGATAGTGTTGTACAGAGTAATCAGCAGTAAAACCATCAGAGATTAAACAAAGACCTTACAGGTCATGCAAATGCTGAAAAATTAGAACACTTTTTGCATCTGTGTGAAAACCTGGTAGATCACTTGATACTGAACAGTAAGTTAGAGTAACAGCAGATGTGGAGGATTCTTTAAACATTACTTTTTATTAAAAAGCCTTATAAACTAATGGAAACAGATGTCCTCAGAATTATTTGAGAGGCTGGTTTTGAAACAGGGACTTCAACTTGGTTGCCATTAAAGTTGCTAGAACTTTAGGACTGGGTTATAGTTTACAACTCAGTCTTTTCAGAGTTAATACCTCATATAGGGAGGCATGTGAGTGTGCTTTTATTCCAGAAGAAAATGGTAACTTTGATGTCTGTGGATGATGTCATACAGATGATATTTTGCTTTTGAACTTTAGGTTGTGCTACTGCATTACTTTGTTTCTTGCAATATGCTAATGAGTTTCCTAACATACCTCTGTACAACAGAATGAACTAGGCAACCTAGGGCAACCTAGGTCCCTGGGATTTAGGCAACCAGAGTTAGAGAAGAATAAATTCTCCATACCTGCACAGAATTTAACCCTTCATCAATGAACTTACTGAACTCCACCGAATAATGTTCCAATAATTTTCTTCATGTTAGTGTTTGTATTTCTGCGCTTTCTGTAAGACACCTTTATCTCTGGTTAAGCCTGACCTTCATGTAACTTCCTTCATGGATCTGTATTAGCATTCCCAAAATGGAACCAAATCACAGCGCCTTTTCCCTGACACTTTTTAAGGTCTTTCTTTTGTGCCCTCTGTACAAAGTAAAAGGAAAGTCTTGATTCCTTAGGTTCATGTTAGTTCACAACAATGTGAGGATAGACCAGATAGTGCAATGGCTAAGACATGGGTGGGATATAGCTAGCTTTTTTCTCAGGAAAAGGGCAGCAAGATAGGAGCTGAGCGAAGGCTGTGGTACAGTTCCACCAGGCCCTCTGCCAACAGGAAAGAAAAACCATGTAGGAGGGGCAAAGGGGTAGATGAAAGCAAGAGAAAAATATTCTGCTCTGTTAGTGTAGCCAAAGAATCCTATAAAATAATTTCAAATAAACTTCAGTGACATCATGCCAGTATCAGCTGACAGAAGATCTGATAAATGAGACAGTCATCTCTGCTGCCACCTGTTACCCAGCTGCTCAGGGATTAATTTGATATGAAATTTCTATCTATTCTGGAGAAGGTGCCCTGAAACTGGAAGGCAGTTGACCAGTTTGGGAACTGTCTAGATACCTATTACCTGGCTGTTTTTAGGGAAGAGGTTATAGATCTTGTGTTTCAACAAGCAAACATGAACTTCCATTAACATACATGAGAAAATAGTCAGAGAAGAAAAAAAATCCCAGCTGCCAGTAAATTCAAGATCCATCAACTGAGAGAAGTACTGAAAGAATATTTATGAGTTGTGTAAATCTATGTCTAAACCACTTCTACTTTCTTTGAGCTCTACAACTGGGGTTCATACAATCTACTTTTAGGAATTCTTTAATTTTAGAAAAGCTACAATGTGCCTGTCTTTTTGTTCAAATTGGTCACCTTAGACTCACTATATAGTTAGAAGAGAAAAATGTAAAATTTTCATTGGGACAGTTGTGGTTTACTTAGGCCATATGGATCAACCCATAGAAATACAGGTTTCTCTCCACTAAGTTCGTGGTATTTGGGTAGGTCGTGTGGAGAGCTACAGCTGGCCAAATGAATCATGAATCAGGCTCCAAATCCCCTTTGCATCCTGAGACATCATGGAAGGAAAGTATGTATTCTGTTGATCACTGGTGTTCCAAGTTTGCTCATTTGCCAGATCATAAAATATTCCATGTTACAAAGAATACATGCATTTCTTGCTATGTCTCTTCAAGAAAATTGATTTGTGAGAGAACACTAGTGTATTGTTTTAGTAGTACAGCTGATCCTCTCTTACATCATTTTTTTACAGTGAGGGAAGACTTCTGTCTATAAATTCATTTAACTTCCCAAATAGTTATACTCCAAAAAAAGCCAAGAAAAAAAGTAATTTTTTTCATCCCAACTCCAGCTAGATCTATCTCTGTGATTTTCTGAGCTAAATTATTTATTTATTTATTTATTTGTTTGTTTGTTTGTTTGTTTGTTTATTCTGGCTGTGCTCCAAAGACAGATACTCTGAGTCAGGGAGTCCATGAAGGATAAGTGGAAGATATGAAGCTGTTTAGTTCATAGCTGTAACTCATGGAGTGTGTAACACTTACTAATTTAGTATTTTCCCATGGCAGGCTAACTGCTTACCTACAGAGAAAACTTAAAGGAGTATCACTTGTTGGGCTTTTTGGATTTTTTCCTATCACTACTGAAAATCAAAGAAGCCGTCTGAGACACAGACATATAAGTGTACCAGTTTAATTTATAAAAAATTCTGTGAAATAATTAAAATGGACTTTTGCAGTCAGAGGGGAAGGTAAGGCATAAGTGAGTAATAACTCTCAAGAAAAACAATACTTTTTGTGTGGTTAATTAGGGCTCTAGTTCACAAAAAACCCCATAATCCTTTAGAAAGTGGATTCCACTTTGTATAATGAAAGGACTGGAAAACAGTGAAGCAATAATGTCTTTCTAAGTAGGAATAGACAACCTCTCAGATTGTAGAGGCTGTAAAAATCATTCTGCCTATGACATGACATCGCAGTAGTTCATCATAAGATATCAAGACATTTCGGTCAAATAAAAGGGAAATATTTAGAGACAATCTGGAAAACTCATAGGGAAATTCTCAGCAACACACTCTGTATAGCAGATATGAAGAAAAGGATCTTTGGGCCATAGGAACCAAAAAGTTCCAAACAGAAAATTTATTTCTTGTTTTCCTTCGGACAATATTAGTTGGTTTTACAAAGTGTTTTCAATATTAATATGAAATATAAAATTTCTTAAATCACTCAGATTGGCATTTGCTTTTACCTGACTAATTCCCCAAAGGCTCTGTTTATGGCCAAGAATGAGATACTGCTTAGTGTGCAACTTGTATAAATAGGAAAGAACTACAATAATATAAGTGCTTTTCTGGATACTACCATTTCACCATATCTGTACACTTTATCTTGGCTGCAGTTTCTGTTACACTGAGGCCAGCTGTACCATTTGAATCCAGGCTGGAGGGAGTTCCAGCTGTGTAAGTGCCAGCTACTACGTAGCTGAGCCAAGAGAAGAGCAGCTATGATAAAATAGGTGGTAGAAGATGTCACTAATGTGGAGGCCATGGGAGAAGAAAACAAAGGAGGCAAAACATTATGGTATCCAAGTCATAAAGAAAATTAGAAAACCAGATTTGGTTATTGAAAATAAATTATCTATATGCTATATCTATCAAGACACATACGCACACACACACAAAGAGATAAATTATGTAGAGGTGTATATATATCATCATCATCATCATGGCTAGGCTTCACAAATTAAGATTTGGGAAGGGCTCTACCCACGTTTGCTGCAAGCGCACTGATGGCTAAAGAGGCCAATGTGAGATAGGCAAGTCTGGTTGCAAAAGGCACAGCGGAACACAGGTGGTGTTGGTGAGGCAGGGT
>VWZG01005413.1:0-12836 GCA_013396735.1 Grallaria varia | reverse complement strand
GTTAATCTCTGTCACTTTCTTCAAGCATGGTATGGAATCATGTTACTCTGGTCCTGTAAAATTGCTGAAGGAAGTGCTCAGTTAAAAGAGCTGAAGATGGAGATGATTTTATCATTGTAATATGGTATAATAGGGGAACATGACAGTTATAGATATATATTGCCATGTTGTGTTCAGAATTTCCTCAATTAAATTAGCATAGGAGAACTGTAGTTACTGTATTTTCTGCAGGTTTCACACTGCAAAAAATACGCAGATTTTTCTCCATGGATTATCTGTTTTCTTTTGATGTTTTATGCTGACTTTAGTGGGTGTGTCTACAGCAATAATTTGTTATAGCAGTAGAACTGTTTTGATGCAAATCCTCCGGACACGCATTGTCACCTTTTCACTTGTCAGTTTGGTTAACAGAGTAGTTTTGGTGCGCATAAACTAGATTTGTTTGGGAGAAACCCTAACTCAGAATACATACCCCCAAATGCTGTATATGTACCTATGGGAGACATTAGATCATGGGCTGTTTCCTTATGATACACCTGTAATATTTTTTCCCTTTACGAAGCTTTGAACTATATGTGTAGCAATTACATTCAGCATACAGGATTCAACTACTCCAAAGTTAGTGTCCAACCTACACAAAAACATATGCAAAGAGCTTCAATATCAGTGCTTCACTGTGCTGACCCACTCCTATGGCTCCAAATTACTTGCTGATATGGACACAGCCAGGAATCACTTGGCATCTTATTACTTGCTCACTGTTAGTCCAAATAGAATAATTTTGAAATGCCTGCTCACATAAAGAGTATGCTTTCTCTCTTCCCTGCTCCCTGCCCCAACCAAAGTTACACTTTTTCCAGTTTTTTGTTATTGATATTGGGGATTTGATGGGGGTGGTGGTGCTGGTGGTTTTTGGTTTGGTTTGGGTTTGGGGTTTGTTTTGTTTTGTAGCATAGTTATCTGAGCAGGTAATTTCCTTAAAGGAAGGTTTACTGAGTTTTTCAAATAAGAAGCACTAGGGAGGAATACATTAAATAAATCTCATGTTCAGAGCTTTCTTTAGCAGCTCTAAATTATGACTGCAGTATGTATGTAATAATGTGTTGCTGCAGAATGTGCAAGATACAGAAGAGCCACAGTCCATAAATGCCAGTGGCATTCTCTCTCTAAAGAAAGTTTTTAGAAGTGCTTGTAACACAATAAGGTTTAAATTCCAGAAGATGATGGGTGATAAATGGGAAAGACTTCCATGGTTAAATGAATGCTTGTTATTAACGTGTCTCCTCTTTCTTCACTGATGCATTGAGTTTTGTTTTTTTAACTTTTTTAACATGCCATGTGAGGTTTTTCATAGCTAAAAAAGTTGCTTGTATGTTTTTATGAACCCACTAAACTTAAACAGATTTCTTTAGAAAAATAATGTGGATACATTTTGCTTTCTTCAGGCTCAAGAATGTTAAAATAGAAATGCTTTCTTGAATTCCCTCTCCTGGCTCAAGTTACTAGGTGGTCCCAAGTTACCAGAAGTAAAATTTATAAATCTAACCCCTAGTCTAGACATTTTCCAGCACTGACTGCAGTTCAAAAAATATTAATGTCTAGCCGGCAAAGTGAAATTCCCCCCAGTGATTTTGTAAATGACTAGAAAGTTAACCTTTTGCCAACTTCTCCTTCTGTGCATAGAAGTTATTAAAAAGAATCCAGGCATTTATAACTAGGGCTTTTAAGACTGAAACACCTTGGCATGACCCTTTGTGTGTCCTTCTGTTTATTCAGGCTTGGCCTCTGTGGCTGGAATGTGTGAGCCTGAAAGGAGCTGCAGCATTAATGAAGACATTGGCCTAGGTTCAGCTTTTACCATTGCACATGAGATTGGTCACAAGTGAGTGAGTTTAAAAAAAGAATATGTTTTAATGTATCACCTTTTTAATACTAGTTTAATAATAGATACTACTTTTCTTTCTGCACCATCTTTATTCTGTTACTCCATTTTTCTGTATATAGTATTAATGAGTGACAATACATTTTATTTAGTATATATTACCAGGGGCTTAAATTTAGAACTGAAGACTCATTGTTTACTCTTTGATTTCAGACTCCAGTTAAATCTGTCCTTCTGAGGTTTGATTCACAACCTTCCTACTCCTTTTCATATTTTAAAATACTTGGCTTTGAAAATTTTCTTTTCCCCCCTTCTATTTACCTTTCTTTATAAAACAAAAGCAGTTAAAAGGTAATTTTTTTGCTTTTTGTTGTTTTGTCTTAAATATAATTCAAACTACTTTCATTGAAACATTGATTCTGTTGTTGATAATTGTATACTTTTAGTCCTCTTTCACTCAAACATGAAGCATACAAGAGTGGCGTAGAGTATTCATAGCATCACTTGTTACTTTTAAAGCATCAGCATATAATTTTAAAGAGCGGGTTGTTATGGTACTGATAAAATCTGAGGAGTGTTTGATCTAGAAATATTTCAGGCCTTCCCTCAAAAGACAGCATTTTTAGTACACTGCGATGACGCTAGAAGGACTAGGCACCTTCTTTTATCCGGAGGTTTCCTTCTTTGTTTACATGGATTGACCAACGCTGAGTTATGAATGACCTACTTTTCCAGTGACTAACTGATGGACCTGTTAAAAATTTCAGTGCAGCCTGAAATGGCAGCTAGCAATCTATTGATCAAAAAAAGGAACTGGAAGTAAACAGTTATTTCTAACCTACCCATTATGTGAGATACTTACTGGGCAATGTTCTCATTTATATTATGTATGAAAAGAACACAGTACTGTAAATGAATTTTAGGATTCAAAGGTGATTCGAAAACACATGTAACTCTGCTAATCTTAATCTCCTTCCTTCCTTCTTTTCCCTTACTTGCATGAGCTGAAAAAGATAGGGTAAAGGAAAATATATTTTTACTGTTGAGGAAAGAGCTCCTCCAATCACTTAGCGCTTATAGTTCTGAAATGTCTGTAAATAAAACCTCAGTAGGTGACTACCTATGAGTTTGTCACATGTTTAACAAAAAAAACCAGTGTTCCAGTACAATATTTTCATTTGAATTCATATGTCATACAGCTACATTCACTAATATTCTCGGTAATCCGAGAACAGTTAATTGTTGATAAGGACTTCTGTAGATCATCCTAGTCCAACCTCCCTGGCAAGGCAGGGTCATGTGGAGGAGGTTGCACATGAACATGTCCAGGTGGGTTTGGAATGTCTCCAGAGAGGGAGACTCCAGAACCTCCTTGGGCAACCTGTTCCAGTGCTCTGCCACCCTCAATGTAAATAAGGTCTTCCTCATGTTGAGGTGGTACTTTCTGTGCTTTAGTTTATGGCCATTATTTCTTTGTCCTGTCACTGGACAGCAAATCTGGCTCTTTTCTTCCGCCTTTGAGATACTTGGTTATGTTTTATGGATGTTATTTCAGAGATATGTGAAAATAATTTAATATATGCAGCTGTTTTATCATGCAAAGCTGGTATGATGATCAGAATTGATTTGAAGAGCTTGGACTCGTTAGAATCAGAAAAAAAGAAATCAAATACAGTGATAGCCTATATCCTGTTATCAGAGGAATGTTTTTAACCATCTGTGTTTTCTATGTTCTGTATCTTTTGAATTCTTGTATATAAGGCCTTTTAAAATTCTGAAATCTCAGCTCTTTGAGGCTTTCAGCCACTTCTGTATCTGGTATGATATGTCAAATGCTGGCTTGAAAAGAAGTAGAAATCATATTCATTTAGCTTTTATCCAGTGCACAGTGATTAAAGAAAGTTGCACTGCAAGCTTGGTGTTGAACATTAACATGCCATGTAGCCACGTTCAGTAAAAGCTGGGAAGAATATGTGGGCAACAGATCTTCAGGTTCTGTAATGTTTTGTGGTAGCTGCGCATCACCTGTCATTCTACCCATGCTGTGACTGAATGCCTCTAGAACTTTACCAAAGTTGTTATTTCTTCTCAACTTCCTAGTTTCCAGTAGCCATTTGAAGGAATTTGCATATGTGAGTAAGATAATTGTTTCAAAGAGCCTTGTAAATGTTTATCTTTGGCTGTGCCTCTTTTCAGACTTGGGAATAGGAAATTGACTTCATTGTCAGATGAAAAATACAATTATTTAAGGGTCATGTCTACACTGAATATGTAACATAGAACAAAAAAGCACTCACACAGTATCACAGAATGGGTCAGGTTGGAAGGAACTGGAGTGGGTTGTCCAGTCCAACGTCCGTGCTCAAGCAGGGTCATCCCAGAGCACATGGCACAGGATTGCATCCAGACAGTTCCGGAGTATCTCCAGTGAGGGAGACTCCACACTGTCTCTGGGCAGTCTGTTCCAGTGTGCAGTCACCCACACAGTAAAAAGTTCTTCCTTGTATTCAGGTGGAACCTGATACATGGGCATCAGTTTCTGCCCATTACCTCTTGTTGTATTGCCCAGCGCCACCAAGGAGAGCCTGCCTCCGTCCTCTTGACATGCTCCCTTCAGATACTTGTATATATTGATGATGTCCCCTCACAGTCATCTCTTCTGGAGGCTGAATAGGCCCAGTTCCCTCAGCCTTTCCTCATAAGAGAGATGGTCCAGTCCCCACATCATCTTTGTAACCCAGTGTTGGACCCACTCCATGAACTCCATGTCTCTCCTGTACTGAGGAGCCCAGAACTGGACATAGCACCCCAGGTGAAGTCTCACTAGGGCTGCGTAGAGGGGCAGGATCAGCTCCCTCGACCTGCTGGCAATGCTTTTCCTAATGCACCCCAGGATCCCATTGGCCTTTCTGGCCACAAGGACACACTGCTGGCTCAGGGACACCTCGTTGTCCACCAGGACACCCCGAGTTCTTCTCCACAGAGCTGCTTTCAAGCATGTATTTAGTTCTGAATTAGTTCACACAGCCAAAATGTGCCTGCAGTTCTAGCACTTCCTAAGAAGTCTCTTTTCAGTGTGTATGCAAAGTAGAAAAACGCAAATACCCCTCATGCCATATGAGAAAGTTCATCTTCAGTGCTTGAGTAAAATTTCTAGTCTAGAGATACTTTCATAAGCTGCTTGTCTTTTCCTCATTCTTCAGTGATCAATGAGCTTCATGTTTCATCAGTGCATTGGGTTTGCATGACCCTGTTTTGGTAGCAGGGGGGCTGTAGGATTGTCTTCTGTGAGAAACTGCAAGAAGCTTCCCCAGTGTCTAAAGAGCAAATACCTGCTGGCTCCAAGACAGACCTGCTGTTGGCCAAGGCCAAGCCCATCAGCAACAGTGTTAACACCTCTGGGATAATGTATGTTAGAAAGGGTATAAAAAACCCGCTGCACAACAGCAGCCAGAAGAGCCGAGTGAGAATATGTGAGGGAAACAGCCCTACAGACACCAAAGTCAGTGAAGTGGAGGGAGAGAAGGTGCTGCAGGCACCGGAGCAGAGATTCCCCTGCCGCCTTTGGAGAAGACCACGGCAAGGCAGGCTGTCCCCCTGCAGCCCACGGAGGTCCACAGGGAAGCAGATAAATCCACCTGCAACCCATGGAGGACCCCGTGTTGGAGCAGGTGGTTGCCTGAAGAGAGGCTGTAACTCTGTGGGAAGCCCTTGCCAGAGCAGGTTTGCTGTCAGGACTTGTAACCCTGTGAAGGACCCACACTGGAGCACGCTGTGCCTGAAGGACTGTGCTCCATGGAAGGAGCTCACACTGGAGCAGTTCGTGAGGAACTGCAGCCCATGAAAAGGACCCATATTGGAGAGTTTTGTGGAGAACTGTCTCCTGTGGGTGGGACTCCATGCCAGACCAGAGGAAGAGTGTAAGGTGGATGGAGTGGTAGTGGTGTGTGATGAACTGACTATAATGTCCATTCCCCATTTAGGACTTACTTTGAACCTGGGAAGAAGGGATGGGTGGGGAAAAATTGTTTTAAGGTTTAGTTTTTATTTCTCATTCTCCTACTCTGATTTGATTGGTAATAAAATTAAGCTAATTTCATCAAGTTGGACCTGTTTTGCACAAGATGGTAGTTGGTGAGTGATCTCTCCCTGTCTCTGTCTTGAACCGCAAACCTTTCCTCATCTTTTCTCTGTCCTGTTGAGCTGAGGAAGGGAGGGGTGGCCACCTGGCATCCAGCCACAGTCAACCCACCACAGTCAGTGAAACCTCAGCTGCATTGCAGGACCTGTGTTTTAGTGAGATGTTTTCTAGAAGAAATGTGTGGCAAGGAATGTATTTGTTGTACAACTAGAAGGAAAATACTCCAGTGTGAGGTATTAGGAACACATATACCAAATTCGTAATAAGTTTTTCAAAAATGGTTGAAACACAACTTGGATGAGTTGTACTACCACCACCTCCTGTCATCTATCCAGCTGATGCTGTCATCATTGTTTTGTCTATGATGACAATGCCTTCCATCTTCAACTACAGTAGGACTGACAGATTGTCTCAAATCTACAGTGTATGAAAACCTCAACAGCAACCAGAACACATTAAAATTATTCCTGCTAGGTGCCTACGATTGACTGAGAAGAATGCCTTGAATTTTTAGGGACAGTTTAATGAACGTTTTTAGTTTCAAAACCAAAACGAACCCAACCACAAAACCTGAACAAAAATGTGTCTGTTTTTTGACTGGACCAGCCACATAAAAATATAAATAATTATTTTCTCACTTTCTCACTCCCTCACCCTCCACTCCCTGCCCCAGTCTTTCTTGTTGAAAGAACATTGGTTTATGCCTGCTTTGTATTGCAGGTATTAAAAAGTTCTCATTGGGGTTTCAATTTCAGTGATGTGCATATAAATTGAAGTGTCATAAACATGAGGCAAAACCCCCAATTTTGTGACATGTTTGTATTTAAAATATGAAAAATATCTGTGTCTAAGTATCTGTGAAATATTTGCATTTTTAAATTTATAATACTAAGATAATTTTTATAACATTAAAGCATTCTTACCAAGAAGAACTATTGTAGTAACAATCCACAGGTCTTAATAAAAGTGCAAGAAGAATAAATGGGGTGAAGTGGAAGGTTATTGTAACCTTCAGGGTATCTTGAATTTCCAAAGGAAATCTGAGCTCAGAAGTTAGCTTTCTGATTGGAGTCAGTGCTTTCCACTTTGACCTGCAATACAGAGACCTGCTACATCCGTGCTATGGCTTTGTGTAGAACACAAGCCTTACTTGATGTTACTCTTGTGGCAAGGAGATTGGATAGCTATGGCAGTGTCATCNCAGAATTATCTCCAAATGTAGGAAATCAGCAGCTAAGGTTAAAATCCGTGTTAAAAGACATGAAAATGGAAAGTAAGGTGCCTAATTAACCTGGATTCCTCCCTTGAGGAATATTCAATGTTAGCTAGTTTCAATAAATGCTATAAATGTTTGGAATCCTAAATTAAAATAAATTGATTTTTCAAGACAATATTTTGTATTATTTTTTCTTCCATTTGTAATGTCATTTAAAGTTGAATTGCTATTTGCATGCTTTTAAGAAGCTATAATCAATACTTTTATGACACTGGCTAGAAATATATGGAGGCCTATATAGAAAGAGGAAAATTTTCTGTGAAGACATGGTATGGGGAAAATATCTATAAAAGTAAAGAAAAAGTGCTGGCCTTTATTACTGAAAAAAATGTTAAATCTGATGATTGTATATTCTCCAAAATTTAACCTCATAACAATTGACAAATATTTCACTACTAGTAGACACGGGAGTAGTTAATAAAATGATCATGTATGTCCACACTAAAATTGTGCTTTGTTCCATGTAGTTCATAGCTCTGATATTGTATGTCATGTTCACACACTTTTTGTTGAATGAAATTATGCTGAAATGTGCTAGTTTTTATTTTATTCCCTCCTTATATATGATCTGTAGTCACTAAGGAAAGACATGGTAAAGTCATGGCTATGTNGAGAAGTCTGTGCTGTACTTTCTCTAATATATCTGTAGAAGTCTGTCATTTCCCCATAACAAAGTTCAGGTTTCTGGGTAAGCTGCATTTTTTTTGGTAAATTAGAAATTGCTGTGCTTTTAAAAACCTCATACATTACTTAATATTAGATGATGGTCGTATATAAAAATTGTATTTGATGGAGTGTTTGGTCATCAGCCATAACTCAGAGAAGAATGGTACTTAGGAAATAAATGGGAAAAATGTTAGGATAGNAAGCTATAATCAATACTTTTATGACACTGGCTAGAAATATATGGAGGCCTATATAGAAAGAGGAAAATTTTCTGTGAAGACATGGTATGGGGAAAATATCTATAAAAGTAAAGAAAAAGTGCTGGCCTTTATTACTGAAAAAAATGTTAAATCTGATGATTGTATATTCTCCAAAATTTAACCTCATAACAATTGACAAATATTTCACTACTAGTAGACACGGGAGTAGTTAATAAAATGATCATGTATGTCCACACTAAAATTGTGCTTTGTTCCATGTAGTTCATAGCTCTGATATTGTATGTCATGTTCACACACTTTTTGTTGAATGAAATTATGCTGAAATGTGCTAGTTTTTATTTTATTCCCTCCTTATATATGATCTGTAGTCACTAAGGAAAGACATGGTAAAGTCATGGCTATGTTTGCAGATGTATTGAAGCTGACAGTTTTCTTAATGGCAGCAAGTAGACTTTCTAGGCTATGTGAACTACATGGATAAATTTAAAAGACACTTTTTTAACAGTTATGAGAATAAGTACAACGTACCCAAAACACATTAATACAAAATTTGTGAAAAAGTTGTATCTAATATAATAAATTGTAAGTTTCTCCAAGCAGATTGTAATTCACCCTTTAGGTCTTCTATCAAGTACAAGAATACTTGTTCAAACACGCCTTCCATCTTCAGACTCTAGTAGAGATTTACTGTTAGAAATTTTTAAAGTATTCTTCACTGGTGCACTTGATGACCCTTCCCTGCCCCTTACTTCTTTGTCCATAAATGTTAAATCAGTTTGTCTGAAGCTGGAGGGAGTTCTAGCAATGTACTGGGGTCAAGATACTTACTTGAAAATGGCCCATTTCACTCTTACCATGTATGTCTATCTCCTAGTACAGATAATTAGTATTGTAAAACCTCTTAAGGTTAAAGTTTATTTTTTCTCTTAGAAAGAACGGTTTTGTTTTCTGAAGACTTATACGTAGTTTTTGCAGCTATAAATCAGCTTCAGATAATGGACAAGAAGGTCAAATGCTTGATTTTACAGTATTTATTTTACTTGTGTTCCTGTAATTTTCTTGACTCACTTGATTCACTGTTCTCACATTTCTTTTTTGTGCTGTTGAACAATTGGCAGAGCAAAGTAAAAGACTCTGCTTTAAAAAGAACAAGATGAAGTTCATGTAACTCATGAATCAGTAAGAGACCAAAAAATTAACATACTGTGTTGCATGAGAGAAATGAAACATTAGCAGTCTGCCCATTTTTCAATTCTCTGAACACTGAGACAGCTTGGAAACGGTTTGATATGTAGATAATTAATACTACAGTTGGATAGCATAGATAATTGGCTGAGAAGAAGCTTTTCACCTGAGTAGCACATTTCAGGTAACTTCAGTGCTGTTACAGTACACAGTATAGAAAAAAACCTCAATGCAGAGTGTGGAGATGCATTGAGATTGGTTTGGATCTGTTTTCTCCGAATTCTAAGTGTCTGCATAATAAATAAGAACAGAAGCATCCTGACTGTCCCACAAAAATAACTGCTGCCGTTTCATATGTGTCAGCAATAAATGTTTTGGCATCCATAACCATCATAGTTTAGAACCACCAAACAAATCAGTAACCAAATGAACTTGTAGGGTCCTGCATTATTGTTCTTTCGCAAGATAAGGGAAGGGCAGACAAGTTAACATTCACATCCTTCCTTCTCCTTATATTCCAGGCTCTCTGGTTATCTCTTGCTGTTTTATTCAGTGCAGCTGACACTAGCTGTCTCCTCTGGGATTTTTGAGGTTGGATCTTAAGTTGTATGTGTATTACAAATAGTTCTCTCAGATAATTTTTTCAGATACAAGATAACAGATTGCCAAGGGTAAAAAAATTGTTCAGTTACAGATGTTAGTAAATGAAACAGGCACAGAGCACTAGTAGAATGTGCTGCCTTAGAGTTTTTTTAAACATAGGCAAACTACAGATAATTTCAGGAGAGTTTCTGTTCTAATTTTGAAGTTGTTAGTGTTGCTGCTTTGCACAGTTCTCAAATGTAACGTAAGTGCTCTCTTGGGAAATGAGGATCCATAATCCTTGAAAAAAACCAAGAGCAGCTGGGTTAGGCAATTTTCCTTGAGGTGGTAGGTTGAAAGGTAACTTCACAGAATACTTTCTGTGTCACTTGAAAAGTTTTCACTCTCTTCTGACTCATGTGGCTGTTCTTTTAAAGGCAAAATCATACTGGTAGTTTTAGGTAGGCTTTTTAAGCCAGTGAAAGAAATACTGTCTATGTATGTTTAGTGAGTTTGAAAGAGGTAGATAAATTATAACAGTGACTCCATAAAAATATTTTTGTTCCTTCCTTTCTTCCCTGTCTTTCCACACTGATTCAGTTGCAAACATGCTTTTGTAAAGGACCTAGTTCTTATGTAATGATGGCCAAATATAACCAATGTGTTCTGATCAAAATAAAACTGGGTCAGAAATGTATTTCCATCTTCAATCCTGCCCATGGGAGTGGAAATTACTGGACTGGAATGGCATGCTGCCGTTACCATCTTTGGAAATAGATGACAGTAATTGTAAAACCTCTCTGCAAACAGAAAAAGCTACCTGCACCTAATGATCAGTTTCCTCCTAAATTCAGAAGCAGGGGCTAGTAGAAAAGCCTTCTTGGAAAGTAATAGATGATTTAAGTGAATGAATATTTTTGAAAAATGAGAATATTGTTGGCCCATGGAAAGGCATTGAGTTCCTGTGTGCATCAAAAAGTGCAGCTTCCAGTCACAGTCACAGACGTGCTTTTAATCAGACGTACCACTGCCACTGTCAGCAACATAATCTTTTTCATAAGGAGAGCTGTAGAAGGAAAGTTATTAAACTGTGAAGTTTGTTCTTCTATTTATATGCCCAGAAGATAAAAATATAATTTCCCAGACTGTTGAAGTCTGTAATTTTTTTTAACAAATGAAGTACACTAACTAAGGATGAGTTGGATATGAGTAACAGTCTGCGTGATCCAATTCAACTGATTTCTGTAAAGGAGTAATTTGTGGAGTTTATTAAAAATTAAGGTTTTCTATTTTCAGAAATTCTACAGAGGCAATTCAAAATGAAAAATTTCTGTTTGAAATATCCCAGATTCTAGGAAATGATTGCCATTGACAACAGGTCAATAAAACACATTTTTCATTGTAAAATTCTTATTTGGTTTGTTGCATTGGTCATCTAAGTTCTTTCCTCCCATAATATGTACAGATACTGAAGACTGATCATAAGAATTAACATTGATCTGAGGGTTTCATTGCATTACATGCATTACTTAGATGAGTTGATTAAAGCTGTATTTTTTATATGCGAGGTGTATTCTTTATTTGATTACATAATTGTTTGAGGTGTCAGTCATACCTTTCCCATGTATAATGCAGCATATGGCTTTTTCCATTTGTGAAATATCATAAACTGAACCAGATACGTATAGGCATTGCTACAGAGTAGGTAATCTGTAGGGAGACATGCCACAGTCAAGGTAGTAATGCTTTTTTGATTATGAAATTCTTCCTGAGCCTGTAGGAAACATCCATCATTCACTGATGTTCTTTTTCCTATATCCATACAACTAATGGGATTTGGAAGGAATGATTATCAATACCTTGCACTTGTAGATTATTCTGATCAACTGAAGAGGTGAAAGAGTTCTCAGCGTATTGAAGCTCAGGGTGACATTGAAGTATTGTATCTTGAAAGAGTACTGTTATGTTTTCTTTAAAAGCTTTAGAAAATAAATAAATTCTTTCAAAAGTCTATAGGACAAAAGAAGATTATATAATTAGCTGTATTCTGAGATCTGAATTAACTAAATAGAACTTTACTGATTCTGATTCTCCACTGAAGAGTTTTTCTGTACTAAGTGTGTTTATTTAGGTCCAGTGTGATTTCTGTAAAGGTGACATTATGTGTTAAGAGATGTCTGATGCTGTAGAAAACTAATGGGCTGTTTCTCTCCTCCTCTTTTGAGCAGTTTTGGTATGAATCATGATGGAATTGGAAATTCCTGTGGGACCAAAGGTCATGAAGCAGCAAAGCTAATGGCAGCTCATATTACAGCAAACACCAACCCTTTCTCTTGGTCATCCTGCAGTTGGGATTACATCACCAGTTTTTTAGAGTAAGTAATCTCTCAAGAAAAATGACTTTTCAGAAAATTTACAACTCTGGGGATCAATTGTAGAGATATAGTGACCTGTTATGATAGTTTACATTTTTAGAATGAACAGAGATTACATTTCTAGGTAATGGCAAAAGCTTCTTTTACTCCATTCCCCCTTAACAGTTCTCATTTTTAATCTTCTCAAAACATTTTGAAGTGCTGGTCATACCTTTTTACCATCAGTCTAAGAGTGAGAAATAGAGAAGGGCAGAATTTGTCTATGATTGATAGGAAGTATATTTTTTATATACATACATAATATGAGGGATTCTAATGAAGGGAAGAAGGCTATGGCCCTGTTCCTTGTACATGTCATTTTTGACCTGTTTTTCATGCAGTCTTGTGAGTTTTTATGTGTCAGTGTTCTTTGGTAGCATTGGTGAGAATATAAAGATTATAGGAGAAGATGGCATAGGTCTTTATATTAATACCTTAAAATTGTGCTAACCTCTACTTCTGTGGTGAT
>VWZG01005412.1:109635-134417 GCA_013396735.1 Grallaria varia | reverse complement strand
CCTCTAACTTAACAACGACAATGGTGTCTCTGGGTTCCATAGTTCTTCTGTGCCTGGGAGCCCAGGTCCTGTGTGAGATGGGGCAGTGGTACAGGTGTGGGGATGCAGGAGAGCCCCGAGAGTGGCCATTGAGCTAATCCTCTCCCAGGAGGAGGGGAGGATCCCTCAAAGTCAAAGCAGGCTGTAAATGCCCACTCCTGGTGAAGGGGAGGGTGAGGGATGAAGTCTCGGGTCCTGCAGCGTGGTGGGAGCTCCTGTGTCTTCTCCCTCCCAGCTGCAGGGAAGGAGGAATGTGAGTCTTACCACAGGACACTGATCCAAAGCTTGGTTCTTTCCAAACACGGGACCACAGAACATCCTGAGCTGGAAGGGACCCACAGGCACCATCCAGTCCAACCTCTGGCTCTGCACAGACACCCCAGCAATCCCACCCTGTCCCTGAGAGCATCATCCAAACACTTCTGGAGCTCTGGCAGCCTTGGGACTGTGCCCACTGCCCTGGAGAACCTGGTGAGTGTCCACCACCCTCTGGGGGAAGAACGTCTTCCTGAGATCCCACCTAAAACCCCCTGGCAGAGCTCCATCCCAGACCTGGTGTTCACTGCTCTGCTCCACGGGCCACCCCGCAGTGGGTTTTCCCTCTGGGGATGTTTATTTTTGATTCCTCACTTGGAGCAGGTAGTCAGGCTTGGCGCTGTAACCCCTCGTTAGTTGCCTTTAAAAATTAGTTAAATGACTGATCAGTTCCCTGTTGAAAGGCAGAGGTGACATCATGTCCCTTTAAAAACAACCCACTTGTCACAGAAGGCACTGAAGTCTCAACAGCACTTCATGTTTTTAATACAGACCTTCCTCCGAAAACGTCTTTTAGAAATATGTAGGTAATGAAACTGTCAAGCCCAGAGCGAGTGTGTGAATGTCTTCATGGAAAAGCACCAACTTCTGGGACCAAACTAAGGGAAAATTTATACTGTAATATTTCCTAAGAGTTGAAGGTCAGAAAAGATGAATATCAAGTGAAGCATGTTCTTATAGATAAAGCACAATGGATGGAAAAAAAGTATAATATTTATTTATATATAAAGCACTATGGCTGCATCAGCCATACAGACTGAATGGTCCTTTTTAAAACCCCTGCCAGCCTCCAGCATGGAAAAATGCTGTCCTGTTACTTTCCACAGAGCTTCTGCCCCAAGGAGTGCTTGCAGAATTTTGCCCAACTGGATAAAGTTTAATACAGCTAAATATGTTTAAGATAATAAAATAGCAAGAGCAAGCACTCAGAGAGGGACAGATGTGGAGATGTGGAAATTCTGGGCTGCAGGTTAGATTTTTTTTTTTTTATTAAACAACAATTTCAGTGGTCATAAGTGTGCAGCCAGGAGTTCAGAATTACATTGCCTCAAGGACATTACTTATTTTATTGAAAAGGAGGCATTATGTGCACGATGCTCCTCAAAGGAATACCAGGACAGAGGGAAAGCTGCATCTGAGAGCTCCAGATGGTCTTTGTCCAGGCAGTTCACAACTTCGTGTTGAGCTGGCCATACACCCAATGTGTTTGCTGCCTTGTCAGTACCTGCATTCAAAAGAAAATCATCTATTCGACCAAAGTTCTTTACTTGGCCAAGAAAGAAAAATGTTGTTTTATTCACCCCTTTTCCCTGGACAGGAAAAAATGTTCTCCAGGTGCTTCACTGTCAAGCTCTTCCTCCCCAGTGGCTCATTTTCCTTTTACTGCATCTTCCAGGGGTTGTGACACACAGGTGAAACAGCTCCCTTTAAACAACCTGGTTGTGTCACAGCAGAGCAAAAGCACTGTTGTTTTGTTCTGCAGAGCTGAGGAGCACTTGCAGGGATTGATGCAGCCTCAGCTTTGGCTCCGTGCACAGTTCCCTGCCAGCACGGAGAGTTCTTTCTGAAGACTTGATGGCTGGTGACAAAACCAACATTTCCTCGTGTCGCTGTGCACGCAAACACACAATTTCAGTGCCATTTTACACAGCTGGTGCTCAGCCATGGTCCTGTATATATAATTGAAATTAACTTTATTTTCCCCTGTCTTTTATTCCTTTACAATTTACGCCAATCTGTTCAGCAAAACAAGCCTTACAGAACTGTTGATAATTTTCCAAGTTAACAGGCTCCCTGAAGAAACCACCCAGTGTTTACTGGCATGCCATCTTCATGGGTATTTTATTCTTTATGTGACCTCCTTTCCATTTAAAAGTGTCAGCTCTTGCACAAAGTACCTTTCAGTTTATACACTACCTGCAAAAATCTGCTTATAAGTCTTAACCATTCCTCTTCCCACATTTTTTTTCCTTCTCTAAAAGCACAGTCTTCTGTGTTTCTGGAGCAATTACTGTCCTTATTCTCTCCTCCACAGCACCACCTTCAGTCATGGATGTGGTGACTGCTGTACTGAACTCCGACTGGTTTTTTCTTCAGTAAAAAAACATTCAATATAATCACCTAAATTGTGCTTGAAGAATGAAAGGGCTGTGTGCCATTCAGCACACACTCTAAAGGCAGGAGGGAAATTGAAGTGAAACATTATTTTTGCCCCTGTATTCTGTATATACTTATTTTTTTTTTCACATGCTGGCATATGCCTGGGAGAACAAAAAATTGTTTTGTGTAAGGGATCAATTGTTCTGTTTAGAGCACTGTAAGTAAGAGCAGGCTGGCAATTTTTGTGCTTTGGAAAACTTTGAAAAGAGGGATTTGTTAAAGTGCAGCCAAGGCTCCGTGAGAAGAAGATGGTTCAGAGTGCAGCCAGTATTGCATCACCATTGTGCTGAGGGTACAAAGAGCCAGAGCCACTATTCTGTAAAGATATATTGGAACAGTAAAAAAAACAGGTTGCTAGTTAATCCCTGTGTGGCAGGAGATGGAACAGGAGGAGCCATTTCCCAATTCCAGTGTTTCTCAGAATTTATATCCATTTTCACCTACTTTGTTTTGCACTGGATCCACTCTTCCTCACACACGTGCATAAGGTTTTCCTATGTATTTGCTGGTTTTCCCACGTATGTCCTGATGCATTTTGGTCTAGATTCTGCTTCCTATTCAATTCAGATAGATAGATTTGCCTTGTGTAGTGCATGGGGTACTTGGTTTTCCATGTCTGTGACTGAGCTGAATGGTCCTGTTGTCCATTCAAATAAATTTTGACAACATCCAGTGGTTTAGGAAATGAGTGTTACCAAAGGTTGTTTGCACGGGGACTTGTGTAGACAGGCAGGACCTTCCCTGGTGATCATCATCAGGTTAGCACTGACCTGAAAGCCAGATAGCACATTAGCTTTGTTTTTGAGCTGATAACATGTGCCTTTTCTCAGGGGTGTGTCAGTTCAGGAGTGCCACCCCTAGAAGTGTCCAAGGCCAGGTTGGACAGGGCTTGGAGCAACCTGGGATAGTGGAAGGTGTCCCTGACCATGGCAAGGGTGGAATGAGATGGGTTTTAAGGTCCCTTCCAACACAAACCATTCTATTTATTTGATGGCACTTCCATTATCATTGCTCCATGCTTTCCATGTCGGTGCTGCCTCGGATCACAAGAATTCCAAGTGCATCTGAGGAACTCAAGTCTGCCTTCACGTCCTTGTCCACAGGATTTTCCCTGGAATAGCTCAGATTTCAACCCTGCCCGAGCGAGAATGGCCCCACCTTAACTAAAAACTTAGCTTGTTCTGTAACTCAAATGTACTGACTAGAACACTGTCTCATTTGCAATATTAATACTGTTAGAACCCTGCAGCTAACCAGGATCAATCTGTAGCCCGTATTTTTTATTTACCAATTGCATTTCTTTAAACCTGCCACTAACACCTCTGAGGGATCCTCTGAAGACAGAAGGTTTATCCATGTTTCAGTGGTTACCTCTTTGGACAGGATTTCTGGTAATGATGCTTGAGGAGTAAAAAACACCCCCAACTTTATTATTAAAGTCACTCTACAACAACACCTGACACCAGATGGGGTGACTGCTTCTCTGCAACTGGTGATTCATTTACCAACAGAGACCAGTCCTGCAGATTTTTCACCAAGGAAATGGTGGATCTCAAAATACAACATTTACCTCAAAAATAGTCAAAATACTACGGGGAATCTTCTGCTTTACAGTATTTCTGTACAAATTAAAGCCTATGATGGATGTGCTTATGGCAGCAGAAAAGTTACCTGACCAACACAGTGCTAGAAAAATCCATGGAACTGATGCCAGTAAACCTTGTAAGGAGAAGAAAATGCCTACAATTTTGGATTTTCAGGAGTGTGAAATGAAAATCCTATTAGTTGTGGGTTGTAGTTGTATTGTATAATGATCTTTGAATAATTTTACTACCAGGTTTTGGGGTTTTCTAGAGTGGCATTGAAAGTTTCCTCAATCTGTTGCCATAGGGTTGGTTTTTTTTTGACTTTGCAACCTCAAGCACCCCCTTGGTTTGAACCTCTGACTATCCCATTAAACTGAATTTTGTCTTGACATTCAGATAATCAATCATTCAGATAATCAGATAACCAATTATAGATTGTGACTAACTTTTTGTCTAACAGCACACAACTCCTTTAAAGCTATTAATTAGAAAGTGTAAAAGCTGATGAATTATTTTCCTGCCTTTTTTTTATTATTTTTATTTTTAAATTATGCATTTGCTATAGTCAAGCAATCAGTTTGGATTTTGGCTGCACTTCAGACACATCTGTGTCCATCTCAGGAAATATGAATAATTTAGCAGAGAGAGCTACCTTGGAGGCCTTACTTAGCAATGGACAGAGAGAGGGACTTCAGGAAGGCAGTTTGCCTGGTGTGTTGTCACTGAAGGACTAGTAGGATGTGCCAGATGATATTATTCCTGCTCCTTCACTGGATGATGTGCAAAAGTATCCAAAATTAATACAAGCACATAAAAGCAGCACATATGGTTTTCCAAAGTGCTCTCTCAGTGTTGCCTTTATTCTGTTCCTCCTTAGATCAGTGAGGTTGATATTGGCATTTGAAATAGTCTGGCCCCAAATGACTGTTTTGGAAAGGATGAGAGGTAAGCAAAGATGATCATGAGTAAACCTGAAATGGATTTTGTGATCATTTGTGCCAGTGAAGCACATTAGTTTGTCTGGCTAAACCAAATGAACAAGTAGGTAAGGCAACCAAGTTTGCTTGGAGTTTAGGACTGGTGCTATAAATAAGGTATCTGACTTAATTTGGGAAATCAATGAAAAACATGACTGAAAAAGGACATAATTTCTTTGCCAACAGGTCCCTGCTTATGAATGAAATTAGTAATGCTTCCTTGCTTTATTGTAATTTATTATTACAATATATCTTATGTGTGAGTATTTTAAATTATAATATGGTGACATGGCTGTAGAGCTAGCTATATTTTATCAAAGATTAAAAAAATATTGTTGTGGCGTTCATTCAATTCTCGTTGTAAAAGGCAGAAGGAAAAGGAATGGAAAGTATGAGGAATTAAGGGTTTTCCTGCTTCAGGAAGGACTCAGGCAGACTTTCTGCAGTGAATTAAGTAAGGGCTACTACCACTCAGCTTTGTGGTAGCTCTGGTATGTTGAGAACATCTGCCACGGTGCTCTGGAAAGGTCACATCTGTTTATCCATCATCAGGATGTGCTCTGTGGGTGATGGAAGAGGATGGCGTGAGCTGAGTGGCAATGCCAGGAGTGCCCCCTGCCCAAAGCCCAGGCAGCAGCAAACACAGCAAACACATTCCAAGGTGCTCCACCAGGATGGAGCAGCCTCAAGTGAACCCTCGGGTGCAGGGTTTGAAGTGTCTGAGGAATCTGTGTCTCTTCATTACTCAGGAAATGAACAGATGTGCCCTTTCAAGGCAGTGGTTGTCACAGGGATGGGTTTTGGGGTGGCCGGAGGAAGGGCACCCTCACTGAAGGGAGATGGAAGAACCCTCTCACAGCTGTTGTATTAATGCAGGCTGGTGAAGCAAATCCAGGGTTTCACTGTGTCTCTCTCACACCCAGTGGTGGTATGGGATGGTGGGGTGTGTGAAAATCAACTGGTTTTATTGTTTGAAACATACCCCTCTCCAAGCAGAAGTGATCCAACGGCACATGGACCCCTCTTAGAGCTGCTGTGAGAGGGGGTGAAAAGCATCACTGCTACAATAACACCACTTTTAAAATATTTCTGATGATACAGTAATTATAAAAGCCTTTTTTGTAGTCTCTTGTTCTTACAGGGACTGCCACATTTTGGAGTAACTACTTGCTCCTTCACCCAGCAGCACTCATGAGCAGCTCACTATAATGATGAAACGTGCTCACAGTAAAAAAGCAGCATTGTCAAACTGGCTGTAATCAGGGGTTAAAGTGACTCTGGTGGTGCTGAATGTTCGTGGTCCGTTCTTTACAAAGCATCGTTTTTCATTCTATAAGCAGAAGGATGATTTTTGTAGGGTGACTCTCCCACAGTGCACCCTGAGAGCTAAAAAACAGCATTTGTACTTCTTTTTAGTGTCCCTGCCATAACTGTGAGGCATCAGGTCTCTGCAGAGGAGGCAGCCTTGTCAGTGACATGTGAGACAAAGATATCCAAGACATTCTTTCACATTTTCACTTGGTCATGATGCCAACAGGTCAATGGACCTGTTTTTGTCATTAGTGGGAACAGATAGGAACACTTTTTTATCCTTGGCCTGAGCATGTTTTATAATCAAATGTTCCTTTAAAGCTGGGAAATAACATTTACATCAGAGAAAAAGGAGAAAAAAAAAAAAAAAGAAAGAAAGGGGAAACATTTTCTGTCATAGGCACTGCCATATGTCTTTCCAGGTGGAAATACAACAGGGTGCAGTAAGGCAAGGATTGTGCAGGGACCCTGTTGTGCTTGGCTGTGGGAAAGCATATGGTGCAATAATATTCCAGCTCTGACTGTGAATTTTCCTTCTCTTCTCTGGCAAACATGATTGTTCTAATATATATTCAACTGTTCTGTTTGTGCCTAGGGATGAAGTGCTCCTCCATCTTCCAAACTACCTATTAGATCAGGTCCCACTCCGGAGAAAAACCTCATCAGGAAGAGAAAAGAGGTATGAAAAATTTTCTCACCAGATGTTTGAACCACTTTTATAATTTTGAAGAGGTTATGGAGACTGGGAATTCAACAGCCTTTATGGAGACTTAAGGATGCTGAAATTTCAGGAGAGGGAATCTCTCCCCATCTTGAAGAAGCAGCTTCTTCAAAGGAAAACAGTGCTGGTCCTCAGCCAATTTTTATGCCCCTGCCAAAATGCAGCTGGGCTGTTCTCAGGGCTTCCATCCTGGCCTGGAAGGTGATTGCATCATTTCAGAATTCATGGTTTAAGTTTCTCAGCATGCTCTTCAGGGCAGGATGCTGCAGAAGTGTTATCAAAGCCCAACCTCTTGTCACCCTGCTCTGCTGTGCTAGGACTGCACAGGGACCTTCACATCTCCAGAGCCTTTAATTTCTGTGGAATGTGGTGAATTGCTTCAGGTGCGTGTGAGATCAGAGGTTTCAGCAGAAAGCAGGAGCAGTTCTGTTTGTTCCAGTGTCCTATTTCAGCCAGCACACAGTGCAGTTTCTGAGCGAGCCTGGTGCTTGTGGCTTCTGAGGAAAAAAGGCATAAATCCTGGACACTCGGCAGTTTTGAAATAAGAAACCTATGCGGGGAAGTTCATCTGTAGTCATGAGCAGTTTAGTGTCTGGCTTCTACACTGAAGCTGGAGTGGGGGTTTATGACTCCCAAAACATATCATTGTTATCTCTAGGGATCATATCTCTATCGTAACTCTGGGGTATTTGCATTATTCTTAAAAAAAATAAATCCTGTTAGGCTTTTGACCTCTGCAATTTCTGCCTGCACAAATCCCCTAGGGGAAAGCCTGTCCCCTTGCAAAGTGTCCTGCTCCGGGGGCATGTCTGTGCTGCATTTCTGCACCATGGTGTCCCAGCTGTGAGCAACCTGCAGATGTGTTTGCCAGCGTGGCTGGAAGGAGGCTGTGGGTGCATATTTATTTGGGCCAGGCTGTAATCAAGGCCAGCTTTGCACTGTGGCTGTAGCAAGGCTGGAAGTGACAGGGCTGGAATACTGGGTTGTTCACTGTGCTTCTAAAAGCTAACTGTGCCTCCACCCCTCTTCTTCCTTTCACTTTTCTTTTCTTGCCTTATCTCCTTCATTCCTGTTGTCCCCAGAGGATGAAAATGCAAAGCAATGCGAACAAACCCATGCAAAGTAGATGCTAAACAAATATTGCAGGTTTTGTTATAAAGTGAATTCAAAGTTGTGCTTCCAAGATTGTTTACCTGCCCTGCTGAACTGCCCTGGTCGGCATCTGTATATGTTGGTTGAAGGATCTGGGTTCCATCATCATTGGTGCAGTGTTCTTGACAAAAAAACCGTGCTCTTTCTTTGCAAATGTTGAGCTGGCAACATTTATGGGAATGTCATTTGTGACATTCGTAGCAAAAGGGCACCATCATCTTGTCTTCCCAGCAAATGCATGCTCTGTGAGCAGATTCCATGTGCTGAGTTTTTAATTTTATTGTATTTGTTTGTTATAATGTTTTTCCTCTGTGGTCAGGGTTCTGCTGCACAACCAGAGCAAAAGGAGGCAACAAGGTTTTCTGAAGGTGTCAGTGGACTCTGCTGTGTTGATAACAACACCCCTTGGAAGCAATGGGACCTCATCTTGTCACTCCTCATAAGCACCAGCCCTGTTCAGCAGCCTCTGCATCCACTTTTAAAGCATTTTAAACATCCATGCCTTTTGATCTGCTTTGTCTCCCTGAGATATAACTCTCTGTGAAGAGTCACTGCTCAGATACTTAGTCTGAACTTGCCATTGCTCCTTGATGGGATGAAAACACTGTTATCCCCTTTTTTTTTTTTTTTTTGCTGCCTTTTCTGTGGGAGAAAGCCAAATTCTGAAAAAAAATAAATCAGAAATGTCACTTTAAGGAGTTTATAATCCTTTCTGTCCATCTCCTGCCAACCTGCTGGTGGTAAATAAGGGGTGAAGTCATATTTCTGTGAGTGTGAGCACTGTAAGGAGTAAAAGCACAGGAAAAGTATAAATTGCAAAGCTAGGCAATTCTGATTTAAAAAAAGAAAAAAAATCACAAAACATTCAAAATTCTCATAAAAACCCAACTCTTTCATGAGAAGTTGTGATCAACATTCCCATATACTGTAGGTCCCTGAGATGAGTGCACTGTGGGACCAAAGGTGCTGGGAGCTCCTTATGACCACCAGCTCTTCTCTATCAGGTTCATACTTGGCTGGCAGAGAAACATTTTGTCCCTCCCATTCCCATTTCTCCCAGGGAATCCTGCAAACATGTCTGCTTTGGGAGTTCAGATCTACCAGTGGGAAAGTTGGAATTCCTCTGAGTTAGTCATTATTTCTCTGAGTTAGAGCCCAGATTTAGTGCTGGTGTTTTGGTTTTGTTTTTGTTTTTAAACAAAGTGAGTTGTTCAGAGCTTGGAGAAACCACTTTCTAAGTCAATTGACTTCTAAGTTATGACAGAATCACAGAGATCTGGTACAGAATTGTACCAGAAATGGAGAAGCCCTGCAGTGTTACTCCTTGTAACTGCTTATCTACATGAGTATCTCTAATCAAGCTTGCCTTGCACCTTTATCCAGCTTTAAAACTTCAGATGTGATTTGTGGCGTAGGGTTTGACGGGGAGCTGATAAGGCAGGAACATTGCTCCAGAAGTCATCAGCAATCTGTTGTTACTGCTCAGTCTCTCTGGAGATCTACCCGGAGGCTTTTAATGGGAGCAGAAATCTGCTCTGTGCTGTGTGTCAAACAAACAGCAGCAGGCAGCCCTGGCCTCAGCCAGATAGTAAGAGAATAACCCAGATTCTGTAAATTTTGACCAGTTTTGTGTCACCACCACACTCAGAGTGAGTGGCCCCAAACTGGTCAGTGTTTGAGCCAGGCTGCAGGATTGCCTTGCAGACTCAGCATTTAACTAAACATTAAGCAGGCAATAAGTCTTCTGCTCCCCTTCCTTTTTTCCCCCCTTGCTTTTCAGCACTCACACCTGTAAGAAGTTGCATTGATACAGAATTTTAGATGTAGAATCGTGTTCATATTTTAAAAGAAATAAGCCCCTTTACACACTGCCTAAATGTTTCCTGTAGCTATAAAATAAAGATTGATGGTAGAAATGCTGCTCAGACAAGTTTTATTGACTTTTGGGGGATTTCAGTGCCAGTGGAGCAACTGAAAGGTCTGTTTCCAGAAAGGCTCAAGAAAAAAAAAGGCTTCCTCCAACACAGAGAGCTGTTTCTTGTCACACAAGAAGGAAAAGCTGCAAGAGAAATTTGGCATAAATCACAGAGTGAATAAAACTGCTGCTTCCCTGCAAAAGTCCCTCACAAAGTCTGGGGCACAGGAGGGTTTTCTGAGTTGTGACGCAAGAGCCATGGGCTGGGCTGAAATTTGACATCAGGAGGAAACTGAAACCCAGCACTGGTGGGAGCTGCCTCTGATGCAGAGGTGGAGGCTGGATCTGGATGCTCCGGGGAGGTGACAGAGGGGGACAGAGACCCAAAAAAGCAAGAGGAGCAGCAGCCCATGAGTGGCAGTGGAGGAGAAACTGAGAGGAGGAGTCAGTCTGGCAGAACAGGAGGGCAGCCACAGCCTGTGTAGAAGGTAAATAAGCAATCACAGTGAAATAAGGGGCAATTTGAGTGCAAAACGTCTGGTTGCTGCTGCTGTCCTGGTCTGGATGGATTCCTTGCAGATGGTACGTGCTGGTCCCTCCTCAGCACCTTTCTGTTCACTCCTGCAAGGCTTTGCAGGGAATCCAGTGATCTGCATTAATCTGGAAGCCTTGTTAAAACTCGTGAATCAATTCCAAAACACAACAGTATTCATTTTCAAATGGTGATTTTTCTTTTTAAGAGAATGAGAGTTCAGGGTCAGGCGTGGCACGTCTGTAAGATGCATGGGTGTTATGGGAGGGGGGGGATTGAAAGCTGAAGATCTCTTGCAATTAGCTGCTGAACTTCATGTGTGCTTTAGATCACTTCCTTTAGGTCTGTTAGTGAGCTGGTAACACCTGCAGGGAACAGAGTTGCCAAAAAATCTCAGAGCGTTTAAGTAATTCTCATAATGGTTTCATATGTTAAGGGAAGGGCGTGAGGCTGTAGAAGCAGAAAATAAAAAGGGGTTGCAATGGAAACCGACTGTGTGATGAAGTGTAAACAAATCAGAAGTCAAATTAAGTCCTATTAAATCTGACTCAGAGATGATTTGCCTCAACTTGACTTCTGTGGAGTTGGAGGGTGTTTTGTCCAAAACAGTATTTGAGCATTGTGCAGATGCAGCCGAGTTAATCAAACAAACATTCACTTGGGCACGAGCATGAGCTTTTAGGGATGAGTGATCAGGATGCGTGCTGAGGCTGCAGGTCACACAGGACCCCATTAAACTAAAATAGCAGGGCAGATCATCCTGTGTGTGTGGTGGGGGGAGTGGGAGAGAAAGGATCTAAAGGATCTGCTATCCTGGCATCTGACCCTACGAATGTGACACCAGCTCTGCCCTTGAAGAAAGAGATTTAAGGTCTTGTTTCCTAGTTTCCTCTTATCTCTGATCTAGTACCCACCACCCATCAGCATGCTGAGGGATTGCAGTGATGAATTTTGCCATCACATCCAGGGGAGGCTGAGGGCAGCACTGCACCTCTCTGCCATTACATGCTCTAATTACGTGCCAAGGTTTTAAAGAGTGCTGAGGCATCCCAGGANAAAAAAAAAAAAAGGCAATATTCCAAAAAATGACCAACCTGGTGAAGATCAGATAAACACCAATGGAAAAAATGCAGCTTGTTGGGCAAAAAAAAGGAGAATACTCAGCTATGGGAAACACAGGCTGCAGTAACTGGAATTAATTGCACTCCGGGGGGATGATGCAGCACCCACGTCCTGTTACAGCTTTGTTTTGAAGATCTAAATGACTCTCCAGCCACACAGCAGCCCTGTGTTCAGCACTGCTTGGCAGGAGGCTGAGATGGTTTATGCACTTAACTCCCTTCTCAAAAAACTTTTCCACAGGTACCTCGGAATGAAGGATTTGATGGAGTACCTGGGTGTAATATTTGAAATTATCAGTAACCAAACAACTCAGTTTTTGCTCAAAAATGATCCAAATTTTAAATAGAGCCCAAATAAACCTGGCCCAGTTCGTTGTACAGAATCACTTACACCTGTTTCCAGAATAATTTTAATGTTTCTAAAAATGTTTAATGTTTCTAAAGCATATCAATATATGTATGAATCATAACTTTGAAAGACTTCAACTATTTTGGACTAAGGTGTTTAAGGACTACAGGTATTTTTGACCACCACCGTTGGTTTCCTCCAAGTCTAAATCTCTGCTTTTGCAGGGTGATTTTATTCTTGGCTGTTACTATGCTTACTGTAATATTAACTTATTTTCAGGAGTCCACTTCATATTTCAGCAGTAGTGTGTCTCTGAAGTATTGAAAAACAGCAATGTTTTCTTGTCAGGAAAAGTGAGAAAATGGGAATAGCCAGTATTTGCATTTATATAGCATCCTCTCTCAATGAATATGTGAGCACTTTGGAAATGCTAGTTTGCCCAAGATCCAGGGAATTTTCATTAAAAGGCTGTGTGATAGCTGCACATCTATCCCTGACTACACTGAATGTGATGAAGGACATGCAGCCAGGAGACTCAGACCTCTGGGATTTACATGGGAAAGAAAATTTGGAAAAATGGGAAACAGGCTGCGTCATTAAATATCTTAACTTTTGATTCTCTGACCTCTGATATGATGCTATGGATGACACCTGAGGAGCCATGCATGGAGGAAGGGACAACCTTAAGTCGTTGCAAAGTTGCCAGATGGCTTTTACAGCTCAAGCCTCCCTGTCTGGAGCTTTGGTACTTTAGAAAATATTGGTACAGGATTTGATTAGAATAACCTTTTTTTTTTNGCTATTTTTGCCTCTATGTCCTTTTCAGACCAGGTTTTACTTGGAAACTATTTTTTAAATTGGGATGTGGGAGGCTTACTCTGCTACTGACAGTGACAGATTAGAGGTGTAATCAATAGCTCATTGTTGGGAAAGAGAGTGCCAGAGGAGGTGATGCAGGACAGGTGAATTGCTCTATTGGGCCTCAGAGTAGCAGACCAGGAAAATTACTTTTTATTGCCTTTGCTCATCATCATCAGTTCTAACCCTTAGGGCTCATTTATTAACTTTTCAAAGAGTTGGGATGCATTTGCCTTACAAAACTCTCACGAGTGTGATTCTTGCTGCTTGGGTATTAAAACGTGCTGTAAAATATTTAAATTAATTGATGATAAGTGTCAATAGTGTCTCTGTTAGGAAAATTAGCTTTAATTAGTGAAAAAAAATATAGCTCACTAATAATCTAATAATGTGTCTCTCTGGGTTTACCAGTGAGGATGTAGAACCACTGGGGAGCTTCTACCTCCCTTTTTCAAGAGCAGAAAGAGAAGTACAGCCTCTGAGGTGAAATCTCACACTACTGTCTTTGCCCTTTAAGTTAGAAGAGGACCCTTCTTTGTGGCAAGTTTAAACATGGGCAGTGTTTTTCCCTTCCTAGCAACTCATGTGGTTTTAGCAAAATGATGCTTTTTGGAGCTCTAAGACTGGGCAGATCAGCACTTCCAGTTTGGGAACTCAGTTATATATATCCCAACTTGAGATCTGAGAAGGAAATAGCTGTTGGCCTGTTCTCACTGGCAGTATGAGAACTGTGTGCTCAGTTATAGTTCCTTTTTGCTGCTGCTTCTATCAACATCCTACAAGTGATTTTACACTTAAAAATCATGTGTGATCATCTTTGTTGGAGGGACTGTGTGTTCCATGTGATCCTGGCAAACAGTCAATGTTTTGCAGATCCCAAACTATTAACTGCTATTTTCTCTGTTAAAACTCTAATTTTTCAGTCTTACTCGTTTTACGGTTAATTTAAAAATTGTATTAGTTTTAATATTTCAATTCTGATATACTTTTCAGTGTCCTAGTAAAGGGCTTTGACCTATCAGTTTTCTATCCTTGCTTAAGTCACATAACCTAAGGCATTTCAAGCATGCAACATTCTGTCCTGAAAAGAAAAACAAGTATAATTCAGTTTTAGTAGATGTCTGTGTTCTTACTTGTTGGTGTAAAGGTAACCATATACACAATAAGAACTTGCAGTTTAATGGGTAACTAAATTTTGGAGATAAGATGTCAACTGGTGGAATTTTTTAGCCTGGGCAGCTTTTAGACCTGCAGCTGAAATGGGTGCACTTTCCAGCTAGGCAGCTAATAACAAAAATATCAGTTTCAAAGAGCAGATTCAAGGTAGTGCAGATATCTGTCTGCTTCTCACTTCAGTAGATCTGTTTTCCAAGAAGTTTGTGCTCTTTATGATGAAACCAAAAAGTATTGCTGTGTTGTACTTTGGAGCAATCCACATTTTCTAGTGGCTTATGGTCGGAACTAAAACCACCAGAAAACCAGGAATGCTGTTATTTGCAAAACAGGTGAAGCTCAGCAAAAGTGTCATGGCTCCTACTTATTTTTATCTCAGCTTTTGATTCTCTTTTAAGGCTTAGAACAGAACAAGAGGTATTACTAGTTAGGTAAATGAATCCCATCTGCAGCATTTTTCATTATCTGACCGAAAGAAAAGTGGTTTCAGTTAAGGCTGAAGGCAAATTGCTTGAGCTCCTAGACTGCAAAACCCACCAGATTTTCTGGGCCACATATCGAATTATTTTTCATATGGAATTTTCACTGTTGGTTAATTTTTGGCAGCACTACGTAGATAGAGAGCAGGGAAAAAAAAAAAATCTGTCCTGAAAAAAATTACTGAGGTTTTGTAGAATTTCAAGGCAAATTTATTAAATGGGATCATGTCAGTGTTCATTTAACATTACAAGAGACTGCTAGGAGAAACTGTGGAATTTCCTTGGAGAGACTTATAACTTCCCTGGGAAGGACCTTGAGCACACTGCCACAGTTTCAGAGCAGACCTTTCTCCTTGTGGATTGTAGGAACGGAGAATATCCAGAAGTTCTACCTTCAATAAATTGTCACTGGTCATGGCAGGTGGGGGGTTCAGATTGGATACTGGGAAGGAATTGCTGGCTGGGAGGGTGGTGATGCCCTGGCACAGGTTGGGCAGAGAAGCTGTGGCTGCCCCTGGATCCCTGGAAGTGTCCAAGGCCAGGTTGGACAGGGCTTGGAGCAACCTGAGCTGGTGGAAGGTGTCCCTGCCCATGGCAGGGGGTGGAATGAGATGATCTTTGAGGTCCCTTCCAACCCAAACCACTTGACGAATCAGTCATTAGGAGACAGCTCTTGCTTCTTCACAATAAAACTGAGTGAGATTAAAACTGAGGTTGAATTTCTTCTGAACATCTGATCCAAATCTCTTCTCATTTAGTTAAAACCTTTCCCCTTGTCCTATAGCTATCTGCCCTTGTAAAAAGTTGGTCTCCATCACTTTTATAAGCTCCTTTAGGCCCTGGCAGGGGCTCTCAGGTGTCCCTGGAGCCTTCTCTTCTCCAGGTGAACCCCCCCAGCTCTCCCAGCCTGGCTCCAGAGCAGAGGGGCTCCAGCCCTCGGGGGATCTCCAGGGCATCCTCTGGACTCGCTCCAGAAGCTCCAGGTCTTCCTTGTGCTGAGTATCCCAGACCTGGATGCAGCACTCCAGGTGTGGGCTCAGAAGGGCAGAGGAGAGGGGGAGAATCCCCTCCCTCAACCTGCTGGTCACGTCAGTGTTGATCCTTTCTGCAGTCATTGGGGAGAGAGGAGCACACCCCAGGGCTGATTTGCCACACTACCTACCTGAAAAAGAAATGAAACTTCTCTGGAGATGCCCTTTTTCATCTGATGGTTATAGCAATTGTCTGCTGAACAGCTTTCCTACAGATCTGTCACCAGGAGAGCTAACATTCATTCACATGAATTCTGATTTTCATGCACCACACACATGCTCTGAGCAGGCCCAGGGCATGATGCTTTCAGAAGGGAAGCTGTATTTAATTTTTTTAAAATTTCAGTTCAGAAAAAAAGCCACAGAATAACTCCTTAATTAGATTTGTATACGTAATAACGCTACCAAGATTGCGTGTTAATCAGACTTTTTATTTGCCACTTCTTATGTAAAATGCCTTTTTTTTTTTTTTTCCAATCTTTCTGCATAATGTGACATCCGGAAAATTTAGTTTCTATTCTTTGCAGTAAACAGAGCAAAGACAGGTAAAGCAGGCTAATGCCTGACCTTTGGAAGATGTACATATAAAGAGATGACATTGGATCATTAACTTTAGGAGCTGAGCACGTTTTTAAAAAATGCAGGGTTTTTAAAAAATGCAGGGTTTTTTTGTCTGATAGTCTACTGTATCATTTGCAGTAAAGATATTTGAGTGAATGGAGATTGCATTACTATTTTGTGTTAAGCATTAGCAGTGCAATGCAAGAATCGGGCTTGTAGTTCTCTGTAATCTACATGTAGGACATTCCACTGGTTCCCAGGGAAACAATTAAGGGTAGGATTTAAAGAGAACAAATGAAAAAATATGATGAAGCTCAGCTGGAGACACAATCTCCTACAGAAGCCTCTGAGAGTGAGTAACCCTAAAAAATAACTAGATTTGAGGTGGAGTTTCCCATTAGTGAATGAGGACCTAGGAATTGATCCTAAGAGAATGCAGGGTATTAAATGACACTAAGAAAAGTAATTTTAGAGATGTGACGTGGTGTTTTCAGCCTACATAATACTTTAATCCTCAGACCTACTATTCTAAAACTATCAGCTCACGTTAATCAGGAATGTTTACAGCAGGGATTGAAATGGCCATTTCATTCCTCTTTTTTTTTTTTTTTTCCCAATCAAATTCTGCTCTCAGCTACACTGCTGCCCTGTATACTTGTGAAGGTAGGATTTGGTACGTCATTTGATCTTCTCTTGATTGCAAGCCAAATGACAAATTGCATTTGACTTGCTTGCTATACAAGCTGGTTAGTTTCCCCTCTAGATATTCACTAGCCTGTATAAAACCTACCATTTTTCAGGTGTTTTAAAATGTGTTTTCAGTGTGTTTTGAAGAGGTCTGGCCAGAGCTGAGCCATTGTTCCTAACCTTGTCCTATAGTGGAGTTGTGAGAAATCTCTCTCCTTATTGAATTTAGAATAAAAAATACGAGTCCGTGAGACAAAGAAATAAAACAAGTAAGAAATTTTACTTACAACACGTACTGGGCGCTCAAAGCCACACAAGTCCAAAACACACTTCTGAGTTCAAATTTCACTCTCTTAAGGTCTCAAAAGCCCCTCCCCATTTACGTAACAGAAGAGGCGTTTCCCCCTCCCTGGTTGGCTGTGCCGTGCTGGGGGCGGGGCCATGAGCAACATGGCGGCCCCCATGGCTGGCCATGTGGCCAAGGGGGTTTCCTGACCCATTTGCATTGTACAGTTACCCTGTCTCTGGACCACGTGGTTCCCTGGTATCAGCTCCTATCAGGACCTGGCACCTTACAGCTCCGTGACACGCCTTTATAGGTTAGTAAGAAACTCCTAAAGTCTGCCCCCGTGGATTAGTGACCCTTGTACAATTTATTTTCCTTGTAATAAAACCGTGTCTTTATTTCTCATAGAGTGGTTCCATAGGATGGGGAATTTTTCAGTCTGGCTGGTTCACGTCAGTCAGTTTGCACCTCTGATTTCCAGGTACTCTCCTTCTTACACTTTCTCCCCTGGAGTTTTCCTTATGCAGGGCAGGAGGGGTCATACAGGGGTTGTAGATTAGTCCCTGGGGTCAGACAAGAAGGCAAGCAGTGGAACACATGCCGAGCGACACGATTTCAAACAGCACTGTCTTCAGCTTCAGGGAAGCCACATCTCTTTGCCAACTAACCCTTGTGGTGATGCTCACCATCCTTTCTGGGTCAAGTGAACTCTTCCCTGGTGACTGAAAGGAGCTGCCTGGGTGCCAAGACAAGCAGAATCCTTACCTCTCTCAATAGCTTGGCTGGTTTTGCTCATGGTAAGTGAATCTCCAAACTCTGAGAAAGATCTGTTACCCTCTGATGTTTGGCCAGCACCTAAGCAATAGTCGAAGTCAGTGGCTCCAGGTTGTTGAGTGAGTCCTTTTCAAATCAGACAGTCCATGATGCATCATGTTGTCTTTTCTGGGAAGGCACAAATCATAATAATGTGCCATAGCCAAGGCTGGCCATTGAATAACCTCACTGAAAGTTGTCACCCCAAAAGCTGGACTGACAGACTCTTAAGCTTGATACCATTTCTGGGTGTTGAAAGTCTGTCCCATTGGGCTGACTGGTCTGGTCTTCTCTTTTGCAGAAATCACAGGATGGGTCAGGTTGGAAGGGACCACAATGGGTCACTGGTTGCACCCCCCTGCTCAGGCAGGGCCATCCCAGAGCACATGGCATAGGATTGTGTCCAAAGGGGTCTGGGATATCCCCAGTGAGGTCCCTGTTCAGTGCTGGGTCACTGCATAGCAAAGAAATTCTTCCTCATGTTTAGGTGGAACTTCCTGGGCATCAGTTCCTCTTGTGCCATTGCTGGTCCCCCCAAGCAGAGCCTGGTCCATCCTCTGTCTCCTTCCTGCAGGCACTGACAGACATTGATGGGGTCCCCTCTCAGTGTCTCCTCTTGAGGCTGAACAGCTCCTTCAGCCTTTCCTTGTCATAGAGTTGCTCCAGTCCCTTCATCATCTCCACTGGGCTTGCTCCAGGTGCTCTCTGTGCATGGATGAAGTGAGGCAACACTGCTGGATGCTCCTTTTTCCCTGCTAGCACATCCCTCTCTGACCCATATTGAAACTCTCTGCTGCACACTGGCATCCCAGTGGATGGTGTGCACTTTTTAATGTGCAGGGATGTGCTGGGTGGACACACAGGAGCTGCAGTGCAGTAGAGCTTTGCAGTGGGTGGCGTTCATAGCCAGAGTGTTGTTCTAAAGGCTTTTAGTAGTGGAAGTGTCATGGATGAATTCTTCATCCACTCTAACTGGATGGTATATTTCATTCATGTCTTCAGACATCCTTGCTTTTCAAGAGTTTGTTCCTTTTCAGCTCATGGCTGAAGACTTAAAGATTAAAGTTCACATCTCGTTAGTTTATTGTCACTTTGAGAACCCGTTCTCTGAAGTGCATTGTTATTATTTTGCCTGAATCTCGCATTGTATAATAGGGAAGAGTTTGTGCCCTTCAGAGTGGCCTTAAATAGCAGTAGCACAAAAGAAAGTGATCAGATGCCATTTGCAGCCCTCTGCTGGATTAATGGCCAGCAGAATCTGGTGTAGGTGCCTGGAGCTTTCTAGCATCACTGCTGTGACTTTGGACATAATTGCCCACGAGCAGCTACACGACATCCAGCTGGGTTACACAACGTCCAGCGCAGCCACAGCACGTCCCTCCCCACCAGCTTTCCCAGCTGAGGCAAAGAGAAGGCAGGCACCTCTCCCGAGGTGGCACAGTGGGACAGCAGCTCCCCTGTGGTTAAAATCCTCCATCTCTACATGGCTCTCAGCCATTCTGTCCTGGCCACTTGTGTGACACATCTCTATCCTCATCCCTGCTTGATCAGAGTGGTTTTGTTGGGAAACCAGCCTGTGCTGTGCAGAATTAGAGAGATGTGGTTCTGTGCTGTCCAGAGATGATTTCAGCAGGGCTTGCTTGAGAATGCCACAAGACACTTTTCTCAGGCCATCACTTTGCAAACACTTTCAGCTGGCAGAAACCAGCACAGCAGCCAAAAGAGTCCTGTCTCCTCACCCCCTTCATCTCCATCTCCCTGTATGGCATCCCTTCCCTTGTTTGTGTATCTCTGTGTGCTGAGAACCTGTTCCACATGAAAACTAACCTTTTAAATTATTTTTCTCCTGGATTTATTCTAGACTGGATCACCTCTCTGTTAATCATGGGGAATCCATGCCAAGGCTAATGCTGTACAAGAGAGGGAGGGGTGCAACATCAAACACAGGTAGCTGAGAGCAGGGCAGGTGTGATATTTCCATTTGTGTCCCAGCTCAAGCCAGGCTGTAGGGCTTGTAATGCTTCAGCTTCGTGTTTTCTTCAGCCATTAAAACACCGTTCTGTCCTGGCACACCATGAACTTTTCCATAAAATAATGTACTCTGGAACGGCTCATTGGAAGTGTTTGTGAAAGTAGTATATTTTTTATTTTATTTTATTTTATAAATTTGAGTCTATTAGATGAGTTGCTGCACCTTTAATAAGCAACTGCACAGAGGTAGGAGAGTCAAAGAAAACCTCTACTCAAAATAAAAAATAATGATATAATTTAGTCTCTTCCGAGCCAGGAGATGCAGTTCCACCCCAGGGTGTCTTTCAAGCAAGTGCACAGACCAGGCTGCAGACACAGAAAATGTGAGGGGAGGAGAAGAGGCCTTTGACAATCTCCCCAAGCTGAGAGGCAAAGGTCAGAGAGGGGAAGGGAGCTGTTGTACTTTGGATGTTCAGCTTGTCAGAATTTGTTTAGTGAAAAAACCAGAAATGTTTCCCAAAGCTCCTTTTCTGGTCTCAGAGTACATCTGTTATTTTCTTCCAGAAAATGAACTAAAATAACAACAGAGGGGGGAAAAGTTAACTCCCTAACATCAGACGTGGAGAAGGAGTAGTACCCATTTCTGGCTGTCACATTCTGCCTCTGAGGGAGGAATTGCCACCCTCTAGCCCACCCTGCAAGAGATGAGAACAAGGAGATTCCCAGCAGCATGTTCAGGAGATGCTGCTGCTGTTGGAACCTCTGGAGAGCAGGATCTGATCAGCTCTTGGGAATGCCTTACACCCAGATCAGTGTGGTGTGATGTGATGCAGCTCTTCTTTAACCTGATTTTCAGGGGGAAATGCAGATTTTTCAGCAGTGATAGCCTGGTTGGAACCAATGGAAACCCCAATCACCTTCCCTCTTACTTTTCACTGAGTGTCTGTAACAGAGCGTAGCACAAGCAAAATGAGTCAGGACATGTGGGGTTTGAGATTCCAGCAGAGCCTTTCCCAGGATCTGAAACAGGAATGGGAGAAGGGAAAACTCAACAACGTCGCTGGGAGCCAAGCAGAAACTCATCTGCACTAAAAAATGTCCCCTAAAGAACACAATCTCTCTTCTATGCTCGCTGCCAATTGTACTTGATTAAACAGGTTTCTGTGGGGGTGTTTTCCTTCACTCCATCCCTAACAGCATGTTTTTCCACACGTGATCTGAATTTTGTTGCAGACAACTCGTCGCCTGCAAGATCATGACTCTTCCAAAGAGTTGCAGCGTTTTTACCCTCAGAAACTAAGGAAATTCCTGTTGAAAATCCATAAATACCTTTTCAAGGCGTCAGTCCCACAAGTGTGTTTGCTCTTTCCAAAGCAATCACTGTGTGTGTTTTCCTCCCCACTGAAAAAGGTGGGGTGGGAGTTTGGCTGGGTTCGATCCCGTGAAGCTGACTGAAGTTTTCCTGCTGGAGCCCATTAGGTAATTTCAAGCCAGGGAGCATTTACGTGCAATACACCTGTTTCCAACAGCTCCTCCACCTCCATGAAGGCAGCTGCAGGAAAAAGCCCCGTTCACTCTGGGGAAAACACATTTCATAACAGCTTCCCATCCCCCAGCCAGATGGGATCAAGCTGAGGCAGCTGCAGTCCAGGTCCCATGAGAAACACTACAAAAAGTGCAATTAAAATAATTAGTTAATGCCTTTTTATCCGGCATGGTAACAAATAGGGAAAAGAGCTTGAAATAGCTGTTCTGTGTATCAGTCCAATGTGATACTGGCTGCTTCCCAGCGTTGCTGTAAGTTTTCCCCAGGGCTTTAAAAGCTTGTGGGTGCTTGGCCAGTTGCTGGATTATAGGACCTTTATTACTGGTGGTAACAGGGGTGGGTTAAAGCTACTTGAGCTGTAGATTTTGCTATAAGAACACACACACACACACACACACAAAAAAAGTTAGTCTGAATTGATAATAAAGTGATTTAAATTCATCTTCCTCCCTTGGAAATCAAGATTGCATCCCGTTGATGTGAGCATGCACTGGCTTAGGTTCTGATTAAGCAGAATTTGCCTGATGATTCAACTTTATGGGGGATGTACAAACAGAAAATACATGGCCAAATACATCACTGGCACAACTCAGTGAAGTCTGGCATTTTCCCAGTCCTTAGCTGCCTGTTGTCTGAGGGTTTCTCTGGTAGCCTTCAAATGGTGCAGCAAGCGGAGATTTCTTTTTGCAGGCATTCAAATTCCTTTTCCTGAAGTGTTCTGAGCAAATAAAGCAGTGCTCCAGGAGCTGTATCCCCAGTAAGCTGTATTTGTTATTGCCATAGCAGGTGGTATTTATTCTGTAGGCAACTGAGATAGCCAAGGGGTGAAACATAACCTAAAAACAAGGGAAGAGTCTCTTAATAATCTTCAGATTCTCCAATTTCACTCTCAGATTTCATCCAGGGGCCAAATTATGCAAACATGAGGTTTTTTTTTTTTTTTTTTTTTCATTTTATATTCCTGTCATCATTCCCTGTCATCCCTGTGGGGTAACCTGGAGGTCAGGCATCTTAGTGAAGAGCATGAAAATAAGGAAATGTTGAATAATAAATGCTTCAGGTCATGCAAGCTGTCCCTGTCTCCCACCTTCCTGGCAGATGATTACAGAACAGCCAAGTAGAGGAAGGTCTCAGTGGCTCACACAGTGATTCTGTGGTCCTTGTACTCAGGCTGGGAGGCTGTCAACGCTCTTACCCTTTGTGTGGGTCATCAGAGGAATTTCTGAAGCACAGTAAGTGCTTTGCCTTCAGGCAGGAAGTTCCAAAAGCTACGTGCTATATAGGTGGGCATTTCCTTTTAGTAGTTTCAAACTATTTTGGTTTTGTTGCTTTTAAAATTCTTTCAGTTCCAGGAGAAATGGTATTTTAAAGTATCCCGTTTTTCTTATGTTGTCCGGAAATGTCAATCCCAGTCTCTACTCATCCCAGATGATTTTTTAATGTTAATGGGGGGAGGGAGAGAAATATCCCAGATTTGCCTTGTCTTCCTTCTGTTTGTGAGGAGAGGGTTAATAACAGAAGTGGGAAGAAGGGTTAGCAAAGGGTAGTGCTAGTCATGTGGACAGAATGCCAGCAGCAAAGCTGGCACATGTTGTTCCATTCGCATGAAAGTATGTTTTATTCATTCACTGATGATCACCTACAGTAGCTTTGAGAAATAAGAGGGCCTGAGTATAACTGGAAATCCAGGTGAAATTCTGTAGCTTTGTCCCCCTTCAGTGGTAGGTGGCTGCAGGAAATGTGATTTTCTGTGACAGCTTCAGTTGATTTAATATAGGCTCTTTCACTGGATTAAATATTAAGGGGGAAACAATCATAACTCACTTCCTTACATTATTTACTTGACATTTACTTCAACTTGGTTTCCATGCTGGTTTCACACTTGGCCCTCTTGCCATCCCACCTGCAACTGAACTGGTCATTCCATTACAGTCAGGAAAGACAAAGGCATTGTCTGGTTGTGATTCATTGATGTATCTTTGGGATCCCTTGGGATTAAAAGAACTGTTATTCTCCACGGAGTGTGTTTGCTAAACCTCAGCAAACTGCATGGAGGGGTTTGGTAGGTGTAGGCACATGCACTGGTGGTGGGAGTCAGTTACATCTGTTTTCAGTGCCATTAATACTAAGATTTCCTGGTTCCCATGAGCTGTGTATGATTTTATGTTAACCAGAGGATCCTGGGGCATGTCAAGGAAGGAATTGCTTAGGGAAGTGTATCCCGTGCCCACACAGGTCAATCCTGCTCTTGCAGTCCTCAGACAGACAAAAGAACAGGTTAAAAAGAAGAGGTTATTTTTTTTGCCTTATGCAGTAATTAGAAAGTTGTCCTTGTTACTCCTGCAAGGCCAAGAAATGCTGCAATTTCTATTTCAGAAATGAGAGAAGAGATGCTGAGGAGGGTGAAGATACTCACCTGCACTGCATGTGAGGTGTGGGGTGAGCTGACTAAGTGGCAGATGACTCCACCTCACCGTGCAGAAATCACAGCTCAGGTGCTGAAAGCAGCCTTGCTGTTGCAGGAGTGTCTTTGTGCCTTCCTCAGCCAGCTTGGGAATCTCAACACTGTGGTCTTGCTCTACCTGCAGTCATGAAGGAAGCCTGGGAAAACATGCTGCTGAAAACAAATCTTCAGTTAATTAGCAAATTGTAGGGCTGTTGTCCCCCCTTGAATGAGGACAAGGATGAACTTGGCTTTTGGAATAAAAGAAGAAAGTTTAAGGTGCTATGTTAAAAAGGAGTGAGTGGTTCTGCAAAAATAGCAGAATAGTTAATGGTTTTTTTTTTAATTGAAGCTCTCACATTTAGTATTAGTAACCTGTTAAAACCAATGGGGAATGAAACACCTGGAGCTGTAGTTTGAAATCAGCCTGGGCTGATAGTGAACCGTAGCTGTTTTGTAGTTCTGCAATTTTTCACTGGTTGATGGGAAGACAACACTTTTAACAGGAATAGGTTAAGTTCTGGGGCACAGTCATGCTGTGATGGAAGAGTGGAGGTTGCAAGGAAGGGCAGTGGTTATGAAATGCAGAGTTAATGGCTTTTCTGTGTGTTTTGGGGAGGGGTGATGCCCTGGCTCCAGGTAGCAGCTGGTGAATTCAGGGGCAGGGCTGGTCAGAGCTTGCAAGGGTTTGCCAGGTGTACATTCCTGTGGAGCTGGTGGCCATCCAGACCAAGATCATTGTGCTGGTTTAAAAGT
>VWZG01005412.1:40814-109354 GCA_013396735.1 Grallaria varia | reverse complement strand
GTGAAGGTGTTAATGATTCCCAGAGGGGAGTTATCACACCTGAGTCATTGGTGTGAAGACAGGGAACCCTCTTATCTCTGTTTTCTCACTCACCCAGCTCATAGCCTGAGGTGTCAGGTGTGCCCTGGGCAGCTGCTGCAAACAATGCATCGTTAACAGTTCATGATAAATGGCAGAGAGGGTATAGAATACACAGTTCCAGTTACACCCACACAGTGATAAACTGGTCCCAGCCACTATAACTAGGACAATCATGTGCCACAGCACCATGCTTGTTTTGAAAACACTGGTTTTTGCAGTGCCAGCCAGTTCTGCTCCACCAACTGGAAAGGAGTGATGCTGAAGGGAACAGGTCTGTCCTTCCTTTCCCCAGAGCAGGGGGATGCTCTGTGCATCATCCTGAACTACAGCTCCCTTGGGTTTTCAAGGCAAACCTGTAGTGGTATTCAAGGGGAGGAAAACAGCACCTGAGCATGAGCTGTCAGCGGGAATTTGGTGACTCTGCTGTGCAGAAAGGCCTTAAGCTTCCTATTATTTTGTATTTGAAATGGTGAATTTTTCCAGCTGGGAAAACTGAGTAGAAAACCTTTACTTGGTGCACTGTCTTGTGCAGGATGACCCGAGGCCTAAGGGAGGAAATTCAAGAGAAACTGGGATACTAGAAATCTGTAAATTAAAAATGGGTAAGGAATACTCTTCATATACCCTTTCCACCTTGCTTTTTATTTCTTTATTAAACCTTAGAGCGAAATTTGAATCAGTTTATAATGACAGTGTGCAACAGTATAGGATATATACTCCATAATCTCTTTGTCACAGTGAAAAAAGAAAAAAAAAAGGACAATTTAGTGTGATTATTGCCCCTCTTACTAAGCAAATACTTTGTGATTCCAGTGGAGGTGAACTCATGGCACTGTTCTAGTTTGCCAGCTGCTTCCACAGACTGCAAGGACCCACAGACAGGGCTAATTATGATTTTTGTTCTAACATCAGGGCTCTCCTCATCAATTAGCCAACTTGTGGACCTGTGACACCTTCAGTGTGAATCTGACATCGTATTTCATTTTCTAAAGTGCAGCGTGGATTGCAAAGGAGGACTAAGAACACTGATTTGGGTGTTCCTGTGTCATCCACGTCCGTGAAATGGGAACCAAAACAACGCCACACAGTGAAGAACTAAAGTGCAGATACAGTATTTAATTTAAAACAGATGATGGAAAAAGCAGCAAGCTGATATAGGAATATCTTCATTGGTGAGTTTTCACTGTTGAAGGTCTCAACACACTGAGTCACTGCAGTGAAGAATACTTTGGTAGACTCTGAGCCCAAACAACCAGGGGTTTATTGTACTGGAGCCCCAGATTCATGTTCCTCCTTTACCCAGGTCCAAAGCCTTGCTCTCCCACTGCCACTAGCTATTTTCATGCTGCTGTTTGCTCATGTAGATATTATTTATTGTCATATGACAGGAAGTAAAATTGCTCTTCAGAAAATGCTTTACCAAGAGTAATTTGTTCCCAGCAAGACCTTTTAGCTGCACAGTGACATGAAAGCATCAAAATGCCAGGAGAACATTATAAAAATAAACTGCCCTGGTGCTAAAATAAGCTTTAATTGATTGAGAATTGCACCAAGCCTGACAATCTGAACCATTTATTATTATTTTCCTTTCAAGCTTCAGCTACATGTGATTTAAAGTGACTGAATTATAGTTCCCACATACCTTCCTACCCACAGTGCATGAAAGAAAACCCACGCACAAATTTCTTAGCTCCAGAGGAGCTGCTGGATACACCTGGAAGAAAATAAAAACGCTGATTGAAAGTGAAGCTTAAGTAAAGGTGATGGTGATGGGAATGTTCTAAAAAAAACAAAAAAACCACAAACAAACAACAAAAAAACCCCCCCAAAACAAACAAACAAACAAAAAAACCCAAAAAAAACAAAAAAAAAAGAAAAAAAAAAAAAAGAAAAGAAAAGCCCCAAACCTATTCTGGTTAAATGCCATGCTTCCCTCTCCTCAGAGGAGAGCTCTCCTGGGGATGTCTGCCCCTGTCAAAGGCATTTCCTTAATGTCTCCTAGAAGAGCTCTGGGTCCTGTAGGCCAGGTGCTGTCACAACTCCCTGTGTAGGAGGTTAATATTGGCTTTGGATAAAATACCACTCTGCTTTCCCCGTTTTAGCTTCTTAAAGGAAAAACACAAGCAATTGACTGTACGCAGCTATTTAAATGAATAACATGTTGAAGGCTCTCCATCAAAAGGTCAACATGATGCCTGAAGACTGTGTATAAATGTGAAATACTTTCTGTCTTGATGGATAAGAGGCTGTGCTGGTGGCCCTGTGCCAGAGAGAAATAGGTGGAATACAGCACTGGAAGTAGGCAGAATACAGCAAATATCAGTGGGGTCATCACAGTGTCTCAGAGTGGTTTGGACTGGAAGGGAATTTAAAGCTCATCTCATCCTATCCCCTGCCATGGGCAGGGACACCTTCCACCAGCCCAGGTTGCTCCAAGCCCCGTCCAGCCTGCCCTTGGGCACTTCCAGGGATCCAGGGGCAGCCACAACTGCTCTGCCCAACCTGTGCCAGGGCCCCACCACCCTCACAGACAAGAATTTCTGCTCAGTATCCCATCCAGCCCCGCCCTTTGTCAGTGGGAAGCCATTCTTCCTTGTCCTGTCACTCCATACCCTTGTAAAAAGTTTCAGTTATGGTATTTCTCCTTGGCATTTTGTTGTGGAGGATGGCAGTGTGGTCAGACATTCATTAGTGGTAACTAGTGATAGTTTCAAAAACATTCCAGCTGTGCCTCTGACGGGTTTGGTTGTGTGAGCAGGGAAGGCACAGACCATGCCTTCAGCCTGAGGAGGCTTTGTGGGCTCATGCTGGTGCAATGGAGCTCCAAATTCTGGGACATATTCAGGTCAGAACAACTCCCAGGCTTGACCCCAGCCCCAGCTGAGTTTAATATCTCATTGTAAGTCCTCATTTGAGTTGTAGTCCTGGACAACTCACTTGCAGCCAAAAGCCAAAGAAGGATTTTCATTTAACTTCCGAGATTTCAAGAGGAGGAAGATGCTTAAATACATGTTTGGCCGTGGCCCTGCACCTCCCTGCCCACGTCCGCACTGCCTGTGATAGTGCTGGGACATTCACATCTAGAGCCATCAAAGCTCAGGCTGCTGGCAGAGGTTAGGGGTGATCCAGGTCCCTGGATGAGTTTCTCCACCTGAGTGTCCATCTCTCCCAGGCTTGTCTGTCAGCCAAAAGGACCCTGGTTGCCTTGGTTTTGCATCCCAGCACGTTTGCAAGCTGAGCAAGTTGCATGCTGTCAAATACGACTTCTAAATTGCAATTCCTGCTCTCTGCTAAAAGGGCTAATAAATGCCTCTCTCACCTTTCCTTTTTGCCTGCTTAAACTATGGATGCTCATGGCAAGGGCTGAGTGCTCATCCCCAGCCACTGTGTCCAGATGTTCCAGGAATGGTCTTTATTTGTTACCCCAACACAGATAATCATGACCCAGGGATTCATGGCAGACCCAAACGAAGGGAGAGCGTGGAAGGGTTGCCAGTTTTATTGACAGCCATCTCTGCAGCCATGTGCAGGTCAGACCAGACCCTGTGCAGGGCTTTGCAGCTGAATCCACACTGTCACAGGACGGGCAGAAAGATGTGCCTGGTCACATTGCTGTGGGGATAGAGCTTTCTGTCCAGATTCCAGTGAACATTTCCACGGTGCCAGAAGAGAAAAATAATATATGTTTGATGAAGAATGGGGATTTTTGAAGATCACAGAAGCCAGGTAATGTTGTTGTTGTTGTTAAATTCATGGGGTTTTTTGTTGTGGATTGAACTAAGCATGAACTAGCACGGATTATTTGAAATATCATGGTGTGTCTGAATACAAATTTTCTTTGGCTAGAGGAGTAACTCGGGTGAACAGGTGTGTAGTTAGGAATGTAATCAGTGCTGTAGGAGTACATCATGAGGAATAGTTCAAAAACTGAGTGTCTGAGCTGCTTGAAAGGTCGTGTGAACTAAGCTGATGGTTAATTCAAAGGAATATACTTAATTCCTTTGACTATAAAATCAATGTGGTACTGAGATGAAAAGGCAAAGGTAACTTTTGCCAAATAATTTTCTATAATAGGTCTCTTCTACGTCTTGATTATAAATGTAGTGTAAAATTCTTGAAGTATTTATTTAGCTGATTATTCAGAGGAATAGTTTCTTTTTCATATTTACCCCCATTCTGATGAGTGCTACTCACTGAAAAAGCAAAATGTATTCCAAAATCTGATAAATTGTCTCTGCAAATTAGTCTGGCTTTATATGCCACATTATAGGGGTTTTTTTCAAAATCTCAGATTCGTATTTTTATTTTTGCTGTAAAAATGCATTGCTAAGATAATGGAATAACTATTAATTATGGTTTTCAGCATTAGATAATGTGTGATCCTCATGGGAAATATTTGTTCACTGTGGCATTAATTCTGGAATATTTTTATCGAAAAGGAGTATCAAACTTTCAACTGCCATTACACTTGCAAAGCGAGTGCCACTGGTTCCAGCACCTTCCAGGCTTTCACTGGAAGGTTTTAAATAGGCATTTGATGAACTAGGTGGGAGTTATGACTTGTTTGGGATAGAGGCAGGATCGTGTTCCTACTCTGAGAGCAACTTTTGGCCATGGGAAGCCTTTGATCCCTCTGTGGTTTACCAACATCTCAGTCCTCTCCATTTGGTGCTAAATCCAAGGCTCCCATGCAGGGCTCCAAAACCAAGCTGATGCCTTTAACAGATGATTCATGCAAATGAAATATGGTCCTGTTCCTTTTTTCCCTGCAGGGAACCTGGGCTTCCACTGTTCTCAGTTGTTTGCAGGGTTGTTGTGAGCCTGAACAGGATCATAACAATCACACAAAGCTCCCTGTATTTTCTGGGAGTCTGGAAATGCCACTGGGAAAGCAAAGCTGTCCCTAGCATTGAGCCCAGCTTAGTTTTGCACTTTGCTGTTAATAGTAAATGTACAGCACTACAGCCATGGCAGCCCTTGCCTCAGAGCTTCCTACCAGGGAGAGGAATACCTCACTTCTTTGGGGAAGACTGCATTCCTTTTCCAACAGAGATGGTGTTAGCAGTGTAAAAAAGGGGTATTTTATGCGCTGAGACATTTTCCCCTCTGTGTGACCCATAATTGGAAGGAAACTGGCCATGGTTCAATAGATGATGTAATATATACCCAGTGTACAGACCTTATGTTATCTTCAGGTTACTTCCTCTAATTCAGGCATCTCCACAGGTAGGAGCCTGGTGCCAAATTAGCCATTGTCATCTCCTCGTGCCTTAGCCAGCTCAGAAGAAAATAAATATTTACATCTTAGCTGAATCCTTTCAGCTGCCTTCAGTATCTCAGTTTAAGACATATGGATTTGTGGCAGTGACGGCGGACCAGACATTGTGTTAAGCACTAGATTATGCTAATAAATTCATGTTTCATATCTGCAAAAGAATTAATATTGATAAGCGTATGTTTATGAGTTTCATATTCATCAGAAGCTTCCCATCATGTACCTATGTGCCAGCTCTTTGCAAAGTCAGGGATCTAGCAGTTTACACAAGCATTGTAGAAACTGTAAATAGACATATTTTAATTTTAATTTAGGGAGGAAAATGAGATGTAAAAAATGCTCTACTCAAACCATTTGCAGCCCGTAGTATTCAGCTGTACTGGGCGTGAAGTTCTTTAGTCTGCATAACACTGATGAAGAGGAGAGTGGTTGAAGAGGCAGGGAGGGGAAAAATCGTTATGGGGAACATAAAGCATGCTTTGTTTTACTCTGAACCTGTACAGTACTGTGGGTTTAACATGTCCAGTTATGTATTCTGTGATTTAAACTACCAGGAGGCAGATCCTGCTATCCCAGCCACTATCCCTTGCTTTCAGCTGAAATTAGACTGCATGATCAGTCAAACACTAATTCAAATGACAGGTTCAGTGAAAGGTACTTAAAAAATTTCCTAATCAGACCTACCTATTAGAAATTAATTTTTCTGGTTCATTTGTATTAAAAAGAGAACTGCAGCTTAGTTGTAAGGGCTGTGTATTGTCCTTTCAACAGAGAGATTGAGAGAGATAGAGATGTGCTTATTCCCTGCACATGAGGAGTAGAGTCTGAGTTCTACCAAGTTTTGTCCTTTTGCCAATTCATTTTCCCGTGTGTAGAGCTTCAGTAACATGGCCTTGGTTTCTCCGTCTTGAAGATTTAATATTAAGTTCTTTACAAAAAAAAAAGATAAATTCTCATCTGCTTCATTTGTACTTAAGAGCAAATGATGAACTCCCATGGGAGGTATCACTGTGAGGAGCACGTTTGTGTTTGTGTTAAAGGACTCAGACTGTCCCTGCTCAGGCTGGAGGAGTTTCTTGTGACAGATTATGTCTGATGATATTTAGCAAGCAGCTCACATGCAACAAATAAAGGCCAGACACGTGTAAGACTGACTGCTTCTGGCAGCTTCATATTATGACAGGCTATGAGCAGTTCCATTTTGCCACATTTGCTTTTACCTCTAAAGTCTGTGCTCCGACAACCAATACAGGAAAACCCTTTTTGACCTTGTGTCTGTCATGCTGCAAGTGTTAAAAAAACATGTAGATGTGGTACTTGAGGGCATGGGTTGTTGGTGGACCTGGCAGTGTTGGACTTGATGATCTTGGAGGTCTTTTCCAACCCTTCTCAGACACTGGAGGGGGTATTTTTGTTGCCTGTTGCTTGCTTAAGTGCAGAGTGCAGAATCATTAAAAAGAAATTAATTTCTCTGGTGCTTTCAAGGAGTCCTGTAGCTGACAAGTCAAGCTCTCAGAGGGCCCTGGGAATGAGTGCTGACATTGCTCATTCAGCCCTTCTGTATGAACTATGCAACTATTTCTCTTGCAATAAATATTGCAGGCAACCTCGAGCACCCTTTGAAAATTTGTCTATAGGCATGCCATTCCCTTGTGCTTGCAGGGAGCTGCTCTGCCCCCAGTTCTGCAGTGCTGTTGTTGTCCTGGGCTGAAGGCAGCAAAAGATTTCTTTTCCATGTGGCATCAGGAACGATGTCTGTGCAAGACGTGGCACAGAAAACCCTTCCCACTTATGATAGTTATCTCTGTGCTCTGCTTTTGGTCTGTGGCTCTCCTGCTCAGAGGCCTCTCAGGTGCTGTGTCTTCTGTCCAGCTGTGATACAGCAGAGAGTGATGAGAGGACATGGAAAGTCAAAGGCTGACAGAATACATGGGCTGTTTGCTGCAGCCCAGGCTGACTGTCAGTCCAGGAGAAAGAGTAGCTGCTGGGCTTGGGACTTTGGTGCATTACAGCAGAGGGGTCAAGAAAAAAAAATCCCTTTGGATGGAAGGAAATAAAGGAGGAAAGGCTGACAGTGTTTTCACCAAAACCTAGGTGATATAAGAATCTGCAAAACCGGCATCACACCCGTAGAAGGTCATAAGAAGCCAAATTCTACTCTCTGGTACTTTGCTGTTATTGTGAAATAACTCCTGGAGCAACTGAGGCAAATTTTGCAGAGAGGACTTTCAAAGCCATCAGCAAAAATCCAACAACTCAAATCATTAAGTACCTTTTCCTTCACATCTGACCTTACTGGCTTTGTGTCTCATCTTCTCCGTACAAACCTGCCTGTGTAGTATCTTCTGGAATCTCAGCCTGGGATTTCTGATGGCTGTACAGCTTTTCCTATTTCTTAAAAGTGCTAGATCCATCTTAATGGTGCAGTTCCCATATGGAAACAGTCTTGTATTATATGGGCTTACATAAATTGATCATTAAAAAGAAACATATTTGGCCCTAGAGATGATGACTTTGACAAGAGGGAATCAAACTGTTTTTGCTGTTTAATTTGCAGTCCCCTGGTATGTGTGTTACTCCCAGTACAGTACAAATGAGTATATGCAACTCAGTTATTCTCCTAACCTAAATACTGCTTTTCTTTCCTGGGTTCTGCAAGACCCTGAACCACAAAATGGTAGGAGTGTGTTTCCAAGGAAGTATTGGTATGTCCTTGCTCTCTGCTTCTGCTTTTCCCTGTGTATCCATCTTTGGCCACTGCCAAGGACAAGGCTCCAGGCTGGATAACCTCTGATCTGACCCAGGATCATCACTCTTTTTATACCCACAGGTGATAACTGAGGCATTTAGCAGGGTTCAGAAATAGAGGTGTGGGAGCTGTGAGAGGGGCTGAAGATGGACATCTCAGGGGCTGGATCCCTTTGCCTTCCCTGCAAAGTCAGGGATGTCTACAGGACTGGTCTCCTGCCTGTAGGAGTTCAGGGTGACCAGGTTCCTACCTTGAACTCTGGTTTTACTTTTGTTGCTTGAAATTAATTAGCTTGCTTTAACCACTGGTTCCCTTGCCTAGCTTGCTGTAGGGTGTGCTGAAGACTAGCCCTGGCTTTGGGATCTGGGCTGAAAGGGTTGCACCAAGTTACCTTTGGCCCTTCTTCCCATGTAGCACCAATTACAGCTGAAACAAAGTCCATGGACAGCCCCTGTTTGCTGCTTCACACAGCTGGGCTGCTGGCACACTGGAGCATTTTGCATGCACTGATATAACTGTTGGAAAATTTATTCACACAAAAATCCTCTTATTCTCTTAGACAAAGGAATTTCCCCCCTCCACATTTTGTTGTGAAAATCCTTTTCACATTTGTTATTGGGGCAAAACAACCTCCTAGTCTGGAAGTTTCATTCATGGATAAAGCTTTCACTGGGACTTGTTTTAAAAAGCCAAGGGTCAGGGGCAGATTTTGCTCCTGGTGAAATGAACAACAAAACTCCCATTGATTTCCTCCGTGAGCCGAATCGAGCCTCTCCTGACAATGGGGAGATTTTTAGAGGAGTTATGATGGTCGTGGACAAGGTCTTGTTGCTTCGCCCTCTCAAAAGAGAACTGTTTCTGCTGCAGGAACAATCAGAATATTTGTCTCTTTAAATGAATGGTTCTCAGAGCCCGCACTGAGAGGCAGGCTCCCTCTCTGCGGCTGTGAGGCTACTCAGAGCCTCCAATAAATCAGCATGCAGGAGCTGAGAGCTCTGTCCTTGAAGGGATGCACAGTGACCTTGCTTGTGCTTACTCTGGAGGAATAACCAGGGGAAACAGAGGAGCCCAAATAGTGAGTGGTGTGTGACTGAAGGCTCTGCTTTCTGCATGCAAATGCTAGGGCAGGGACAGCACGCTGCTGCACAGAATGCAGCTCTGCTGATAGCCTGACCAGATTGCTGCTGCTGCTGCTGCTCCTGCTGCTGTTGCCTCTTTTACCTTTTTTTTTTCTCTTTTTTTTTTCTTTTTTCTTTTTTTCTTTCTCCCCCCTCCCCGGCAGGGGACTGAATGAAATCCTCATGATTGTTACATGCTTGTTCAATAATAGCACGCCCCAGTCACGTCTCCTCGCAAGCACATTTTGTTGGAGCCACTGAGCAGAAGCAGAGAAGAGCTGACGACTATGTGTTTCCAACGCAGGTTGCCGGAGCCCCGTGCTTGCCATTGGCTGCAGTTTCCTGGTTTATTTGCAGCTTCCCCCATCTGGAATATGAAAATGGGATTGAAGTAGATAATTGCTAGCAGCGGGTTTTCGAGAGAGGCTTAGAGGGAACAGAATGCCTCTCTCACAGCATAAGCTGCCTGCGCTGGAAGAGCTCTGAGAGATGATTTTAGATGTTACCCACGTCTGAATCTCCTGGAAACTTTGCCATGGAAGCAAGCCATTACGCACAGTCCTGGAGTTAACACCCAAAAGGGGCAAGGAAGGGGCAGCAGGGCCAAACAATGGGATACCTTGTCCTTGGATTGCTCACAGAAAAGCCAGCAAGCTTTCCCCTCTGCTGCCCAGCAGGAAGGGCATGAAGGCGGTGATGGACTGAATTTTACCCAGTGGAGCTTCAGTGGCTTTTAGGAAGGATGGGGTACACTGACCCTTCGTCGAGCCGGGATTTGCTGGGAAACAGAACTTTGTTCTTCATATTCATCTGCGCCTTTGCTGTGGTCACCCTGCTGCAGCAGATCCTCTACGGGAGAAACTATCTCAAAAGGTAAGGGGGGATTTGAGGGAATGGGAAAAGTTGCCTGCTCGTATTGATGGGAGACAGAGCTCTCTCCAAACCAGCACAACAGTTCAAACCACTTCTTGGTGTTGTGCTGACAATATCAGCATCTTTTCTGTGAAGGTGCATCTGGCATCTGTAATGCGTGTTCGATTAAGAATACGGGAGACTGGGAGGCAGAATTTAACATTTTGTAAGTTTCTTAGGTTATGTTTAAATCCTCAGCTGTTGCAAAAGAATAGGTTGTATTCAACTTAAACTGACTTGTACCCCCTGAGCATTTGCCCCTGATCAGACCCTGCCTTACAGGCTTCCCACTCTGTGTAAGTTCAAGCTGAAATATCTCGGGAGGTTGAGTTAAGGTCACACACTAATTGCTTAGATTTTAAAGTCTTTAGAAACAAACATGCAGATGCAAATCCTAAAATCAAAGTGGCAATATTACTGTTGTAAATAACTGAGAGAGTGCTTTATTTTCTCACTGCTTTATTCCTGTGGATTGCTGCTGAGACTGCTTTGCTGTAGAGCACATCAGTCTTTGATCTGGAAATGGTACTGTGCTTTTCACAGCAAACACCAGTGGGATCTCTAAGTGTTTAACCTTGACCCTTGCAGAGTTTATTTTACTTATATCTGGTTTAAGGAGTTACAGCTCGTATGATTTTATGAAGAGGAATGTGTCTCTTTCATGTTTTGAGGTAAATGTGTTTCAGTAGTACATGCAGCTGCTGTGGAATTTTTTACTGGAATTAAGCTGCATTCTGCCAGAAGAGATCAATGGTTTGGTTCTTGTCTTGTTTGCAACCCGTGTAGTTGTTTGCCTTGTGCCAAGAGCAAGCAAAATGCTGGCAAATCAGCAAACGTTTCTCTCTGGGAGGGAAAAACAAGCATGATATTAATATGTATAGACAGGAGTGTTGTTCATCCACAGAGCAATCCGTGTGCCTTTGAAAGCCCCCTTGGCTGGGAGGCTCTGTCTGCTTTTTGAGCACCTCAGTTCCAGAAACATGTGACTTTCTCAGCTGGAAGGAGCAAGAATGAGCAGAGGTGTAGAAAACATGTTTGTTTGGCTTGGGGGGAAAAGGAGGGGAGATAGGATAACTGCCTTGAAAGACCCAAACTATTTCTGAAAAGAGGAAGGTAATAAACACACCTGTGTAAAGACTCACAACATGATAAGAAGTCATGGATTTAGGTTCTAGCAGAAAAGGTTTGGATTTAACCAGATGGGAAACTTTTAAAGAAAAAGGAGGTATAAAATCTCATATTTGGGGGCTTCAGGAACCTGGTAGGTAGACAGAGGTATTGCCCAGATGTCTTGGTGTTCAGGGTGTCACTTTATGGACAGTTGAGGTCTCACCTTTCCTTATTTCCCCCGCTTTTCACATTTGTCCTGGAGGCCTGGCAGCCCTACCAGTCCTTGGGTTTCTAAGTCAAAATGACTGCAACAGGATCAGAGCGATGAGAAATAAATCCCAAGTGTAAACTGAAACGAAAAATGGCAGAGTAAAGATAAAATTATGAGAAGATGCAACCAAAACTTCCAGTGAGTGATCTCCGTGGCTTCTGTCCTGCCTCATGTCCTGGGACCCTCTCTTGTCATCGTCAGGGCATGAAAAAAGGGCTGATGTCCAATTCCCAGGACTACAAAGAGAAAGTCTGGCTCTGAGCCCTCTGCCATCACAGGGGCTCAAGCAGGGACATATGCATACATTTTGTCACTTGGACTGGAAAACACTGTTTAGTCGCTTATTTATTTATTTTTAACTCCAGCTTGTAATTATATATATATATATTTTTGTTGTTGTTCTTCTCACATGAAAGAGTCTCAAAGAGGGCTCCCCCCTCATTCAGCAAGGGGGAAAAGCACTTCAGCTCCTTTCTGCTGGGAAATGGCAGTTCCCATCTTTCATGGAGACCAGAATGCAGGACGTGGCAGTCTCAGGCTGTCAGTTATTAATGACAGAAGGGAGATTTATGCAGCAGCCTGTATTGTTACCGTAATATTAACATGCAGTTACTTCTTTTTTCCCCCCTAGTTTTCCTTTCCCTCTCTCAGTCTTTAATGCCCTGAAGTACCTTCCAGAGAGCATTCCCAGGTGGTCTGACTCCAATCTGCCCTGTGCAGGGGTAGCTGTGACCTCTTTTATTTCACAAACTATCAGTGATAAGTCCCGTGCTAGAAGCTGATGCTGGCTGTGAGTTCCTTGGACATGTTACACCTGCCACCTCAGGCACCACAGTGGAGATGGTAGTTTTGGAGAGGATCCTGGCAGAGGGGAAGTGGGATATTTATTTCTCTGGTGCCACCTGCCAAGCTGGAGCTTGGGGGACGCTGCCTAAACCTACAGCCATTTACTCTCTGGGATTCCTCATGCTGCTTGTTTGGTGATGTCCTTTGTTTGCACCCCAACACCTGCAACAAAAACAAGCCCCTTGGCCTCTTCCCAAGGCAGTGGGAAGAAATTCCCCAGCGGATTTAGAGAAACCTGAAAATTGCCCTGAACTGCTATTCCAGTAAATGTACAGTGCTTTTAAAGTCTAAATATAACAATGGGGTAGCTCTTTTCTCTGCAAGAAGATGATGGAAATGGGTAAAGGCCAGCAAGGCAGGGGGAATCTGACCTAAAACAAGCAGCTTGGGCACAGTGAAGAGGACAGAGTAGACTTCAGACTGGTCCCAGTAAGCGGAATGGAGAAAGGCACCCTTTTCTGGGAGAAACATGGGAAAATTAGCTGCATGGCTGTAAGCTGTGCCATGCCAGTTGCCTTTACAAGCAGGGAACGGCATGGTTTGATTGCCATAAAATCCCACCTGAGGCTGTCCATGGAGGGTTCCATGGAGGCTCGTGGTCCTGCCTTTGCCCAACCCAAAGCCATGTTCCCAAAGCAGCTGTGGGGGTGGCATGACTGCAGACAGGAGAGGATGCTCCAGGAAATAAACTCAGCTCAGTGAAATTTGATAAGAGGCCCAGCCTCTGGTCAAGTCCTTTCTTTCCCCTTGTGAGATATTAATGAGCGCCTGGCATTGTTGGAAGAAAGGGGGAATGCAGAGCCTGAATTTCTCGGCATTCACGCATTTTTCACCCACTGTGTGACGTGCTCTGCTCTTTCCTTTGCTGTTTTATACCAGGTCATTGGAGAGCAGAATCCTGCCCACATTTTTTTTTTTACCCTTTTCCAGTTTTCCCCCAGGTGGGATGGACGTGGATGCCCCCACCAAGGCCAATGCCTCACCCCTGTAAGAGCAACTGAAGTCCAAACAAGAGAGTTAAACTGCCAGCTGGAGAGAGACATCATCGAGCTCTGGTCCCTGTAGCTTCTGATCCCAAGTAAAAAGGATGATGAAATGAGATATAATTAAGGGACTTTAATACGGATCTCTGGGGTAATTATTTTTATTTTAGGATTAATGTGATGATTAAAAATCCGCTGCATTGATCTGCTAAAGTAGGTTAAATGCTGTGGACTTCTGCTTAAATCCAGAGCTGCCACTTGCTTTTGTATTGACTTCTCTTTCCAGTGCTTGCCTTTCAGCTGAATTTTCTTTTGAATCAGATGCTCAGCTGAGGGCTGGCCTTTTTTTTTGTCAGCTCTTGTTTGGCCAGCAGGGAATAATCCTGGATTACATCAGGAAACTGCCCCTGCAGTAAAAAAAATGTTGAAATCTGTCTTCATCTCCCAACCTGTAGCATGGAAGACCTCAATAGGACAGTCCTTCCCTTTGGCAAGGGAAAAATAGCAGTGCAATACTTCGCTATATACTGATACTCTATTGGCAGGGAATTCGCTAAGTTCTGGGTGATTTAACAGCCTGCCTTTTCTAAAGGGTGAGTGTTAGCTGAAGAAAGGAATCTGCACCTTTTAAACTACTTATTTTTTTCAGCCAAGTGAGGAGAACCTATTTTCATAACTATTAAAGACTCTAAACAAAGATTACCCTGGGGCCTGCTGGAGGGGATACATACAATATCTCAAAGAATCACACAGCAAGAGGCAGTCAACTTTCCCATTCAGGCACCCTGCATTATTTGAAAGCTTTACATCTCTTAAATGAGAATAAAACATCACTCTTATGTATGTGTACTCCCTAATTAATATCAGTCTTATGACTTGAGGTAATGCCACCATTTTTTGTACATCTCAAGCAGCTTTTATTCAACAGTTGCAAAGCAATTCCTAGACATCCTTACCAGTTTCCTTACCATACAAGAAAGATAGTCCATGATCATTTTTTGCACTGCTTGTGTAAGTGAAGAACAAACCCACAGGAAATAATGGGCTACACCTTGGGAGTTCATTTATCCTGTACCATATCAGATCATACTGTACTTACACCAGCAACAGCAGGAGTCACGATGGGGACATGGAGGCTGCGTGTGCCCTGAGTTTGTAGTTTGGGTTCTTGAGGAACTACAGCCAGCTCAGGTCAGCTGAGATCTGCCCCATTCCTGGGATGTGCTCCCCTGGACAGTCCATAACCCCCTGTGGCGGTGTTAACCATAACCTGCAACTATCCATCCCAGTGTAAAAAGTCTCTTTCCATTGAAATATTTTCTCCAAAAGACATAAGCTGAAGGTCACTTAGTGAGTCATCTCTCTGTTCTTTATATGACTCTGTGCCTCCAATTCTAACTAGAGGGAAATACTATCCCAGAAAAATGACATATATCTTGTGAGTCACTCAATGAATCCCTGACAAAGCTGCAGAGCAGGTCTTGCCTTTGGGTGGTTTTCTTCAGAGAAGAACGCTGGAAATCTCAGGACGAAACAAAGTCTTGAAACTGAGTAGAATACAAAAAATATGGCTATTTATGGTATATGGCCATCACCTCAAACTGACTGTGTCTAATCTGAAATAGGAGGGGAAGCTGAGAATCCAGCCATGATGTTCTTGCTACTGGGTATTCCCAAGGGCATTTCAAGGGGATGAGGACTGGGATGCAGACATCCCTGTTGTGCCTGACTAACCTGGCAAAGACAAGGAGCTGAATCAGCTCCCCGAGTGGTCAGAGGAGCTCTGGAGCCTGTGCTGGGGGAGAGATCAGGGGCGAGATGGCAAGGAGATGGAAGGGGCAGAACCTGCAGAGAGCTGATAGATTAACTCAGCTGTCTGCAAAGTCATAGAATCATGGAATGGTTTGTGTTGGAAGGGACCTTAAAGACCACCTCATTCCAGCCCCCTGCCATTGGCAGGAACACCTTCCACTAGACCAGGTTTTACAGACCCCCATGCTACTTGGTTTTAAATACTTTCAAGAGTGCGGTATCCACAACTTCTCTGGGCAATCTGTTCCAGTGCCTCACCACCCTCACAGTAGAGAGTTTTTCCCTGATACCTAACCTAACCCTGCCCTCTGTCTGTGTGAAGCCATTCCCCCTTGTCCTGTCACTCCATGCTCTTGTAATAATGTCTCTCCCTCTTTATTGCCAGCTTTCTCCAGCCACTGGAAGGCCACAATTTGGTCACCCTGGAGCCTCCTCTTCTCCAGGCTGGACAATCCCAATTCTCTCAGCCTTTCCTCACAGCAGAGCTGTTCCATCCCTCTGATCAACTCGGTGGCCTCTTCTGAACTGGCTCCAACAGGTCCATGTCCTGCCTGTGTTGGGGACCCCAGACCTGGATGCAGTCATCCCCCACTGACCACCCCATTCTCTTTCTCATTGCTGCTGTTGGTTTCTTTAGGCAATGCCTCTGAAACCAAAATCTTTCCTTCTGCTACTTAGAAGGGGGGTTTTTTACCCATGATTTTAATTTGCTTTTAAAGGAAAGCATCAGGAGAAGTTTTAGTTCCAGAGTATGAGGATAGGTTATTTCCTCTCTTGTGCTCCATGGCAGTGCTCCCTATGGCCCTGATGCAGCAAACAGACAGGGTTTGTGTCCCTGCTCCCCCTATATGTGCTATGTTTCTGGCATTGTTACGTTTCATCTCTGCTTTTCAGATGGCAAAACCACTCTGCATGACAAAGTAATGGTTGAGTTTTGCCAATGCCCAGCGTTCAACACCCTTTCATCCAAGGTGGTTTAACCCCCATGACATTTCTCTTAAAAACGCCTCTGTTATAACCTGCCATCAACTTGTTTCATGTCGTTTCGAAAAGAATCATCTTGGTCTCTGTATGTGTGAGCTGGTACAAAGTTCAGTCTTGCCTCTATTTGTGGAAAACCAAACCTCCAGTGCTGCTGTTTCGGGTCGTGCTGCACCCAAGTTCCCCCAGAGCCTCAGCTGTGAAGAGTCACATCCTTGATCACCGACCTCCATGGCCAGTGTTGCCGACCTGGTCATTTGGTCTTTTATTTTTGACCTGATTGGAGTTTCCTGATTGTTCTTACACTTTCTGGATTTGGTTCAGGCATAATCATTGTGCAAAGCTCTGCATTTTCTTACTTTTGCTGCGCCTCATTCTTACCCTTGATTGCTTTTTCATTTCATTTCTCAATTTTTAATTCAAGTGTATTCATTGCTCAGCAGTCCATGCCTCCCTCAGGCAAATTGTGGACTTAACCTCTCATTTCTTTCAGGCATCTTTGCCCTCTCTTGCTTGCACACATTTTGCTTTTTCATCAGCCCTTGCAGATAGTCACTGTCCTTCCATGTCTTTTTTATTTAGATAGTTTTATGCTTTAGTTCTCTTGAGGAAAACCTTAAAAACAGTCTCTGTCACTGGTATGGCATTTTCCATCAGAACAAACAAGCCGAAAGTGGGTTTTTCACAGTCAGAGCTGAACATCTTAGACCATCAATAGTTCTGAGGGTTTGCTAAGTGGTAGGAGGAGATGGTGCCATCCACTCCAGTGCATGGAGAGAGGGAGTATTGCCTTCTCCTGTGCCTGGTACTGGGTACACAGTCATTGACTCTAAATGGCATTTTGCTCATTGTTTCCAGCATGAATCCTCAGGGCAGGGTAAGGACACTTGACCTGATGCTAAGTATATTAGTACTAGAAACTCAAGATGCAAAGCAATTAGTTTAGTCAGATCTGTAGTGCTGAGGTGAGATTGCTTGTGGTACTCAGGCTGCATCTGGCATCTCTGCAGTGAGATACCATCTCAAATGTCAGAATTTGATGCTATCTTAAAACATTTGGGGTTTCCTGTGAGTCTCTGTGCTTGGGCCTTGATTGTTTTTTTCAATGTCTCATTATCAATTAATTCTATTGTGGGTTTTGTGTTGACCCTAAGTATTGCAAACAGTAATATTTTAATTATGAACAATTGCTACAAATAGAATTGATAAAGATTATCTATTACTCCTTAGATGTTTGTCTTTCAGCCACAGATGAGAAAAAGTTAGATTGTATTGGTTTGAAAGGCATCCCTTCATGTTCTTGATGTCCTACTCAACATTTCATCCCCTTTAAACCCACCAGTTGAATGAGGTGTTACATCTGTTTTATCCTTCTTGCGAAGTGATTTTGGACCAAGTTTTTCAGATGTTGCATGCAAATATCTAATGCAAGACTTAACCCAAATGTGAAATGTGCTACATGAAACAAAATCTTTTTCTGTCTAATAATGGTTATAATCCAGAAGCTTCCCACCTATGTTTCCAATTTTGCTTTTTGCACTAGTCAAAATATACTCCTCCACTACTTTTAACACTATTATTTCCGTCTAACACATAGAACCAAACTTGTCACTAGGTATAATAATGTAAGACCAAGTGTGTGGTATAACCAGATGTGCTCATTTCCCATATCCTCCATCCATATCTTGCTTTTAATGGGACCCATATTGTTTAATTTCTTCCTTCTGCTGTGAATTCCCGTTCTTCCACATATTTTCTTGCATTCTCAAAACCTTTTAATAATCTCGTCCCAGTAAGATGGCCAGTGATCAGCTCAATAATCACCCACTGTCAGTCAACTTGCAAAGCTGTAGGTCACTGCGATAGAGATTGATCTCTTTTAATGCAGCAACTAGAAGGACTTATGTATCCAGTTTAAAACTTGCATTTTGTTGATTTTACTGGAGAAATAACTATTTTTTCTAAGCTGGGCTGTTCAGATTCAAGGCTGCTTCCACTGGATGCAAATGTTCTTTTTTCATATGGACTCACATAAAAAGGACAGCATCCTGCTCAAGTACATGAGTTGGCCCCAGGGAAATTTTACTTATTTGTATCCTGCCTGGGAGGGTTATGCCTGTGGATTCCCAGCTGAAAGAAGCCAACAGACACACGGTATTTTTCTGGCATTATATGGCACAGGTGAATTGGACCTGGACTGTTACAGGCAGATTTATGTTTCTTTTTTGCATCTTTCTAGATTGCTGTACCTTGAATATTTCTTTCTAAATGGGTTGGGGTGTCTAACATGACATTAAACTGTCTAAGTAAGCATTTGCCTTGCTCTTGTCATCTGAATTCCTTGTCTTCAAGTACTGAGTCTGGCTTTTTTTGTCAGGAAAGATGCTTAGGACACAGAGGTTAATCTGACGGGGCTCTGCTGGGCTGGCTCTGGTCTCAGTGTCTCAATGTTACCTCGTGGTAACTTTACTCCTATTGAGCACCTCTGAGGTCTTTTCAAGTGCACTGTAAATAACTTGCTGTTTCTGGCCTGTGCAAAATAAAAAGGGATCCTTGTTTTTATTCCATATCTCCTCTTACTGTTATCTCTGTTGGCTTGTCTTCACTTGTTCAGCAGTCTGTCACCCTGGAGACTCCTGATGTTCCCCTTACCCAACCTCCTCCTACTCTCTGATCCCTTTTAGTGAGTGTTTTCAATCACTCTCATCTGCAGGTCACTCATGCATACCACTGTTTTAGTTTTATTTTCCGTACACCCTGTGGACACAGTGAGTCATAGTTTCCTTATTTTGCAGAAAGAAGGAATTGGATCTCTGGCAAGATTAACCATCTGACCATCTGACTTTCCAACGCCTCTGTGACATCCCTGTTAATAGGCTGGGGGCATCACTTTCCATTTTCAAAGAGTCATTTCATGGTCATTTAACACCAAAGTCTTCAGCTCCTCCCCTTCAAGGGCACAAGAGTTATGAAATGGGAAAACTGAGGTACAGTGAGAGTGATGTTCCAGTGACTTTAGGAAGCCTAAATGTGGCCTGGGCTGTCTGGTTGTCAGGGCAGGGACTGGATGTGTGTTTGAGTAATGTGTGACAGTGAAGTGCAGCACCACGACCAAGCCTGTAGAAGCAGCATTATAAAATCACTAATGATATGTATGGAACTAATGTCTATACTGTTAGTTGATAACTTACACAGGAGGTGGAGTCAACAAGTCTGGATTTGCTGTCACCCCCTAATGGCCTCTCTGCTAGGGAGAATGGCCACAGAGAAGGAATATAACAACTGCTAGAAAACAAGAGCAGGAAAAGTGAAGACAAACAATAGCAGGAGCTCAGAAAGAAAATAAAGTATTTTGCCTTGCTCTTGGAGATATTAGTATCTTCCTTCCCCACTTTTAAAGAGCAGGCTCCTCTGCTTCCCCTTGTTTGACTATCTATGTAGGCCAGCAAGCTGAGTCAGGTTTTGGCTTAGATTTACTGATATAGAATGACATTAGTTTCTGTCTGGTTTTGCTTTTTTGGGTTTAATCTGCCTCTGGTGGATGCTGGATGAGGGTAGTGGTAGGTGTCACCTTGAAAGACGAATGGAAGTCACCTGCTGGCTGGGATTAAATGGTATGAGCTGGTGGTGTTTGGGGAATGGGATGTCACTGGAGTGGCTGGTGCTCTCTCCTGGTACCACCTGTGGGATGCTCTTGTTGCCACTCAGTCCTTGTCACCCAGAGGTGCTGGTCACTCTGCTACTCAGCCACTTGCACCAAACTGTTCTTGTGCCTTGAAAGCCCTGGGATCTCCGCTGAGTAATTCTCCTACAGGCATGGCCATGTCCTGCTCTGTGGATAGAGCCCAGACAGCACCTCCAGCTGTGCTTAAAGCCTTTTGGGTCTTCTTCATTTATTAGGTGTAGAATAGCTCCCTCTTAAAGCCTTGCCTGCTGGTCTGAACAGAATTTTCACCTTTCCTCAGAAAGACAATGAGACACCCCTGAGGTGGGATCTCAGTGTGACAGCAGCCTGGCTACAAAGCTTCTTGATGCAATCCATCCACACATTCATTCTTGCCTTGTAGCTCAAAAACCTCATAATTACCTGACATCCTCTGCTATTAAAACCCCTTCTTGTGTAGGAGTTGTTTTTTTGTTTGGTTTGCAGCAACAGGCTTTTAGTATTTGCTTCCTGCTGTTCCTTGACAGCCGGGTTTGACAAGCCCTTCAGAATTACTGCTGCTTTGTTAATTTTCTGGTTTTTCACCCCCCTCCCACTATTCTTACATTACAACACTGTTTATTTGACCATACACTGATTCAGCATTTACAGTTACCAATTAGGATCAAAATTTTGGCATTTACCTGGAACTCAAGTCTTTGTTGCTAAGCCATCCAGCTCCACGGGGCTTCTCTAACTCAAGGCACAACATTATTCAAACTCTCATTTGTTAGAGGCACTCTCTGTGATTAATGATGGCCATAAATGACTCCCATCTTCCTTGATGAGCAATTTGCTTACAGTGAATGGGCAAAACATAGTATCTCTGCACTAAGAGTGTTTCTGGTTGTTGCATCTTTTATAAAGTCGTCAGCAGCATCACACTTGAGGAAAACACACTAATTTTAGAAGTGATCACATTAGGGCAAATGGAGCAAATGGCAAAGTTCCACTATTGGTAATCATTGGTAATGATTCCAGGTGTAAAATTAGCTGCTGCTTTATCTCTTCCTTCTGTGTGTTTCCATCGTGGATATGCTTTGTACTGCAATTCTGATTCACAGAACCTTAATTTGCCTCCTCTTTGTTTAGCTGTTTAAATGTAGTTAGTGCTGGGAGTGAATGTGGTAGAATTTAACTACAGTAATATGCCAAAGAAATATACTGATGGAGCAGTTCAAGTCTCTTTTCTATTTTCTCAGGCCATTTGCAAATTTGGACAGACAACTTTTATGGACACTTAGAACTCACAACTGAGAGGATTAGAACATTTTATGTTTTAAAAATTGAATTTTCCCAACTCAAGGCTGATTGAAATCAATGGTAAAGCTTTCAGTAATCTTGTTAGAAACGGAATTAATTCAGGTCAGTGTTTTAAAATGTCTCATCCTTGGTTTCTACTCAGTCCTAATACTACAAGCTATTATTCCCTGAATTTGTTCTTCCTGTGAGGAGGAGGTTTATTGTACCACCACTGCAGAAAATGCAGAGCATCAGCTTGGTCTCAGCCTTGCAGGCTCACAGTGAGACACACAGTGAGACACACAGTCCAATAAGCTGTGCAACATCTCTTTGGTGGTGTGTTTTGTGTGTTTGTAAGTCTGTGTGTTGCTGACCTCCAGAGTACCTGCTGGAAGAAGAGCTCTGTGTGATCTCTCTGGTTTGGGGCTGGACACTTAACTTTCTCCTGACCCTAAGCTCAGCTCACAGCTTTGTACTTTGTCCTCACCACAGAAAGTGTCATACCCCAGACCCTTGCTTGCCCTTGGTAGGTATTTTTATACCTTCATTAGATCCCCCTTCCTGCCATTTCAAAGCTTAGTATTTTAAGCTGGTCATCATAAGACATATCTGCCGTTCCTCAGTGTTAGTCTTCCTGTCTCCTCTTGGATCTTACCCAAAATGTGAATGTCCTCCTTTGAACTTGGTGCCTCCACTGCAGTGCACACTGTTCCCAAAAAAACAGCTTGATAAGATGAGGGCATTAAAGAGTGATTTTACCATTTGTTTTGCTTTATGGACAAATTCACCCCCCTCCCTCTTTGAACATTTACTTCCAGCTGTTACATGCAGAGTAAAGACATAGAAAGGGAAAGGACTTTACTGCAAGTTTTAATTCTTCATTGAATCTGCTTGAATATTGGCCATGCTTTTAAGAGAGTTCACCTCTGAAGGATACACAAACACCAGGTATTTATCTGAATTAATGCTCTCTATTTCAGTTTGCAAGCAAAAATCCAAGCCTGAAAGTTCTAATTTAAATCCAATTAAAAAGTACAATTCCAACTTGGTTTTCCCACACTTTTCTCTCTTCATGTATCATTCAGTGCTGCCCTTAGCAATTAAAAGATATTTTTAAGGGCATATATTTAGATGTCCTTTACAAAGACATACATTCAAAGGAAGTATGCTTCTATACCAGTTACAGTGTGGCAAAAAATGTGTTAGACTGTGGTACATAGGAGATAATCACAAGTGCTTATTTCGACAAGCCTCAGAGTGAAGGTGTTTTAGTAATTTTCTCATGTTTTCTTCACACTCAGAAATTGTACCTTGAGCAGTGTCAGCTGATTAAAAACTGCCAGAGCAGCACAGAAGGTATGGGAGTCCCTGATAGTCCAGAGTAATTAATTACCCTACAACCATTATAGCATAACATGTACACACTTAGACATGATTCATAGAATTCCAGAATCCCTGAATGGTTAGGGTTGGAAGGGATTAAAAGATCATCTTGAAGCTCATCTTGTTCCGCCCCCTGCCATGGGCAGGGACACCTTCCACCAGCCCAGGTTGCTCCAAGCCCCATCCAACCTGGCCTTGGACACTTTCAGAGATCCAGGGGCAGCCACAGCTGCTTTGGGTAACCTGTGCCAGGGCCAAAGCACCCTCCCAAGGAGGAATTCCTTCTCAATATCCCATCCAACCCTGCCCTCTGTCATTGGGAAGCCATTCCCTGTGTGCTGTCCCTCCATGCCTTGTCCCCAGTCCCTCTCCAGCTCTCCTGGAGCCCCTTTAGGCACTGGCAGGGGCTCTCAGGTGTCCCTGGAGCCTTCTCTTCTCCAGGTGAGCCCCCCCAGCTCTGCCAGCCTGGCTCCAGAGCAGAGGGGCTCCAGCCCTGCAGCATCTCCGTGCCCTCCTCTGGACTCTCTGCAGCAGCTCCACGTCCTCCTGCTGTTGTTGCCCAGGGCTGGATGCAGAATTCCAGGTGGGGTCTCACCTGAGGGGGCAGAGGGGCAGAATCCCACCCTGCTCTGCTGCCCACACTGTGGGACCAGCCCAGGGCACGGGGTGTTTCTGTGCTGGGGCATCTCCAGCCTCTGAGCTGGACCACAAGCACCCCCAAGTCCTTCTCCTCGGGGCTGCTCTGGGTCTGTTCATCCCCAGCCTGGACTGATCCAGTGGTTGCCCTGCCACAGGTGCAGCACCTTGCATTCAGCTTTGTTAAACCCCATGAGATTCCCATGGGCAAATTTTATCTCCCCCCTCTTCCTATTTTCCCATGCTTATAACCACTGCCAATTAGACTAGAGGATGGATGTGATCTGAGAGATTCTCCAGTCCTTAGAATAAGCCTGTTGACCAGGACAACTATAGGGGTCCTGGATGCCCTTTCTTCCATGCTGGCTGTCCCCACACCACCCACCTGAAAGGTGACTTTCAGTACTGGCAGCACCAAATGTTCACAACTCTGCTGCCAGGCTTCTGAAATAATGAAATTGTGGTTAAATGCAGATGTTTAAAAATAACCATCTGCAAGGTTCTTTTTCGTTGACTTCTGAGCTAAGGGAAGGGTTTGACTTGTGTTGTCCTATGTTTCTTTAGAATTTTTAGTTTTCTACCCAGCTATAGGTGTAGTTTCCAGAACTTCCGTGGGGCTTGGAGTGAATTTGTGAAAGTTTGGAAAACAGGGGGTTGTCGTAATTGTGTTATTCATGGGCTTAAAAAAATGTTATCTTTCCAAACAGGGAAAAGAAACAATATACTGTGATTTAGAGATCTCATCAAATGACAAATTCTTTGCTAGCAGGGCCAGAAAACCGGAGGAAGAACCTGATGCCCATCACATTTAACAACTACTTTAGATATAAAACTGAAAATTGGAATTTTTACTTCTTTGGTCCTGCAGTTTTCTACGTCTCCACCTTTTTGCCCTTGTGTCCTTGGGAATGAAATTTCTACTTTGCTCCACTCCACACATATGTGTGTTGTTTATGAGCACGGATGATTACTGGCCTTCAAATTTGGATGGGGAGCCTGGTTTTCTTTTCAGCCAAGGACTTGTAGAGTCTATGGGAAGTGAAAATTAATTTTTGCCAGTAGTAAGGTGATATCTTGTGGTTCATGGTATCTTTTCATTGTTTTTGGTGGATGTGTCATAGTCACATTTCTATATTAAGAAATAGGACATGAGAACTCATGCTGATAGACTTAACCTAATGAATGATATCAAATATCAACTACCTCGTTTTCTTGCTAGAGGGCTGCAGTTTAGCTGGCAGAATGGAGAGGAATTGGCAAATTGGACCGGCACCTTTAATTTCACGGATGACGGAGCAGTGAAGAGTGGCAGTGACACAGGCACCAGGTACCAACACCCGAGGGAATGACTACACAGATATCTCTCTCCTTGTGTGAACCGTAACTGTGACCTCAGGCTGTGTGAAAAATGAGATTTGCAGTGTGCTTTGGCTACTTGGCACTGCTCCCCGTGGCACAGAAGATGTCAGGGATGCCCCAGTGCTGCTGTGCTGTTTTCCCCCTTTGAGGCCATGGGGACATTTTGGAATATGCCATAAGCATCCATGCAGGAGGGTGATTTCTGTGTCCTGGCCTCTCCTATTTCCATTCCCCTATCAGTGGTTTGTGTCAAGATGTGGCAGTGGGAGAAATGCCCAACACTGGATGGAGAATGTCCCAACATGACAGTATTGATGCACACAGAGCACACTGGAGAACCTGGTGTTTAAAATAGTACATGTATTCTAAGAAAACATAGTTTAACTTGCATTCTTTCTGGGGCCTAGTAGAGGAAAGGTGTTCTGTCAGGATAAGACTGGAGTATTTCCTCTATTTACACTGTTTGTAAACCAGAGAAGCACTGATGTGCTGATGCACTATTTGCACTTACTAATTTGATGTGGGATCAGGTGTCTGAAGGGTCAGGTGCACAGTCAGAAACTGGCAGCAGTTGTGCCTGAAGAGCTCCACAGCTATCACAGGCCATCTGCATAATCTCAGGCACAGGCACAGGGTAAGTATTTAGGCTCTCTTCCTGGAATGTCACTTGTATAGGCTGAAAACCCTGAGTCATGCATAGTACCAAGTTCAGTAAGTAGCAGGGAAATCTTAGAAAGACTGTAAGATAAAGAAAAACACAAAATTAAAAGAACCTTACAATTAATGCTTACATATAAATAAAACTCTGGGTAAATTGCCTGTTTTATTCACAGTATCATCACTTTGTAACTGTAAACAACTACATCTGTGGAGCTCATAACATTTCAAAGGCAAGCAGGCATTACAGAGTCTAACCTGCCAAAAATCATCCTGTCACTGAACTGCAGCAATGCTGCAGCTTCCTGTTAAAGCTCTTGCTGTAATGTGATACTGTACAAGTGTTGTGCACTGTTCTGCTGATTTATCTAGTTAAGATTCTTCATTTAAAAAAAAACAAACCCAAAACCAAACAAAACAAATTAGGATAACGTTTCTCACCCAGATCATGAAAAAAATAAAAAGTTCATGTATGTATGTATGTATGTTTGTGTGTATCTAGCTAGCTTCTATTTTTGTTGCCTTTTTAGTGTGTGCATACACAGGCTGTATATGCAAAATCTTCAGTTTAGGCACTTGTCATATAAAAGAACTTAATGTGACATAAAGACACATACCTCTTAAAGGCATGAGAAAATAAATAAATATCGATTTCCCTCTCCAGACACCTTTGACAGAGACAATTGAACCATCATTGACTGCAGGACAGTGAATCAAAACCCTTGAATGCAAAAGACATACTTGTGAGGTGCTGAGCCATGGGGCTGTTCTCAATCTCTTCAGCTTCTTCAAGGTGGTTTTTAAACAAAAAACACAAACTGCACAAGCTAGACATAAACATCAATGTTATAATATCAATTAAAACCCCACATATTTCACAGTCTGTGTCATGTGACATAACACATCTCTGTCTTCACTGACCAGGCTCCCCAAGGCAGTGGTCACAGCCCCAAGGCTGCCACAGCTCAAGGAGAGTTTGGACAACACTCTCAGGGACCAGGTGGGATTTTTGGGGCTGTCCTGTGCAGCTGGACTTGGATGATCTTTGTGGGTCTCTTCCAGCTCAGAGTATTCTGTGATTCTATGTTAATGACAGTGAAGATGAAAGAGGGGAGGCTTGAGTTAGGAATAACTCCAGCTGCAATGTATTTCATACATAAGTGTGTTATAGATATTATTTATCCTTTTGTCTACTGTAGGAAAGCTGAGAATGTAGGAAAATAAAAAAGTACTTTAAAATTTGGAGATAAGACTGTGTGGTGACTACTGCATGTCAAAAATTGTTTACTATTTATCTTTGATCACCTTTCTTACTGTGTTGTCACAAGACATCTCCTGAGAGTCTTAATCTGACACCCAACTTCAGGCTGTTGATATAAATTGAAAACAAGCCTTCCTATAATGAATAATTCTTTCCACTGAATGGAAAATTTGCAAACTACATTTTACTGAACTGATTTTACTTGTATGTATTTACAGGACTCCAGAGAGATGTCTGAAGTGCACAAAATTAAGCATAAGCACAGTAAATACCTTTCACTGCATGGCTCTGCAGCTTACCATGTGCTGAAACCTCCTTGTAAAAGGTTTTGTGTTTCAAGATATTTATTGAAATATATATTAATATGCTTTCCATTAGGTTGTATCATTTATATATATATATATATATATAGACACATGTTTATTCATGCATATGTGGTATCAACCCATACATATTCTAGAACTACCCTTTATCTTTTAATTACATAACTTAATATAGGGTGTAGAGGCACTGACAACTCATTCTGTAGGAGTGATTTGTCAGATGAAAATGAAGGACTTCCAAAGCAAAGGCACACTTAAAGAATAAGAGCATTAGAATTGAAAGACAGCCAGACTTCATGAGAATAGTGACCATATCAAAACCAATGAACAGTGAAAATGTAGCATGTAGCATGAAAATGTAAGACAGAAATGAAGATTATTGTTACCTGATTTGAGTAGAAACTGATTCACTCCTTCACTAGGATAGAATCACAGAATGGTTTGGGTTGGAAGGGACCTTAAAGATCATCCAGTGCCATCCCCTGCCATGGGCAGGGACACCTTCCACCAGCCCAGGTTGCTCCAAGCCCCGTCCAACCTGGTCTTGGACACTTCCAGGGATCCAGGGGCAGCCACAGCTTCTCTGGGCAGTTTGTCCCAGGGCCTGCCCACCCTCATTGCTGAGAGTCTTCTAGGTAGCAAAGAAGTTGTGAATTACTGGCAAGTGAAACACTCAGGAACTCCCCAAAGCCTTAGGGATTTCAAACAAAGGAGGACGTGGTGGGCTGCAGTCCTTTGAAACACCCACTCAGTTGGAATGTCAAGCAGTTGTCGATTACTGGCTTATTTTTGATTCTTATGTGTCAGCCATTACTCATATTTCTATCTTTTGTGTTTTGTTTTGCGCTAAGTGTTGTAAATGTTGAAGCATCCTTTTGGGGATTCAGGTAAAGAAGTTATAAGAAGTGGTTATAAGAAGTGATACACACAACCATTTCCTAGAGCCCTGATTCCTCTCTTCTCCTTTTAATATGTTTTGCCATTTTCTGCGATTTGGGTCGTCATGCTCATAGGATTTTTCACTGCCAAGAAGCTTTAATGATGTGATCTCTCTGCCATATCAGTTGGTTTATGGTGTTCTCTTCAGTCTAGTGGAGCTGAAGATAAAGTTCAATGTAAGACTTCAGTGGTGAGACCACAGAGTCCTTTGATGGGTGAGAGGAGATGTGACCTTTGTACTTTTGGGCCTGTCAATTTGTACACTGAATTCTCTAGTATGACAGATCTGAGGCTTTGTCTCCAAAAGAGAAAGTAAAATCAATGGGATTAATCAAATACACATTTTACAAGAATGAACGTTAAGAGCTTGAGCCTTTGAGTCGTCCTCAGCTGAGGATGTTCCCTAGGTCACACTGCTCTGTTCCTCATAAAAAGATACTCAAATCTGAAGAAACATAAGAAAAAAAAAAATAAAGGGAGACGCATTTGCTAAAAACAATAAGCTAAAATGTGGCTTTCGAGATGTTATTGATGTGTAAGTGTTGTCATGAGTTTTTTTATGCCTTCTAGGTACTCATTTGGGTAACAACATGAGCAGCTTATTTGAGTCGGAGTAATGGGAATGGGCTTGATTAAAACAGCCAAACAGCAGTTTATTAAACATTGGAGAGTTTTGAAACAACATTGCTAAAATAGGATTTCCTGCAGCATACACCACTGCTGCTTGCCAGGAGACAATGTTGTTTTGATACAGTGAAAGAACAGAAACACCACAGTGTCCCTAAAACCAGAATTCAATGTCTCTCCAGTAAATTATTCACACACTGCACAGCAGGAAAACCTCTGAATGAAGTTGGGTGGCAATCTGTGTGAGAGAGGACCCAGGAAGCACAGGGGGTAGTGGTTCTGACTCCAAAGCATGGACTGCAAGGTGGGCTTATCTCAGGTGATAAGCAGGAGGTAGACTGGACTTTCTATGTCATCTAGGGCTGTCTCTGTTGGAACTCCTGCTGTTACCCCCACAGCTGTTGCAGTGGGGCTCTGTTGGGTAGTATGTTAGATTGGAATTTTGGAGAGGCTTGAATCTCAAATAAGTGAGCAGATTAGAAGGGAAAAAACGTGGCATTGGCGGGAGTGGATATTTGGTCAGCTCACACTGCTAATGTGGAATTGGGCAGCAGAGCCAAGCAATCCCAAGTGATCTGTGTGTGGACACATGAAGACAGGAGATCATAATCAGAATGGCAATGAGCAGCCAGTGCCAGTTTTCCAGGAACTTCCATAGCTGTGATGAAAAACATGTCCTAAGAGTGTCACAGCTATCATCTTGACCACACAGATGTGTAAAGCCAGGGACTGGGTCAAATAAGGTTTCCACAAAAGGAGCACCTCTGAGGTACAACAGTTGGATGGATGGGTGCACTTTTCTGAGGTGGCTTAGGAGGTTCAAGGAGCCATCAATGAACTGCCTTAAAGGACAGAAGTATAAGAGCTGCTCCTCCTCTGTGAAGATCAGACTGAGGAATTTAGAACTGGTTAACAGGAGCACTTCTGGTTTTCTGAAAGTAAAAAAATCTTTAACTTGGAAAATAGGCAGGGCATCTTGGTAAACTGCTCTTCTCTTGGTGCATAGACATTTCTGGTGCCATTATCAAAACCTAGAAAATCTTATGACTCTGTAAGGCCAAACATTTCAAAATATCCTAAGTCAATGATCAGGAGGTTCATTAATCACTAGCTTTTAACCTCAAATACTTGAATCTCCTGGGAAGCAGGAGTCCCTGAACAAGAATTCCAGCTCCTGAATTTTAATTACTCTGGCCCTTCTAGAACGAAACCCAGCCTTGAACTAAAGATGCCATTTCTATCTTTAGCTTCCAGGCATTGGATATGGTTTTTCCTTGCTATGCAGTATTGAAAACTTTCCTGCCACTAGTAATTGCTTCCTGCAGTATCTCCTTACTCAGTCACCATATGTTTAGACTAAGCTTCATACACCTCTCATAAATTTTTAGAATCCATATAATTTCTGCAGGTCCTTTTGTAACCCTTGCCAGCGTCTCGAACCCTCAAAGATGAAATATCAGAACTGGATGCAGTAATTCAGAAGAGCTATTACCACACAATGTCTGTGAAGTTGTACGGCCACTTTCCCTTGCTTGCATTTTATCTTTTTCACGTGGCACAGATTGTAGTGACACATTTTGTTGCTACATACAGACAATGCTGAAAGTTCATGATCAGTTAGACATCTAATGCTACTACCTACTAGGATTAGAGATGAAGGTGGCAAAGGGTTGCCAGTGGCATTGTCATAAGCTCATGGTAACCAGGAGAAATGTGAAACGTCTTTTTTAATATTTGTTGTCTCCAAGGACAAGGCAGTCAAGCAGCTTCATCAGCATTCATAAGAGAAGACCACTGCTTCTCCAGTCTCCTCCACTGAGCCCACAGCTCCTTCTCTCTCAGTTCAGTCTTTCAAGCACCATCCTATTGTGGACAAATCAACTGGGCCTCTAAAACAGCAGAAACAACACAAGCAACAACGTGATTCTTTGTGCCACGGCCCTAGAGAAGTTTGGATTCATTTAAGGGCATCAAACATTTCTGCTTCACTTGCCAATACTCAGAGCAGGAGGACCTCATTTAACATCAGTACATCCACAGGGGTTTTCTCTTGCAAGGTGTAATATGAAAGGTCACTGTGATTTCCATCAGCTTCAGGGGCTGCTCCTCTCTTGGTGGTACTCATGTGGGCCAGGCAGGGTCTACAAGAGCAAAGCCCAAGATCTCTGTTCCTGCCTGCCATGGACTAACCTGTCAATCAACATCTACATCAGCTTCTTTACCTGCCAAAGGGGATCATGCCTTCCCAAAGTAATCTTGGGCGAATAGGGCATGTAAAGTGGTGGGATGCACTCTTTGAAGGAGAAAAATCACTGTATTGATGACAAGCCCTTAAATCTTTTGGCCAAATCTTGTAGTATCTGATGCTGTCACATAGAAATATTAACAGAAGCAAAGGCCAGAGAGATTTGGTCACTTACTTACAATGGACTCTGATGAAGTCAACACCTCCTATGTTCTACTCTGGATGAGTTTTCTGTAGCTGTGCTATGCTCCACCTCAGAAGCATTTTTGCTGCAGGAGTCTGAAGTTCCCATGCTGGCCTTGCCAGATGCTGTGAGTCCCCATGTGCTTTGGGGAATGTACTCTGGTCAACTTGCAAGGTTCCTGAAGAGGGAAGGTGAGTCTAGACCCAAGGTTGGCCATGGATCTGCCCATACTGATGAGAGCAGGCATTGCTAATTGGGCAGCACTCTTAATAAGTATTTAGTAGATGCCTGCAGGGCTTGGTTCATTTATTCTCATTTCTTAGTCACTGCATAATGTATATTTTTGGAAAGATCTTTGTTTTTCCTGCAGGGTAGGTGGAATCCTTCCTGCAATACTCTGCAGCCTCACTGCAAACTGTCGAGAACTGGCACTGCAGGAGCAAGAAAAATGAATGGGAAGGCAGCTTCTGTGGAGGAAAAGAAGTTGTTAAATCTTGTTTAAAAGATGCCTGACCGTTACACTCAATTATATTTTAAAACCTTTGTTCAATGTATCAGACAAATCAGTGTCTCAACCCAAGAGTCACTTGAAGGCAGGACTGATGTCTCTGGCTTTTTAATTCATGTAGTGTGATCAAGAAAAAGCTTACTTCTGATCAAAGCAGGAACAGCCCAACTGCAGATGATCAAAGACCCAAGAGTTGGCTGGTGTGCTGAGAAACCAAATGTGCCTCTCACTCATGAACTCAGTAGGCTGCTCAGCTGGGAGCGAGGTTGCAATGGGGGACGTGAAGGTTAAAAAAGAAGAAAGCCTCAGTCAAAAATGGGAAATTACAGAGTGAACAGCATCTCATTTCTGGGCACTCAGTTCTCAGAGCCATAAAAAAACTCATCCCCTCTGAGCACTTGCGGATTGTTTAGTGTTCAGGTACAGGATTTAATCCAGGAAAAGTGTTGTGGGTTTGAATGGTACAGTTGAGGTGAGTGGACACAGAGCAGTGAGTGGTGTGTGGTGTCCAGTGCCCTGAGAAGGCACAATACTATGTGCAGCTGTGGTGTTTGGTGGGATTTATTTGTAGCTGTGTCCTCTACTGTAAAGAATCATGAATTCTTGCAATGGTTTTCCTGTAGACTTGTGACCTTTGAGGGATAAAAGTCATGTATATTTCAGGAGGGGAAGTGAAGGCAATGGAGGGAGAGAGCAATCTGGTGGTGCAATCAACTCTGTTTTATGGATAATAAAACTTGACTGTCATTCTTGTCAAGACGAAACATAGACCTTTACTGTAGCAAAAGGAGTAAGTAGTGTAGTCAGGTTTGTCATTTGTCACTAATCAAGAGCATAAATCAAAATAAACTGAACTACACCCTTGGTTCTTTACTGGAGATCAGACTGACGAGGATGATGGGGAGGACAGTTTCCATTTGTGCTAATTAAACTTTCTGACAGGCAAATGTGTCTTCGTTCACAGGGAACTACATGTTTTAGAGTGGGAGTTAATAGGCAGAAGGAGCTCTCAGAGTCCAGGGAGTGGGAGAGACTGATGCTTCCTGTGGGAAAGCGTGGGGGCCTGCTCTCCAAACACTCCCAGCAGGACCAGACCCTGGCAAGAGGAGGAGTTGGGTTTAAAGGACATCTCGCGGGGTTGAGAGAACCCGCGTTCCTTGTGCCAGAGCCTGGTGTTGTGCAAAACCTGTATTCTAGGAAAGTACAATGTGAAGCACGTCTGTGGCAGGAGGGTGGCCAATGCTCCAGGGAGCTGCCTCTGCTGATGTGCTTCAGTGTCTGTAGCTGGAGGGGAACTGCTGCAAAACAAGTAAAGAGCATGAACACTCCTGGGAGAAAGAGAGGAGCTTTTTTCCCTCAGTCTATTGACCAGAAACTATCTTGAAAAGTCCCTAGTTCTGCTGCAGCATCATTAATGCTTGCAACCTAAGGCTGCAGCATCAGTAGCATCAAGTCTAAGGAGGCTTTAGTGGCTGGCTGTCTCCTCAGTGGTTCAGGGCTTAGGAAGGACAGCACAGATGATGATTGTTCAGTGGCTCGGGCACACTGAGTTAGTGTCAGCCGAGTTCACCCTGTGGCCAGAGCATCCTCTCCCCTCTCAGTGCAGAAGGATGCTGCTGTTGGCATCCCCTGCCTCTGCTCCAGGAGGGACGTGTCCCACCCGCAGTGTCCCATCCAGCCTCTTCCATAGACCCTCCCTCTGTGCTCCCATGGAGTGCCAAACGGGGATTTTGACACTCCCATGGGCTCTGCTGGGGGATCTGGGGCTATTGTGAGAGTCAGAGACTTGCAGAACAGTCCTGTGCCTTCTGAAGCTGTAGGATGATGGAGCACCTCTTCTGCAACTGCAGTGCTGTCTCACAGACTGATTCCCCTTCAGATCCACCAGCGATTTACTTTTCACCCCATCCTTCCCTCCTTAACCTTCTGCCACTTTGGTAACACATCCCTTCTCATTTCTATTTTTGATTTATGGACTGAGTAAACAGGCCACCATCAAAGGAAATGGCCGGGACACAGGAAATTTCATCTCCATTTCATAAAATGACGTGTTTGAGTCCAGTGCCACAGGCTGAAGCCAGCTTTCCCCTGCTGTGGTGTTCCCACGTGACAGCATGTGCTGTTTGACATCTGAGCTGCCACCCTCTAACTTAGCAGCAGAGCCAGGAGTGCACAAGAAAGATAAAAATACACGTTAATCTGGATTTTTGCTCCTCTTATCTGTCCTGAGGCACATACAAAGTACTGAAATCCAGCATCAGGTGACAAGGCAAGGGTGAGACTGGTAGACATTGCTATCCCCCACACATCTTAAGAAGCAGCAGTGGTGTGTGAGGTGCTGAGTGTGGTGTGGGGGTGTATCCTGCCTCTAGCTATTGTGTAGAACATGCACATTCAGGGTCCCAGTCGTGTCTGACTCAAAGAGGGAAAGTAAAGGATTGATGCAGCAGAAGAGTAAGAAAAATTAATGCTTGAGAAAGATGAAAAGGTTGTCTGCATTGGCAGCCAGAGGGCTGGAAAATTCCCTGACCAGGAAGAAATTCTATGATGCTGTCAGAGAGGTTCTGGTTTAGTTTGGGAAACTTTCTTGGAGTACATGGACACAGGGCCTGGTGCAAAGCAGGTGAGGTCTTAATCCAGTCTCAGCTGGAGCAGCTTTCACAATACACAAGTTTCTCAGCTCTAGCTAAACAAGAAAATCACTACAGGACATGTGTCCATGCAGTGGATTTCAGCTGCTCCTTAGTAAATGCTCTATGTCCTGGTGAACAGTTGAGGTGGAAGGAGAGCCCAAGCCTTTTGGTGAGAGCTCAGATGAAGGTTCATGTTAGATCTCCCTTCAGGAGGCTGACGAAGTCTTTTCTCAGAATTGTCACATAGTATGGAATGCTTTAAATGCATAATTTCCTCTACAAAACTCATAAAAATGTATTTTTGCTACCTTGAACACTATGCAAACACATTTACAAGTAGCCACATTTTTAAAGGTTGGTGAGCTTTTTGTTTGTTTGTTTGTTGGTTTGGTTTGTTGGGTTTTTTTTCCTGACAGTAGTCAGTTTACTTTTTTTATTAGGAATTTATTATTCTCCTCCTGCTACCTTTTAAACATGGGTTTCCTCCTTTCAGTCTCAGGGTTTGTGCCCCTCACTGGATCAGAGAAATGGTTGGTTGGGGATTTGGCAAGGCTGAGATGGTGGAAACCTCAGGGAGAGGTGAAGGAGACACTTTCCAAAGCAGCACTTGACAGGATAGAAACATTCCCAGTTGACAGCAGATTGCTCTGGGAGGCTCTTGGACTTTTTCCAGTCACACACTGTAGTCCCTTTCTCATTTCTGTGGGTTTTTCTCTTCCTTGCTTTATCACATTGATTGAACTTAAAGGTCAAAATTCAGAAACTGTTTGATTTTTAGATGCCTTTGGAGACCCTGATGGAGATGCTTGGAGATGTTGTTTTATGGACAGACTCCCTTCCTACAGTTCCCCTGGGAGATGTGAGTGCTTAGAACTTCCCCAGAACAGATCAGTTTTGGATCCCTCAGAATTCTAATATGAACTGTAAAGATGAACTACTGAGGAGACTAACAAAGCTTTCCTACCTCAGGATTATGAGTGTGGAACTGAACACATATTTGGGTCAAACATGAATTTTGATGTTATTTTACAATGACACAAACCCCAAATACTGCATTTCCAGTGATGGCTTAAACAAAGCTCTTTCAGGAATCTTGTATTTTTATCATCTATTGAAAATTCAAAAGATAGTTTGGACTTAAAACTTTCTCTAACCTTATTCATAACACTTATTCCTCCAGGTCATCTTCTATTTCTTCATTGTCCTCTTTACTGCTGTGTGGGTATGTGCAGTTCTTAGGGGTGAGGTTTTACTCCAGACTTCTAATGATACAGGGTGAAACTGATACAGCTTGGTTTAAATCCTAAATCTTGTTTGCTATTTCAATACAGACTCAATGAATTCACTGGACAGCCTGGGCTTCCTCTTGCCCTTAAACATGAGTATTAAACACCATTGTGTTTTGTTTCCCCTTCTCTCCAGTCCAATGTCTAAGGTGGAGAAATTAACCAAAAAAATAAATACTTATGCCTATATTTTAATTAAGAATAACACTGTTATTTGTGCTGTGTCTGAACATTCAAATCCTTTCATTCTCAGTTTTTTTGAGAAGGAAATCCCTGGCTCCCTTCCCCCCCAAATATATCAAAAGAGCAAATCCCAGTTAAAAGCCCAATTGCTATGGCACAGTTTCCATAGTCAGGATACAACCTCTAGCACTTTGTTTTCCACCCAAGGGCAACATTTATGGTGCTGTTTTTTTTCAACTCTCAGCACATTCAGGTACCCAGAAGGTGGGAACAGCATAAGGGATCAGTGCTTTTTCCCTGACTTTCAGTTCCAGCTGCCAAGTGCTGATTGCTGGAAAAGGTAGTTGGTCCTTCCTGGTGCCCGCAAAAGGGATGAGATCCTGTAGGGATGCACAGACTGGACACGGGTGATTGCTCTACAAACATCAACAACATGTGTGTTCACCTGTGAAGGAATAACCTGCCCACGGGCCAGGCAGTGTAGTCTCAAGTTAGGCAAAAATCATAAATGACTACTTTCAGCAAAATTCTGTTGATGTGCAAGACAAGTATTCCAGTCTAAACCCTTATTTATGGTGTCTTTTTCTTGTTCTTCTTCAGGTATTTTGAGTTTTATGAAGGGCCTTTGGAATACAACTCTACCAAATGCCTGGAATTACGGCAGGACATCATTGAGGTGAAGGTTTTGTCAATGTAAGTATGAACCAACGTAAGTATGAACCAATATAAGTATGAACCAATACTTACTTTTCAGGCAGGATGAAAATGATAACTTAAAATGACATTGTCAAAAGATGCAAGGCTCAGGAGATCCCATCAACAGGGATTTCAGTAGGCATTCTCTTACATGTATAGGCAGTTTTTGAATTTGGTCTGAGTACATTTGAAAAAAAATGGAGGCTTTTTCCCATATATTGAGACATTTTGGTCAGACCTGGTATTATCATTTGGAATTAAATTCAGTGTTTATAATATCATATTTTCAGCAATTGAAGAGTAAGACCAGCCAGACTGACTCAGCAAGTGTCCATCTAGCTTAAGGCTCTGTCATTGACAGTGGCCAGTAGTGAAGGATAAGAAAGGGAGCAGAAAGGTCAGCCCTTCCTGATAATAAATACTGGCCTGGGGATTTGAGGAGTGGTAGATGGAGTCTGGGCTGCAGTAATCAGAGTGGACAAGACACTTCTCTATTAATTTGTTTAGATATTTTCTGAGACTGTATTTTTGACCTCCTCAAGCAGGAGAGAGTTTCACAACTTAATAACCCTCAGTAAAAAAGAAAATGTCATTTGAGAAACAATAAAATACCTAGAATTTGTGTTTTGTTGTCCTATAAGTATACAAGGAAATGAATGAGTTGAAGGAGATGTGACTGTGAAGCCTGGCAATGGAATTGGGCAAAAAAAAAGTGAGTTTGCCCCTGGAACTCATCAGACAGAGCACAGCAGGGTAATTTTTTTGTTGTTGCCTTTTTGCATTTACAGCATTACACTGAATTTAGGTGTTTAGATTATGCCTAATCCCTTACCATGTATAAAACCAGTGGTTTAGTAATGTTACTGACAATGCAAAAGGCTTATCAAGGTCTGTAAAGTGCACTGAGAATCTCAGTGGAAAGTGCAGCTCTGCGAGGGCATAACATTTAGCAGTCGAGGCTTCAGAAAACACAGTTTATTGCTCCAGGTCTGCATGAATTTGAGCGTGTCACCCTCACTAACTGTGCACATTAAAATGTAGGTTATGTCCTTGCCTTCTGTATCTGGTACTGGATGAAGGATACACGAGTGACACACTTTGCTCTGCTTGCTGACTTGCAGTGCTTAAAAATAAATAGAAGAGATGAGAATGTCACACCTCTGTCAATGTTCTGCTGAAGATGGAGGGATTTGAATTGCTTTTCTTCTGCATACTGATCAAAGGGTACAGGGAATTGCCCTTATTTCTTCATCTTATCCAATGGCCCAAGGAATGTGGTGGGCTCCTGCTCATACAGACTTATCCTTCCTTCTACAATAGATGCCATTTGTCATTAAGCTCTTTCACTATACTGGGCTCTACTGATGTTCTTGCTTCTAATGTGCTACATTTCCTAAGTCAGACCTTATGGTAAGGGAAAGTTTCCAAGTTGATGTGCTCTGGTGGGCTACAGAAAGTACAATATGACCTAATTACTTCCTGTAACTTCCACAGCCTGGGAAATCCTAAGTTCTACTCACTCTAAATATATAATTATCTTAAAAGTCTTTACTTTATTCAAACATCCAAAGCCCTCAAGCCTGAAGAGAACTAATTAAGACCTAACAATCTAGAAGAAATCACAGACTTCCACATTTCTTAGCCAGATTATGCAGTTTCTCCCTCCCTCTAGATATTTGCAAGGCCTTCATTATCTCTGCTGTCCAAATACAGAGGAATATGTATGAACTTTAATGTAGGAGTGCTTGAAATTCATGATATCCCCAAAAAGTATGTTATCTTGTATCAGCCTAGTAGAAATAGAAGTCCCATTTTTTGTTGTGACTGTGGGTATATCGATTAACAGAGGGAGAGATCCTTATTTAAAGAGCTTCTCATGTCCTCTGACCATCACAGGCAGTCATCCCTATGCATGTGCTCTTGCAGTTCAGAAATAAATTTCCCTACAGTGCCATGATCACAGATCTCGTGGATTGGGTTAACCCTACCAAAATACAGCCATAGATGGGCAAATGTATCCTGTTTTCCAATACTCCCCCCCTGGCCCTACTGAGAGGTGCAACTTTCCCCCCAAACCCAGTTGCCAGACCCTCACTGTCCTCCAGCAGATTTCTGTAGAGTAGCTGCTTCTTGCTCAGTTTTGCATTTTTAATCCTTAAGGAATAGAGAAAGCCTATCAGGGGACAGAAATCAGCCCCAAACATCAGTACCTGTGTACACATGGCTTGGAGTGGCTATGTCTGAGCAGAAAAAGAAATAAAAATGATAAATTTTGTACCAGCTGGACTGACAGGTTTGCCCTTCATGGTACCCTACCTGCAGCTGTTTTAGGAAATGAAGCCCTTCTAATAAACTGAATTTTTACTTTTCTTTTCTATTTATGTTTTAGGGTGAAACAAACTGAGTTGTTTGACAGATGGAAGAGCCTACAGATGTGCAAATGGGAAATGAATGTCACAGAAGCCAATTTATTCAAGTAAGAATGGTCCACAATAATGAGACTGAGTAAAATTCACTTTAGCTTGAGTTTAGCTTCCTGTAGAGAGGCCAGACCTTCATATGGGCAACGAGAGTAATCATTACAACACTTATTCTTGTAGTACCATCCTTTTGGAGAAATATGGATTTTTCCCCTACTTTTTAAAAGTCAGCAGCAAAGGATGCTTTTCTGTCATGTGGAAGAGTCTTCCAGGAAAGGCAAGGAATTTGGTATGGTTAAGACTTCCAGGTATGATTCTGGAAGAAGTGAGGATGGAGACAAGCCTTAATGGCTGCACCTAATACATCAGCCTAACTCTCTGGTGGTCTGGAATGGTAATATTGATACTGCAAATTTGGCCTACAAAATACTAAAATTGGAAATTTTTTGTTTGTTTTAGGTATTGTCAGACCTTGTTTATGACTTCCTTTTGGTTCTTTAATGGCTTCTCAGCTATTACTCAGATACTGTCCGCATATTTGTTTCTTCAAAGGCCTCTCAGTTTGTTTCTGTAGTACTCTTTGTTCCTTCACACCAATTCCTCTTTGCTGAAGGTCTTCAACGATCCTTTCAAGATACAGCTTTTGAAATTACTCTCGTGAAGGAAATAGAGGAAAGAAGCCAAAATAATTTTTGAACGTTGTGTATTGTTATATTCAAGTGCCATATTTGAGTAGGTTTAGAGAAAACACGTTATTCAGAGTAAGTGTTGTAGAGACTGGTTAAGTCTGTAAGTCACTGGTACAACTCAGAGCTTTTGTTTAGAATAAGGCCCCCAGCTCTATCCCAAATTCTCTTGCATGATTCCAGGAAATAGCTGTCAGGAGTTAATGAGAGAATGTGAGAATGCATGTGCTGAGTTAGTCACTGACATCTTTAAAAATAACATTGTTAGTCCCAGGCACACAGCAGGTTTTCCAGTGTGATCTGCACACATAAATTTTTTAGGGATGTTTTACTGTGTTTTTTTTTTCCTGGAAATTAATGGGCAATTATCAGAGACCGTTTTTAAGAGAGGAGCAATTCAGGATTACATCTCATTATCTTTAAGACAGCTTGGAGTGAGAGAAGTGATGGCTGGGCCCAGAGTGCAGGGAGCACACTGAAGTGTGAAGAGGAGCACTTTGAGTTATGAGGCCACTGCAGAGGTGGGTGCAATGAGAAAGGACTATCTAAAGACCATCAGGAGGACCATCAGCCTGCCTCAGCCCACTGACACCAGCACATTCAACAAAGAACCCCTCTCCTCCCCGTGCACTGAGAGAAAGAAGAGAATTGATTTTGAGAAGTGATTGATGTATCACTGCATCAGAAACTCCCACTGGCACCTAGATGTAACCTAACCTGTGTTAGCTGGTTCCAGGAAAAACAGTCATGCTAGTCATGGGGGGAAAAAAAAAATCAAATCAAAAATGTTCAGAGTCTGTTTCATTTTTGTGCAGTGAGACAGAGACTTCGATGTGTGAGCGTGTGGGGAAACTGCAGTCCCTTAAAACCAGACCAAAGTCTCTGAGTTTGGGGGTTGACTTGTAGGAGGCTGAAAGGTGTAACAGCACTGAGCTGTGGGATTCTGAACTCTGCCAGTTCTGGGCCATCTGGTGAGATGGGGAGCATCCAACACAAGTTAAATGGCACCTACTTACGCAGCAGGGAGGGAGGAGACACAAAAATCACACTAGTGTTTGTATCTGGAGGCTAGGGAAAGCAATTTCATTGAGGCTCTTCCTACATCAGGTATCAGACATTTACATTGAGGAACGTGACTCTGGAAAACCAGTTAGACATTAAGGAACAACACCTCTTTCCATTCCTTAATGAAGAACCAACGGAGAGGTTTTTTTCACATTCTAAATGTCACCACTCAATTCCAATATCTGCTTGTAATTATTTAGTCGTTTTGCTGTTAGAGATTATTCACTGACTTATTCAGTGTCATTTTGCTGCCTTGGTCTGACCATCATATTGTGTCATTCTGCATGACCCAAGTATATAACAGTAACTGGACATCACTGAAGTGCTTCCATAATTCTGTATTTGCTTTCTGGTGCTTGTAATAAAGCCCATAAAGAAGTCTGACTTTTTTTTTTCAACTCATAATGACGCTACATGCCCTAGAGGCAACTTATTTAATCCAGGTTATTTGAGAGCCATTTGACTTTGCCTTTATGTTTGTACACTTGCCATGACATCTATTTTTCATTAAAAGTATGACATGCATTAAATGAGAAATAAGCTGTCTTTGGAATGAGGGTGAACTGAAGTCAGGGCTTTCAGTTCCACCAGCAAAAGAGGAAAATCATTCAGGGAGAGATGGGACCTAAGAAATGGAACCCTATTTGGGAAGCTGCTTTTCCTATTTAAATTTCATAGGAAACATGGTAAAGGGGTCAGAGCTGAATGTTTGGGGTTTTTTTTTTCTCTCATGGGATTTCATAGGGCTCTTGTTTGCATTGGAATACCTTCCATTTTGTCCCAGGGACAGAGAAAATCTTGGCCATTTCTCTGAGATTTTGGAGCCATATCCACAACCAGTTTGCCTGGCTGGGATCTGTCAGAGCCACATCATCTTCCTGATGCACATATACAAGGCCAAGGCCATTACTGAGACCTTTAGAGGTTTTTTTTGTAGTCAGAGTGTGCTGTGCTCCACAGTAGTCTGGTAAGTGGGGCAGTGTCTTCAGGTACTGCTGTTTAAATTACTTGCCCTGCCAAACTTCCACATCCCCAGGTGAACCCTTTAACCCCTACATTTCCCTGCCCAGTGATGACTATATAATTTGCAAAATGTGGAAGACCTCTAAAGCAGAAAGGGACTAAGTTTTTGAGGTGGTTTCCCCAGGATATTGGGGTCAGAAGCTCAGCTTTGGGTACTGGAGCAGGGCAGAATTTTCATGTGTATTTTCCACAGATTATGAGAGACAGGTACAGGTATCTCATTTATTCTCCTTTCTCCCCCTCCCCTCCCACCATAATTTTCTCAATCAAGAAAGATTTCACTGATTACAAAATTTGCAGAGTGAAAATCCAGCAAACCACCATTTTTACCCCTCCTACAGCCAAAAAAGACTCTTTTTTGCTGAAAAATCCCTTTAGGAGTAACAACAATTGCAAATCCTGCATTATGCCATCATCTCCTTGATCTTACTTCTCTCACTTTCATTTCACAGGTCTACTTTGTCGAGGTGTTGCAATGCCCCTGCCTTTCTCTTCACCACCCAGAAGAATACTCCCTTGGGAACTAAGCTGAAATACGAAGTGGACACTAGTGGAATCTTCCATATCAACCAAGAAGTCTTCAAAATGTTTCCAAAGGTGCCTCTGCCCATTTGCAGAATCAACTTCACTATACTTGCTTCATTAGGCACTATCCTATAGCCAAGCATTTAGCAGCTAACTAACATTTCTACAAACTTCATTGCTTATACATTGAAAATGTTTATTTTTTATACAATATTTTAGCTGATTTTCCTGTTTTTTAGTGGCCATCTGCAATATATGAATTTTGCTGCAGAGTATTCCTGAGCTAGGGCAAAGTAGGTAATGAAGTAACTTAAGAAAGTTGAATAAAGAGGCACTCGCTGATCAGAACTTTTCAGAGTACAATATTCACATGTCATAAATCCACTTTTCTNTTTAAAAGATTACTCAAAAGCTTTTCAGCAAGTAGTCCCTGACCTCAGGGCCATTCAAGGTTATAAGGAGTGGGCAATTCCCCACTGCACATTGTGACTGATGTGCAGGAATGGGCTTATGTGGCTGCTGACTTGTCTCGGGCGCACCTCATCAATTCATAGTGGCATATTTGGAGGGGAAAAATGAAATTTATTCCTATCAGAAACTCAAACCAATATTCAGGTTAAGTACTTAGATTTGTGCCATTGAACTTGCCCTGCAGGGTCTAACCATTTTTAATCCCCCTGCTTTCTGAACACTGCTAAGAGGTAGGTGATCTTAATGTGCACATGGGGGACTGGGGCTGAAGGAGGGCAAAGGATCCAGGAAAGCACTTTGGCTTCTGGAGACATGCAGGGAGTGGGCACATCTGAGTCCAGGATCATTACCCTCCAAACCCTGCCTCTTTGTGCAGGTGATTGCATGAAAGACTAAACGCCTACACTTTTGCTAGCAGTGTGTCATACCTGCTGTTGTGTTTATCCAGGTATGGCTGAGGATGCTTTGAAAGCATTACCATGTGCCAAAATGCCTTTGGAATTCACTGGACAGCACCTATGTAGCCAAAGCTCCTTGCATAAGAGCAGGGCTTGCAGCAGGGCAAATGTAGATGGCAAAGGGCTGAAAACACAGAAGCAACACTGAAAAGGCAAGAGCCTTGTGCTGAGCACAGACACCTGGCTTCTGATTCCCCTTTCAGAGCTGCCGAGGCATTTCGTGTTGAGAAATTGCTGCACAAAGCACAGACAGCTCTATATTTCCTCTGCCAGACAGCTGCTGCTTTTCTCAGACAGGTGTAATTGCATGTCCTTTTGCCTCATGGCTTATGAATGCTGCGGAAAGATCCTGGGAATAATCACCTAGAAATGTCAAGCCACTACTGCATCCCTCTGTAGTTCGCTGTACGAAATTATTGATAAAATATGTATGTACCAAAACGAGCACTCTCATGCTTATATAAGCACATCTCTCCATATTCATAAGGTGTAGTGAGGCTCAGCTCTGCGTCACAGCCCTCTCACCCTAACAGCCCAGCCTGCTCCCAAAATGTGATTTTCACTGTCTCTGGCTTCAGCAGCAGCTGCTGTGAGTGACGACAGAATTTCTCCCAAAAATTACAGAAAGATGCAGGATCTTCCTGCAGAAGTCCAAAAAAAGTGCCTGACCAAAGGCTCCCAGCAGTCCTGGTAGTGCAAGTGCTAATTAATAATCATTAATACCATTAGTACAGTTTGGTGATTTCCTGATAAATGGCTGTAGTGGGCTGTGTGACCTGGACTTTGTGGGTTTTCCTGGCTGCTCCTGAATTCTGTGTGCAGACTTCTCAAAAGCAGGACATCAGAGCCTGGGGAGCGAGCAGTTTGCAGAAAACAGTGCCTGAGGTTCACCAGCTGATGGTTTGTGCCTTCACGTGGAAATCAAAAGGGAAAGAAAGTGCCTAAAAGTATTCATTCCGTTATTAAATCTGGGAAGAAAGCAGGTTGTTGCCTTTTTTCCCCCCTATCTGAGTTTGTTGCCTGTGCTGTCTCTAATCACACAGCACACAATCCCATCCATTTACAGACAGCACGGGATTGTTGAGCCCCAGAACCAGTGCCAGCATCCCATGGGCAGTCCATCTGCTCAAGGTGCACCCCCAAAAAAAAAAAAAAAAAAAAAAAAAAAAAAAAAAAAAAAAAAAAAAAAAAAAGGGGGGGAAATGTAGAAAGAAGCCTTGTTTCCTCCACGTTTTGGGCTATTTAACTGTTTGCTCGCTGTGCTGTTGCAGGACATGCCCTACCACCGCTCCCAGTTCAAGAAATGTGCAGTGGTTGGGAATGGAGGAATCCTGAAGAACAGCAGATGTGGCCGGGAGATCGACGGTGCAGACTTTGTGTTTCGGTAACCACCACGGCTCCTTTCCTCTTTTTTTAACCTGTTTTAATGGCAAATAAAGCCTTGCAAAGCTATCCTTTCTCACGTGGAAACAGGTGAACTGTTGAGTTGGCTGTATCAAGCCTCCTTCTGGCACAAAAAGCCATGTTTCAAAACAAACAAACAAACAAACAACAACAAAACCATCTCACTGTATAATTTTTTTTTTTAAAAATTATGCTTTGAAGAATTATTTCTCCCCTAACTCCATGGGATTAATTGTTGATTTGCGGACAAAGTTTGATGTCTTCTTTCAAGACATCCCCTGCCACTCAGGCTGTGAATTTGTCTTTCCATGGACATTAGTCTGTGAGCAGTGTCCTGTGAACCTGGACATGACTTTCTGGGGAAGGCCTGAATCAGGGGTACAACCTCTGTTGCATGACAAAGAGCTTGGTCAGATTTTAATAGCTCGCAGCTCAGGTGCCTCAGAGGTGTGTTTCTGAACTGGTGCAGAGCTCAGGTGCTGGATAACAGCAGTTACAGTAATCAATAATCAATCCACAGTGTGCAGAGACACTGGGATAGCTATGAAGGTTGAGTGTCTTCCTATTGCACTCCCCTCTATTATCAAGGTTTTGCATAAACTGGGACGTCACACGACTGGTGGTCTGGATAAGAGAGTCTAGCAGCAGTTTTATAATCCTTAATATATATGAAAAAGAATTTTATTATTATTATTATTCATATGCATGACTAATCCCTCTCTAAATCCTGTTAAGCTCTTTGCCTGGGTCATGGCATATGACCACTAGCTCACAGATTCATGACCTGTTCTGTAGAGAAGAAAAATCTCTTTATTTCTGTTGGCCTATTTTCTGATCTTGGGCATGTTGTTGTCAGTTTAGAGTAACTGTGCATAAAACAATTAATTTCTCCAATTTCATCCCAGCAAAAATTAGGTCAGATTTTGGCTCATTGCAGTCTTAATTTAATTTGACATCATATTAGTAAGAAAATTCTACAGGTCCTATTTTCAGTGTTTGTTGTTTTTCAACAAACCCCTGTGTTTGCCTTATTCTGTCTTTACAGGAAACTGCTGTCTTAGTTTTTGATGAAAAAAAGAGTCTGTGAAAGAGTTCTGGCTTCACATAATTTGGTTTTTTAAAGCCCAGTGTACCCCATACACATTAAATGATTATTGTAGATTTCCTACTGCTGTGTTGGATCACAGCTGCCAGCATGGATGAAAGAGTAGTGCACGTTGCACGTGTTAAAAAAGGTTTTAAGCAGAAGTGGAAAAATGGGCAGTAAATGTCATCACTTATGTTTAAGGACTTTTAGTGAAGGTCCCTTTTTTTACTGCTGTTACTCTTCCTTGAACTGTACCAAAAACTATACAAAAAAAGGCGCTGATGATTACAGAACTTAGAAATTGAGTTGCATTTGCTAATAGTAATTAATTAAATAGAGGCTTAGGTAGAACTGAAATATGAATAAATACATCACTACTAGTGCAAAAGAAACCCCTGGTTCCCCATCTCCAAAATATGTGTTTTAAAACTCAAGGTCTGCTGGCACCACTTTTAAAGCAAAGCTGGTGTTTGAGGTGGGGTCTGGACACATCCTCTTGCCAGTCACGAGTCCACCAAACTGTCAGGAATCATCATCTTGGTCATCAGTGAAATAATTCTTTAAAATATTCTTCACATGGAACACAACTAACATCCAGCAATACCTTCAGGACACCTGGGGAAATCTTTTCTAGTAAGGAGCTTGTGGCCAGCAGGATGCAACCCAGGTTGTTTTTTGAAGTAAATTCTGAAATCAATTAATTATAGTACAGTAGCATTCATAAAATACACACAAGAATTGCATTTACTAGTAGTTATTGTCTATCTCCACCTGCTGGCCAGAGCAGAGCTCTGTGAGGAAACACTGGGTGCGTTTAGGGGTGAATTTTTTGAGTCTTATGGAAAAAAAAAAAAAAAAAAGTACAGTTTATTATATCATTTTTATAAGGAATTATCACTTTCAACAAGTTCAGTCATTCTTAATCCTGGTGGGGTTTTAAAAAATATTGGAGCTGATAGTTTGAAAACCTTTTTTAAGTATAAGCTAATGATCACCGTGCCTGGTGCTGGGTGGAACTGGGGGCACTAAGGGCCTTCAGAAGGATGTTGCATGACCCAGCAGAGAAAAGTGCTGGAAATAACCTTACCTCTGAGAAAGATAGCTAAAAAAAAAATAATTCCCTGACCTGATAAAGAGAGACTCTCTGGAAGGTAGATGTGAACCTCTTGAGTTTAAGAAGGACTTTGAAGGACTTTTGCACATTGTTCTGCTTCACAGCTTGCCCTCTTCCTTTGGCTGAGAAATCATCCTGACAGCTGTCCTGTGGTATTGTGAAAACACTAAGCATCTCTCACCCTAAATACCTTCACAGTGTTCTCGTGCTCTGCCCTGGTCTTCAGAAATAAGGAGAACTCTGGGAATCAGGCACAGCAGTATTGTTGAGACGTGGGGACCTTTACTGCTTTCATGGGGGCTTGTAGATCCCTTCAAAAAGTGTTCAGAGTGTCAGAAAGTGTCTAACACTACCTCAAACTGATGGCAAAACTGGTTGCCAGGCCACGTGTGTTGCTTCTGGTAGCACATGCTGAAGGTTTTTGTTGCAGCCGTGTTTCCTGTGGAAGTGGAGCCTGTGGCATAGCTTGTGTGTGTCTCAGGAACTTCAGCATCTCTTGAGGGATGTCCTAAATTTGTGTGATATGATGGATCTAGGACAAGGCCAAGGTGAACGGAAGCTGGGCAAAGTCAAGGCTTGCAAATCTTCACAAGTGTGCTCCTAATAGGTTTGATGTCCTGTGGTGAACCTGCACAGTCAGAGTTCCTGCTACTGCACTTCGCTGGGAGATGCTTATCAATGGAAAAGGAAGGGAAGCAGATAGTTTTGGATTAATCAGGACTGGATTGATTTGTCTCCTGTGGAGCATTTCCCCTAAATTCTCTTGGGTATAAAGCAAAGCATATTAAAGACAATCTTATAGATATAGTTTATTAATTATTGAAAACATTTCAGCTATTGCGGAGCAAGCCTTTGATTTTATAGGCTGGTTGGCCTTGGGGCTTCAACCCATTTCTCATCTTAAAATGCCAGAGTAAATAGGTAAACTGCTATTAAGGAAGGAAAATGAGCATTGGCTACATCTGCAGCAAGGCTGGGGGAAGAGGAGGGTTCATACAGCCCTCAAGAACTTGTTACATCACTACACAGTTTGGGCATCAACAGGTCTATATACAATTTTAAATTCTCAACATACTTCTAGATTTGCTGCTTGGCAGAAATGCTTAACTCGGTTCTATTTTCTAGTCTTTAAAAGATGCAAGGAATTTTTTAACTTTCTTAATAATTTCTTTCCTTTATAGATGCAATTTGCCTCCTATATCTGAGAAATACTTCATGGATGTTGGGGTAAAGACGGACGTCGTCACTGTCAATCCCAGTATAATCACTGAGAGGTTATTTCTATTTTTTGTATTTTCACCTCTTTTGCTTTTCCCAAATCTACCTTTCACTTAATTCTGTTACAGAGAATTTTTTTCCCAGATATGAATTTAAACTGACACTATGAATCATAAATTTAATTCTGAACTGGAGTTATTCAGCATATGAAATAAGCAACAACTTATAGAAATGTGTTAAACCCTTGAGCCTGTACTTTGATGATAGAAAAGGGAAGGCAATGAGCTAAAATTAAAACAACACAGCCAAGATAAAACGACAGAGTTCCCCTGGAAGTCTTATGCCATCCTTGCAAGCCACAGACAAACATGTGAGAAACATTCAGGGTGAAGGAACTGGATCCCATGCTAAATGCTTAAGTCATAGAATCAGTGTCACTAACACTGGAAAAGACTTTTAAGATCATGAAGTAGATAAAGTAACACACATTATCATATGTTTTAAAGAAATACCAGTTAGACTTTGTGGCCAGGATTGGCTGGGTGATTTTAATTTAAAATCTGTGAATAAGCTTTTGCTACCTTGCTGACAGATTTGGGACCATGGGGCTAATTACTGCTTTCTTTTCTTGATGGGGGCATGTGTTTATTTTCTCAAGCAACATAAAATAAGTTGTTTGATTTTGGATTTCTTTTGACATTTGGTATTTTAGACATTTGCTACCTTTGGTGTTTGCCACTTTTCATGCAGCTCTGCACCCCACGGTGCATATCCAGTGCATGTCCACAGTGCATATCCATCTGTCCATACCTTGGAAAAATGATATATGTCTAATAATAAAATGAGAAGTGAGACCTGATCAGAAATGTCCACAAGATTTTTCCGCTGTTTAGTGACTTTATTGCCAAAAGAGCTCAGAATATGAAATTTTTTGTCCCCTGAATTTTTGCCCTATATTTCATACTGATGCCATAACTACAAATCTAAATATATCCCCCTTGATAACCGAAACATCACTTCAATTATCTCTGCATCAGAAGCACTGCAATGAGAGCCCATTGGTATTGAAAAAAAAGATGCAGTAGTTAGTCCAAGGAGATTTAATGGAGCTTCCGGAGTCAAAGACACAATCCTCATGGAGGTACGGTCAATGCTCATTTATTATTAATTTACACAGGTAATATAGGTTTTGCCAGGGTTCACGTGTTTCTATCTATTTGGCTATTGGTTAACAGCAGTTGTTCACGCAACAGTTAGGCATATATGATTGGCTACAGATATATGTTCACGTGCCTTGACGTGTTTAAGACCTCCTAAGTTGGACAGGTATCTGCTTACTTTGCAAGTATTCTGCTTGCTTTGTAAGACGCTTTGTTTGCTTACTATCTTTGCTGAGCAAACTATTTTTGTTCAATACCCTCTTTCAAATTCACCACAATGTCCTCTTGTTGTTTATCGAACTCCTTCATATTCATTTCTCAAAGACGTATTGTCTTTGTATTCTGCTACGCAGTTTGGATTGTGCAAACAGGCCTGAGCCAAAACACCATGCCCATTGTCCATTAAAATACTACCAACACATTGGAGGTCTGTTTTTGTGCTGGGTCCCAACTGAGCATCCCTCCCATGCTTTCCCCCTCCAGGTTCCACAAGCTGGAGAAGTGGAGGAAGCCCTTCTATGAGGTGCTCCAGGTGTACGAGAACGCGTCCGTGCTGCTGCCGGCTTTCTACAACACCCGCAACACGGACGTGTCCATCCGGGTCAAATACGTCCTGGACGACTTCGAGTCCCAGCAAGCTGTCTATTATTTCCACCCCCAGTATCTCATCAACGTCTCGCGCTACTGGCTTGGCCAAGGGGTGCGGGCCAAGAGGATCAGCACTGGGCTGATCCTGGTGACTGCTGCCCTGGAGCTCTGCGAAGAGGTCCACCTCTTTGGCTTCTGGGCGTTCCCCATGAACCCCTCAGGGATTTTTATAACTCACCACTACTACGACAATGTGAAGCCTCGCCCCGGCTTTCACGCCATGCCCTCAGAAATATTCAATTTCCTCCACATGCACAGCAAGGGGATCCTGCGGGTTCACACGGGGACCTGTAGTTGACAGGGTCAACTGGGAAGGTGTAACGGGAAATCGATGCCTGTGTCTGGTGTGGGAGGTTTTATTACACACGGAGATTATGCAATAATTGTTTGATATAAATTTCCTCAAGGCATTGCATCCCATAGGATCTAGGACACCAGCATCTTTCCTGCTAGCAGAGTTGGGTCCATAAAAGCAGAACTCCTGTGCCACAGGGTACACACTGCCCTGGAAAGCAAGTTAGACAAGAAGCACATTTTCAATAGGTTTAGGGATAAACAGAGCACATTAATATATTTATCATTTCACTACCAATAAAAGCACCAAGCGTTGGAGGAAAATGAGTGGTGGAGAATTTTAGCATGGACTGTACAACCTTACATAGGTTTCTTAATTGAGTACCTTGGGGCATTGCCAGATTTTATTGAGAGCACTGCTCTCTGGCATTTAGGTTTTTGAAAATACTCTTTAGCATTATAGCTTAATGGGGATATATAACTTAAGACCTTTGTTCTGTATTGTCACAAAGTGTTGTTCAAAAATAGCAGATAGATGTGTTAGGAATAAACAAAATCACTTTTATGAATTTTTTTCAGCCAGGATAGAACAGAATGTTAAACTCCCATTCACAGCAACAGGTAACTGTGTGAATCATGTTGTGATATTGTTTTAGAGCTTCCTTCTTCTTCCTTCTTGTGCCATACACTTCCATTCTCCTCTGCTTGATTGTGTTTTCTTTCTCCTGGTCTGTGATGCTTTCCTTCTCGCTGACCCATGGCCAGTGTGTGCACTTTCTCCTGTAGAGACCATCTCAGCTTCAGATTGGAGGTCCTTGTTGAGGAAACCTGCTCCTTCACACTTCTGAAAGGTTTTCTCAGGCTGAGTAGCCAGGAGATTACATGGTTATATTTTGCAAGTTGATTTTTTTGGTTAAAATATCACAGCGTATGAGAGAAAAACAACCATTCCATCATTGATTTTTATTGAAGACTTTGTAAGAGTATCTGAATGTTGATTCACTGTTGTGCAGGCTGAGTTAACACTTTCAGGTATCTGCAAGAAGTAATGTCAGGAAATAGAGTTAAAATAAAGAGAAGATATTTTGTGGCTGAGATTATGATGCTTATTTTAAAATTATGCATCTCAAGATGTCAAGTGTCTTAACATGGCATTTTTGTATGTTGGGAATGTTACTAGGATAGTAAAAGGGCTGGTGTATTCTTTAAGTGTTGTCAGTGTAGCTCTGTCAGTTATGCCAAGCTTAATTTTTTCACCTGCTACAGTTAAATTGGCAAAATTCTGATGCAGAAAAGACGCCACAGGTTGGTGGAGTTTATTTTGCTGTAGTGGGCTGTTGGTATATGCCCTTTCATCCTGGTGTGACTGCATACACAGGAAGGCAAGGTTTGCTGTTTCAGCTGTGCTGGCATAATTAAATGCACAGAGTTTCTCATCTGAGTTCTTAGTCTGAAGCACTTGGGCTGTTGTCCAGTGCCTTGTCTTGTCCTACATAGATTACAAGATACTTGATTGAGGATTTGAAGTTTGAAGTTCTGTATAAGGGATACTTTTGTTTGTTTGTTTGTTTTGGTGTGGGGGAGAGGGCTTAAATCCAAATCTGGACTTGGATTTTGTAATGCATGGATGCACAAAGCTTCTTTTATAAGCATATGTGCTGAGAGCCGTGAAACTTGCTCACGCTGCAGATAAAATGATCACAAGGGAAGCGAAGGCTGATGGTCTCCATCCCAAAAGTCCCTGCTGGACAGCTGTGACCTGGGTGGTACCTGAGGGTGTATTTACTTAACTTTACACTACACTCCAGTGGTCTGATTACCTTAAAAGTAACCCCTGTCCTTGACAGAGGTGTCAGAACTCACCTGGGAAACACCAGCCAGGGGTGGGTGAAGGACCAGAGCTTGAGCTTTATGTATTTGTGTTGTTGTGGTTTTGATCTTAGAGTTACACCGTGTGCTAGTGGACACCCCCTGTATGGTCTACCTGTGAAATAGGCAGCACACCAACGCACTTGTAGGTGAAATTGTTTCCTTGATTTCATAGGCAAAAGAGACCTTTGTCTTGGCTGTGTTCTGTAAATTTATGTGCAAAGGGCTTTGACAATGAAGTGCTGTAATGAAAGTGCTATTTTAGAGAGCGATGTGACCCCATGGGTTGGCCGTCTTGCTGTGCATTAAGCTTTATGCCAACAGCAGTGACCCTGAAGCTGGCACCTAGAGCCCTTACTCCTTACTCTGCCTGAGTTTGGGACTGGTAATGACTTCAGGATTGCTTTGTTGCTGCTGCTCTGCTAAAGTTACCTTCTTTAGTAAGGGGTCGTTCCTTTACCGTGATGATCGAAGTGAACAAAACCAACTGAAAGGAGTCTGGTATGTTGCAAAAGGTTCTTCAAAAAAGATGGGAAAGCACTTGAGAAGCACCCAGGTGTTGACAGAAATGGTGCAAATCCCTCTTTTTAGTTGCAAAAATCCTTTTGGACGGACAAAAGGATAAGCAGAACTTGTATTTACAGTTAATCTGTAATTACAGGGTCACAGACATTTCCTTTCCTTTGTTTGCTTCATATAAATGAGCAATGTAAATTCACTGTAATAAGTGCAGTTTAACTGTGTTTAGATTTTAATTGCTTATAAATCTATAGCTACTATATTTTTTTAATGATTTCAAAAAGGGTGTGCAGGATACTCACACATGTGCACCAAAGGCCCAATCTTGCCACATTTATCTGAAAAGAGGTCCCATTCACATGGGTGGGTATTTTATTTGTGTAGGGACTGCAGAAACAGGCCCAGGCATGGCTGTGAAGGTGTACATAAGTGTATAGTTAGATATAGGGAGTGATTTTCAAGGCAGTAAAATAATTAAAGAAATATATATAAAAAAATCCTAGAGATGAAATGCATGTTGCAACATGTTCACTTTCTGATTGATTTTTCAGATGTTGCTAAAAAAGTGATTGGAAAACTTTGGCATTTGTCAGAAATGCCATATGCAGAAGGGCTTTTGCAGAAAGAAGGACCCTCCTTGTTTTCTGCTGTCATTCTTTCGTGTGCTGAGCACAAGAAAATACTCTTTGACGTCAATAATTTGTCTGAGTTTGAGGATGTTTTGCTTTCCCTTCTCCCATCCTGTCAAAGCTCCAAATGTCTACTCATAACCTTTGAACAAGGGGATACCTGAGTGATGGGAAGTGACTGCCAGATGTGTTTGCCTCAAGTAGAGGATATGAATAGCACGTCGTGCTTTCCCACAGAAAAGGCTTCAGGCCCCAGAGAAGAGAAATCCCCCAACCAGAGGTCTGATCTGCCCAAGAAGAAAGGCTGTCAGCTGTCTGGTGCCACATCCTGAGCTCAAACTGTAATCCCAGCTCCATTGACAAGGATATGAAATCTGAGACAGGGAGAGAGGAAAATACTGTAGTTTAATCCCCAACTCCTCGTATTATTTAGGAGAATCTTTTAAGAAGTTCCTGAGATCTGCATATGCTGGCGATGCAAATCCAGTATCCAGTTGGAAAAACATAACTAGGATTGCTTTGACTTTATTGTCAGGTCAAGAGGAGGCTTATGAATCTGCCAGTGCTTTCGTCAAAGGGAAGGAAGTATTTAGTTGGAATAGTTCAGCTGATTGCTTTTGATTTATGAAATCCAGCTTTGCTGTTGGGCAGAATGGATTGGATGGCGATAGGGCCATTATAATATTTTAGCATATTTTCTGTGATTGCAACAGAGTTGTCAAAGCCAGCTCATGAATTGCAGAGGGAGAGCCATGCTATGGCAGCTCCTCCTGCTGTGATCTTGGGGAGGAGAGACACCGTGGGGAGGAGGTCTGTGGTCGCCTGGAAAAGCAACGTGAAGGGAATATAGGAGATTGCGAGTAGGGTTCTGGTCCAGAGCCTTTAGTGCTGTGGAATAACATGGCAGAGGTGACAGCTAAAGCTCCACATCTTGCAGCAGTCACGAGTAGCTCCTTCAGTCCCCCCAAAAAAATCTGGCCCCAAGCAGGCTTGAGTGGTGATAAATTGAAGGTGATGTTCACTGGGGATGGCCAGATGTAGTAAACGGAAGGAAATCAGCTCTAAGAATAGTCCACTCCGTGGGGGTTTGGTGAATCAGTAGACATGTTGCTCAGACCTTGGAGGCAAAAACACTGGTGGTGACGCAGCTACGTGGGTGGACTGCCCATGCTCAGCCTTCCCTGGAAGCAAAGAGAAATCTCTGATTTGAGTGTGAGCAAAACTGATGTGGATAAACACTGAGACAGGGATCTGTCCTTAATCCTCTAAGGCCACGTGGCTTGTCCAGTTGGGTGATGAACATGAAGATGAAGAGCTCTGAAATGAGCCTTTCCCCCCATCTTGCTTGCCATTGGGTGTGCAGAGAACTTTGGAGCTTTCACAAGTACACGAAGAAGGAAGCAGCAGAATTTGGCAATCCCCAAAGGGCCAGATTCCCTGGGAAGCTCTGGAGGGAGCTGAGGTTTTAGGAATAAAGAGGTTAGTATTTATGTATAGGGCCTTCTCTGAAATCCAGTGATGTGTGTGGAAATTCTGGTGTACTCCTGAAACAGGCTGTAATGATGGGCAGGAGGAACAGCCTCTTGTTTCTTACTCACTTGATTTCAGATACGTTTTTTAACATACTTCACATACGGTGCAGTAGCAATACCATGTTTTTAATGGCGTGCATAAAGAACAAACTTATCTGGAAGCAGAAGTGTTGTGACTGTCACCCTCCCTTCCAGATTTCAACAATTCATCTTTTCAAACTCATCTATGCAAAGCATTTCATCATGGTAGTGTAAATAGCCGTATGAAATCACACATGAGCCCTCTCTACCTGACTGTGTGTATGTGAATCACAGGCCTCAAGAAAAGAGGGTTTTTTTCTGCTTGCTTTAGAGCACCAGCATGGCATTCATCAGTGATGTGAATGTGTTCAAGGCAGGATGCAGCCTGTTCCCTTTGAAGCCAGAACAATGTTTGGATTTGGCTTCAGTAGAAAGAGAAATCAGGTCTTACTTCAGCGTTTGTAAGTCAAGCCAATAACCCACTTCTCATACAAAAACCCCCAAGACTATTATCATTTTATGTCTTAGTATCATCCTGTCTAATGTGGGTGAGACTGCTGGGCATCCCTGTGTTTTCTGCATGGTATTCAAAATTAAAAAAAAAAAAAAATTAAGGAAAATCCCAGCATGTGCCAGGTGTTAGGGCAAGGGAGCCCAAGTCTCAGACTGTCAGCATCTCCAATGCTCCCCAAAGCCCAGAGCATCCAACAAACATCAGAAATGCGGGACTTGGGACATGGTGGGAAGCTTAGAGACAAGTCTGCCTCAGCACTTCAAGGATTGAAAGATGTAAATATGTTACCTATGTGTCTGACTTTCTATCGAGAAGCCATAAATGTTCTCAGTGTTTGATCTTTGGGTAAGTTGCTGTATGTTTTTAACTGTACTAATCACTGTAAAATGTGTTAGCATGTAAAGCAGTGACAAATTAAGCCAGAAAAATCAGATACTGTGTTGGCTGGTTCTTGAGATGGCTGTTCTACCTGAAACTGTCTGATGGACCAAGACACTGAAGTATCTCCAGTGTTCCAAGTGGTTTGTGAATACTCTGGTTATTGAGTGGAACAAGCATAATTGAGTTAATTCCTATTTGTTAACCTTGTGTAGTCTGAGTGATGCACAATTATGTGTGCATTAGAGCCTGTCCCCTTAAAGATGAGGAAAACTGAGTGTCCCTGCACTGTCTGGGACAGGATGTGATGATTTTTGCTTCATGCCTGGGCCCTCCTTGTTGTCAGCTAGGGGGTCCTTGGTCAAACCTCTGCATCCAGCCCATGTAAATCATGTAAAACATACAGCTGTTGGCTGTTGAATACGTTCCTGGTTTTCACCTGCTGGAAAACAAATGCTTAGTTTGGGAATACTGGAGTAAAACTTTGTGTCTTCACGCTGGAGGAGCTTGGGCTATGGCAAAAATAAAGCTGTTTCATGTTTGTTATTTCTGTAAGGTGGTGAAATCCATGCAGGGTCATGTTGGTTTCACACTGATGTTAATCCCTTGTGTCCATCGACACACCTTTCTGTTGTCAACCCTCCACCCTGTAACTTTTGCTTATTATAGTTTCTGTAGCTGTACTATGGTTGTAATAGGAAGTCTATCAATTGCTGTAAGCCATAACTAGAACAGTAATCAGGGTATTTTCTTTTTGGTCTGTGTCACTGTGTTTGAAAGATGATTTAATTCTATTGAATAAACAAATCACTTTAACAGTTTTCTGTGAAAGGAAATCTTTGGGCCACTCATTGTGCCTTCACACTACTTCTGTATTTTCTGTTGTTCCCTGTCTCTGAGCAGGGAGAGGGTTAAAAGTTCAGCTGAGAGAAATTGGTTCATAAAAGTAGAGAGTACCAGTGTGGAATTAGATGATGACATTGCATAATTTATAAATATGTAAAAGTATATTTAGGGTCATACAATGAAACAAATTGAAAATGTGGTATTTTGATTACTGAATATTCCGTGTGTATTCTGGATTGTTGACTGTAGAATATCTGGGCACAAGTAGCAATCTATGCACAGACAACCTTTGCAAAGCTTTTGCAATCCCAGGACTTGCCTACTTACACCTTTCTAACAGCTCTGTCCTTTACTGTCCTCACCCTTGATATGAAATCATCTTCCTTGGATCTGGTCTGTCTTATTCAGACTCAGTCTTACAAATTTACACTTCCATCAATATTCCCGGAGAAATAAAACATAAATGTAAAAATAGCTGTGGTAATACAGAACAGCAGATGAAACAACCATCTATTTTTTGAAATTGGGTACTTTCCCAATTGGCGTTCTATTGTTCCTAGATTATAAACTGAAATAGGAATAGGTAATAGAAATAATACGATCTGGATATTATTGCTGGTATAAGGAAAATGTGAATGACTTTGAAGATGTAGAGCTGTGGTGACTACTATAGGAATCAGTTCTCATTCTTGCTGACATTAAAACTGATAGATGCACTTCCTTCCCCCAGCTGCTTGTGATTATTGTTAGTGATTATTCAATCAAGGAAAGGAAACATGTGGAGAGGGAAAAATGAATAGACAAATTGACACTGGATGATATAATTTCTGTCTATCACATTGCAAATTGCTCAGCTAAGCAAGCAATCAAAGAATGGTTCATTTCCTAAAGCCTGCAGCATCCATCATTTTCCTTAGTGGCATTTGCAGCCTTGGCTCTGAGAAAGTCTCCACAAAAAGCTGCAGTGAATTACAGAGATGCTTCACCACAGTCTGACAGTGCCCAGAAGTGGGCACTTAGGAAAAGAGCAGAAGAAATAGAGGAAATAATAAATGGCCCTTCTGCTGGTATTCCCCCAAAACGGTATTGCCAGCTTGTATTTTTGGCCTCGGCAGTGCTATTGGCACTGAGTGTCAGATTCTTGCTTTGTGTTTGTGATGAAATGATTCGTTTTGCTTTTGTGAGCTCCCAAGGGCACCCAGGAGGATGTCCTTGGATTGTGAGACCTGTCAGGTGGAGCCAGGCCAGGGTAGATACTGATGTCCCAGATCTGCTCCTCTGAGCTGAAGTCTTAGCAGTCAGGTAATTTTATCACTTAGTTGTTTTCTTGCTCTACGGCTTCACTTATCTCTTAGTCATCCCAATGGGTCTGGCTAAAGGAATAAACCATTTAAATCCGTAAAAAAAAATTATTGCCCATCACAGGGTGGGGAAATACTACATTAATTGTGTATAACTGCTGCCACAGTCACCCCTTCAGGTAGAGAAGACACGCTGTTCACAAGGAGGTCAGTGCCAAACCTTCCTGTGTGCAGAAGCTCAGACATCATTCTCTTTTCCTACACCTGAAAACTATTGAGGTAGTAAGTTCAGGGAGCATAAGTATTTTGGTAAAGGTGGGATGTAGAAGGTAGATGTCTCTCTAGACCTCAGGGTCAGTAACACAATGTCTGGGTGATACAAAGGTCCTTGCTGTTGAGATATCTAGTCCTTCAGGGGAAGGAGAAGGGACTCTTGGAATCCCACTGACTACTGGGAATTCAGTGCTGCCTTTTGAGACCTCCAGACATGCTGATATATTATGGGTCTTCCAAATGTAAGGTGTGCTGCCAGGCCGGGTTTAACTGGTCTGATAAAGTGTGACAAAATTTATCAACAGAAATAAGATTTCTCTTGGTTTTATTTCATCTCTAGAAATAATAATAAGTGCTAAAAGTCACTGTTTTCCTTTCACAAGGTGTCTTCTGTTTATTTTTGCAAGGGATAGATAGATGTTGCCAGCTGTACTAACCCCCAGGACCATCACACTCTTGGTTTTTAACAGTCTTTTCGCCTTGCTGGGCTTAGAGTCAGACTTTGCAAAGTGAAGTTCATCCTTCTCCCAGATGAGGTGAATGAAATGCTGCTGAGGTGTCTGAGCTGATGCCTGGAGCTTGACAGGAGCATTTTTGTCTCACTCTCTGTTTGCTCAGAGGCACTTGATGAAGTTGTGGGCTGCACTCAGGTCAGGCAGGCGAGTGCCTTTCAGGCAGTGGAAGTTAATCTTGGTTACAGCCGTGTTTCTAAGCACGTTGTTTCCCTTGAGAAGTGCTGAGGCACTGATAATTTTGCAAATAATTTGCCATCTTTGCCACTCAATCCAAAAGCCACCAGGCAACAAAATAAAATACTTGAGTCCCTCATGCCCTGCTCTTTCAATGTTTCCATGAGCATGTGGCACAGGATGATAAATACAGAATATGTGCCCCTTTCACCTGAAAAGATTAATGACATTTTTGACTTCCTGCATAAGTGTTTCAGAATGGGTTTTGGTTTTTTGTTTCAATTCTTTCTCCTCAATCACATCTCAGAAAATATGCTTCGCTTTCAGACTGGCCCCAAAACCAGGCATGGTCTGAACTCCTGCTTTGGTGCCTGCCACGGAGGAAGTTTAAAAGCCAATTTCTCCTGACAGCTTTGTAAACAGCCCAGGAGGTTCCTGGTCTTGCTTGAACCACCTTCTTTTCTAATGAAGATGCATTTTTAAATACATTTCTTTTTCTCCTTAACACTCACAATTTTATGGCTCTTTCGCATTTCTTCCTTGCAACCATACTCAATGAACTGCATGTAGCAATGCAAATGTTGGGATAAGATGCATTTCCCTGGATTTTCCATGCTCCTGGGAACAAGGAAGCCCAAATGCATGTCCATTACTTCAGGATTAGCTGTGGCAGCGGCACTTAAGGCAGTACTATATTTGTTTATAAATATCACAGGATCATAGAAACACAGACTGGCTTGGGTTGGAAAGATCATCTCATTCCACCCCCTTGCCATGGGCAGGGACACATTCCACTATCCTACGTTGCTCCATCCAACCTGACTTTGGACACTTCCAGGATCCAGGGTCTCACCACCCTCACAGCCAAAAATTTCTCACCAATATCCCATCTATCCCTGCCCTCTGGCAGTTTAAGACTTGCTCTCTGCCTTGGCTGAAATTTAGCACAGGAGTTGAAAAGCTGAAAGGAGGGACTGACAGGCACTGACTGGGCACTGACACAACATGTTCTACAAGAAACAATGTCAACAGGCACTATTTACTCCAAATATTAATCCCAATAGCTGCTATGTAAACCTTTTATTATCCCAGTGGATATGCAGACGCTGTGCTAAGCTTTGTCACAGAGAGGAGGTGGTTAAGGCAGGTACAAATGTTACTCCGTGATTCACCTGGGAAAGTAAAAAGTTTTTTTTTTTGGGTGAGTTTTCAACCAGATCACCAGATGCTGACTGTCCTCACCAGGGTCTGTGATGCACTGAGCTCTCACCAGCTGTGCATCTTTGTGGCACAGCTCATATCCTCCTCCTGTGCTGAGCATTTCTGACCACTCGTGGTGCAGAGCTTTGGTAAGTAATGATAAGCTGTTGCTTGAAAAATGTATTTTTATGATTAGCAAGCTTTGTAGCTGCAAGAGCAAAAGATCTAATTTCGGGGGAATAATGAATGTCTACCTTAAAAAATTTTTAATCTATTAGCCTTTTTATTTTTAATTCTATACTCACAACCAGCAGAAAAACCAATCGATGCATTCACCGAGCAATCAAAGAATATATTAAAATAATTTGGCCATGCCTCCTTATTCTAAGCCCCCTCCTAAGCCCCCATGTCCCCTCCTTTATTTTGATTAAAAACCATTGTTATCTGTTACATAGTTTTATACCATGATTATGGCTATTTAAAGCAGCTTGCTAAGAGGGACAGCTATGTGTTAAATGCTCCCGGTAATCCATCCATAAATCACATAGACTTAGACGGGTCTGGTTGAGTTTTTAGCCTAGACTATCCCTTTTTAAGCCCAGTCATACTCTTTGCACAAGAAAACTGAACATGGCTCCTCTCAGAGTGTTAAATTTCATAATTTTTGAGTAAGCTCAGCCTGGCTTTTTCTAAAGCTGAGATCTTCCTTGTTGGACATTTGAGACACAGTCCCAGTGTGGTAAGACACTGACAAACGCAGAGGTGAGATCTCATCTCTTTGGCCATTGATTTCCAACAGCCTGAGGAGCATTAATGAACTCAGCTCTATATTGTTCAGATTCTCAATTTACAGATGGAAAAGCAGAGACAGGAAAAAGCTGAGTCTGTACCTCCTGCAAATTTAAGCAACAACACTAAGCATGACATTTTTCTCGCCTAAGTTTAGCATGCCCAGCGTAGACCCTACGTGGGAGTCCTTGCCAAGGTCCTGTTTTTAGAAACGCACCCCAAATTTACCAATTGAAGCCAGGTATTGGTTTTGTTTCCTCCCCCAAAAGGTATTAGACTGATTGCAGTTCACGAGTGCCTCATGCTGCCTTTCTTCTTCCTCCTCTGCACCAGCCAGGAAGGGACCAGAGCTGAACACAGACATCATCCCACACCTGTCCAAGGTCAAAGTTAGGCTTNAAAAAGAAAGAAAGAAAAGAAAAGTAAAATAGGGCTGGTGTTTAAACTTGGAGCTCTCTGCTGATTTGCATAATTCCAAAACGAATGAAAATCCAGCTGATGTAAAAGGCTGTAATTTAGGAAGGGCACTCATCCCCACGGAGCCAGCTTGTGTTGCAGAGAGGTTTGTGCTCATTATATGGGCTCTGATATTGGGACCTGATTGCTTTTCTAATATCCATGTATTATTTACACCATGCTACTGTTGCAAACTCCTTCTGACTCCAGATCTGTTGTTGCTGTAAGGTCTTTATTGGAGCAGCACAAGGTCAGGCTAACCCACATTATTCCTCTGTAAATGACCCAAGTGCAAGTGAGACCCAAATCAGGACCCTGGGGTATTAATTTGCTTTATTGCCATATCTTGATAGGTGGTTATTAAGTACTTAACTATTAACTATAATGTTCCTGCTTTATTTATTACATAGAAATGTGTCATAAGGGTTTCCTAGGGGTTTCTTCAGGAGAAAGGCTTGAAGGGAAAACTGAGCAAGACATGCACACCGAAGGTGATTGGATCAACAGTGACTGGGACAACATTAGTCTTCAAACTCCCAATAGACTTAGTTAATACCCTTGCAAACCACACTCCAGAAATCATATACATAAAATTATTATCCCACAGAAAACTGTTAGTGTGTAGTTTCAGATTATTCTGATTTTCTTCAAAGTGAAATTACAGACTGGAATGGGCTGAGGGGAGTGTGAGAGCCTTGTCAGCATAAAATCTAACTCAAAATATAAATGTAATCAGCTTTGGCAGGGCCAGCCTGGACAAAGAACAGTCCAGGTAAGGAAAGCAGTGGAATGCCATGTAGACACATTCCCAGATGTTGTTTATAATTTGCCCTGTTCATGTTTGAGGTGATAGTGTCCCTGCTTACTACTTGTTCTTTGCTTTCCTTGCTCTAAGCATGCTGTTCTTGTCTTTATCTTCCCGAGGACACATCCTACACCATTCCATATCTCCACCTGTGCTGATCATGGACCCACTAAGGCACTCAAAAGTGATGACTTCTATCATCATTTGAGTATTTCATTGTGGCTTGAGCTCACTGATGTTGGTGTTGGATGGAGGCTGCTCCAAAAAAGCACAGTTCTGGCTGTGTATGAGACAGTTAGGGATGTAGGAACCCTCTGACAGCACTTGTGTGCCCATCAGTGTGGTGCTGGGACACCCATCCTGGCTGTGCAGGCAGACACTTGGCTCCCTGTGGTCATTCCCTCTCAGCCACGCAGAAAATCAGGCTTTAATAGCAAAACATCCCTGATATTAACCCCAAGCCAGTAATCTTCACTGGGTTTAGGAGGACACTGTGTAAATGAAGGTGGTGTAGCACAGTTTCTGAATTCAATAGCTCAAGGTGGCAATGGCCTCCCTGCTTGTGTGATGAAATATCATTTTCATTCCACCAATACCTCTGTCTGATTTGAACAAGGATAGTATGCCTGGTTTTCCACTTTTTTCTGGTCTTGCACACGTAGCCAGGAGGGGTAACTGTTGCCAGATTAAAGGGGTGCCAAATAAACCACATTTAAAGAAAAAAAATCTAAAAATTTAACAAGGACAAATTTTATTATTCAGTGAGGATATTAATGCAGCGCCTGAGTAGCTTTTTCCTCTCATTGTCACAGTCAGTGAGTCTGATGTGAAAAACACTTAAAAAAAGCAAACTAGCACAACCCAACCCGATGGTCAGCTGCCAGACAGGAAATCCAGGGTGAGAAGGATGAGGTGGGCAGGTTGGTCCTGGGAGCTGGTCTCATGTGCTTGAAGCTGCTCTGTATTCTTGGAGCACAGCTGAAGGAATGAAAAGCCCTTTTTCTCTGTATTGATATTCCTGTGCTGTTGTTTTAGTTTGTTGTTGGGTTTTTTTTTCTAAATTAAGTCCATGTCTTTCATTCACACACACACTCACACACTCTGGGTTTCCATTTGATAAGCTCTGGCTCATTTATTCTCCTTTCAGCAAATCCCACTGTCTCTTCTTCCCTGAATCAGTCCGTGCCTTCTGCAGCAGAATTAAGTTATTTTCCATTTCACAACTTATTCCATGACAGACTAGGTTGCAAATGTAAGAGAGGTGGCGCATTTTCATTTCTTAAAAAACAGCCAGTAATCAGAGAAAGAATTTATGCTAGTTCTGTTTAGAAAAATCCATGTTGCAATATATCTCATTATTTATTAAGTTCCAAAGTCTGATTCAGACTGACTCTTGCAATATGTCTTCCATCACCCCCTTAAATTATTATTCATATTTAAAACAATAGGCTTTGAACTTCTGACACAAAAAGCTTCCAATACTTTTTTCCTTTAGCTTTTTGAAGCCGTTGAGTTCACTAACTGCCTCCCTTATTTGTTTCAAGGTTTGTCTTTCTGACTCTTCAAAAGCCAATAAAGCAAAGACTCCTTCAGTATGTGCTCACATATACACAGGCATGGAAAACTGGGACGTGTAAACTGAAAAGAGGTCTAAATTCAGTTATTTTTCTGAGGAATGATGTGCTGCAGGGTGGACATGACTGGCTGGGACCTGCTGGTCCATGCTGCATTTTGGGCTGGCAGTGACACCCTAGACAGGGTTTGAGCACCTTGAGATCCCACCTGTACACCTCATGACAGGGCTGATCAGTTTAATGCCTTCAAGGTTCAGTATTAAGCCTTAAAGGTTGCTCTTTCAAAGAGTCTTTGTGAAATACCACCTTGCTGGTGGATGGATCTCCATTAAACCAGCTCTGTAATTATGCAGTATTTTAATTACAGTGAAAACTATTTATTCTACAAAAGACAGTGCATCTGGTGAGTTGTGACCTAGGGAAGAACAGCAGATGGTGTCCTCAACGCAGGGCTCTGATCACATTTTCCTAAGACTCCTGCACTGACCTAATTTAGTTCCTAATGCAGAGCAGTGGTTGACCTTTATTTTCATCAAGTGCAGGTCAAGCTGAACCCCTTGTACAGCTCTTCCCAGTTGCCCTTTGTTCCTTTTTCCAGAAGAAAGTGCTTTGGAAAGAGGGAGGTAATCTGTGCTCAAGTCTGAATACTGAAAAGCACAAAAATATCTTAAGGTCTATTTATCTTCAGGACTGAATATTCTCAATTATATAGGACACACTCGTTCAAACAAACCTGGTCTGTGCCTTGAGAAGGGGATTTTATTGTTCTTTGATGCTGAAAGTCAGAAACTGCAGGTTTTTAACTCTTCTGTAGAAAAGAAAAAATGGATCTACTCTGTAGTGTATGGAGAAAGTCGAAGTGAGTTAAATGGGGGAAGGGAAGTTACGATGTATCTGCAATGGCAGAAAATCTCATTAGTGGGCAATTAGTTATTCTTTTTATTACTATTATTTCATTATCACTCTGTTATTGTCTCCCCACCATCTCTCAGAGGCTGATAGGTCTTTACTGGCTTCATATTTTTTTTAAAAGCCCTCATTAACTCTGTCAGGACTCTCAGCTGTCTCCCTTTGGCACATAAATACCCCGAGCTGCCACCTGGCTGGGTTCCTGTACTCAGGGCAGCCAAGACCTCAGGAAGAACTTTTCCTCTCTTAGGTGGCTTCATTTAGCAGTCTGCAACCAGGAGCTGAAGGAGGGAACTGGAAAAGCACTTACAGAGCAAGAACAAGCACCATGGGGTTGGGGAAGAGGCTCCAGTCTGCTGGTGGGTGTGCTGGCTGGGTAATGGCTTTCGCTTTTCTGTCTTTTATACCCCATGATCTGTATGCATGCAGGTCCCTTTTCCCTCCAGAAAATATGCCAAAACAATGCTGAGCTACATTATAATATTACTTTCTATTTTTTTCTGCAGTAGTTAGACAGAAACGTATGATTGCCTTAAGAATCTTTTATGTCTGTAAGGAGAAAGTAGTTAAAATATGCAGATTAAAAAGTCTGCCATAATAGCTTATGTTTACTTTGAGCATGATAATATTATTTTGCAGACAANTTTTTTTTTTTTTGCTTTTTGGTCAAGTCTTACCACATTATCCTCTGCAGGAGAAGACAGGTGACATCAAAAATGAGTGCTGCTCCTTAGCACAGTTGGAAGACGACTGTAAGAATATGCATAAATTGGGGTTAAGAGTAATGGAGTGCCCTGTTCACTCCCTGCCACAGCTTCACTCTCAAAGGAACTGAATTTACATAAGTTAATAAAGAGGAAATAAAAACTTAAATGATGATTTGGTAGCTTATTATTATAATAAGCTTCTCCAAATCCATATTATTAGAGGGGTGCATAGGTTAGATTGCTGTAGTGTGAGACAGGAGGTTTCTTAATATTTTAAAGGAAATAATGCAGACTAATGCAGACTTGAAGATCTGGGGGGTTTGACTCCATGATCCTTAAACATCTTTTTCAAACCAAACCATTCTATGCTCTGACACTGGCAGTGAGGGTTGAGCTGTGTGGAAAATCTTTATGGCAAAATGGTAAAGGATGAGAAACTATTCCTGCTTTCTCTACTTATTTCTTTTTATTTTCACATGAGACGACATGCTAGTGAAACTTACCAAAAGACCAAGAAGAGTTACACTTTCACAGGCTCTTTACTGACTATACATTTTAATTATTCCCTTTTGTAGGATCATATGGGAAAATGCGCATCTCTCAAAAAAAAAAAGGCATGATTTATCCTCTGTGTGTTGGAGAAAATGTACAGTTGAGTTTTGGAGCAGTGCCCTGTGCTTTGAACTGCTTTAACATCACCACAGAAATCCCTGTTTGAACTCTGGGGTCCAAGGCTTAATTTTAAGCCCAGCTTGGGTGTGTTGCTGGACTGAACCCAAGCAGGGGATGGAGAGGCCCAGTGATGCATGTTCCTAATCACTGACTTCCAAGGCAAGGATTTTTTTTTGTGGGTTTTAATGTCTTGAAGGCTGTTCCCTGCTGTGATAAGGGATATCGAGGGGGAGGTTTGTCCTTAGCTCTGCCAAGAGCCCCTCAGGAGTGCACAGGCTGCTCTTCCAGTGACACCAGTAGGCACTGGTGGCCTCTGTCCAGAGAAAACATCCGTCAAAGGATGTCTGAGGAAGTTTTCCAGAAAACCTTCTGACATAAAGAATTTCCACAAAGGGGAAAAAACATTAACAGGGTTAAACAGCTGAATGCATCACCTGGCTGCATGTCTAGTTATTGTCATATATCATTACCTAGTTGTAGCAAATTATACACGTTGAAGGTGTCCCTGGTCATTATAGGGGATTTGGATTAGATGACCTTAAAAGTTCCTTCCAACCCAAACCATTCCATGTTTTCATATCCAACGCCATTATGTGCTGCAAAGGGCATCACTCTCCCCACACAGGAGGCAGCAGTGAACTTTGTCTGCTCCAGCACTCAAAGGGCTGTTTAGTTTGGTGTGTACTGGCTCCAGTGAGACTGCTGACAGGGTTACAGTGAAGGAGATAATTAGTTTGTTGATGGGTTGATGAGAACCAGTCTCAAGCCAAGTCACAGAAAGCCACCCCCGAGATGCTAAAGCTGGGAACCAGACCTGCTGATGGCAGGATGAGAGGATGGGAGCTGCACTTATCTAGGCCTGCTGAAAACAGCACAAAATATGTCCTGTTGTAGGGCAACAAGATTTGGAAATTTTGGCCTTTTGCAATTTCTTTGTGAAGGGAATAAAAGAAATGTCCCAAATGCTTTCTCTGCAGAGATCTGAATGGGGCTTGTGACTTGGCCCTCAAGCACTTATGACTTCCAGAACACAGAGAGGCAGTAATGACATTTCTCTCTTCACCTCCTTTTCTAAAGGNGTGCTTGTTTGCTCTCTATGTGTGCACATACATATATATATATATATATATATGCACATGATACAAGCTCTCCCTGCCCCTGTCATGTTGTCCTTCTCTCTTTGCACTTGGGAAGGTGACTGTTGTTCTCCTCTTTGTTTTGGAGTTCAGTGGTGTAGAATCACAAAGCCTATTATTTACGATTGCTTAGGTGGATACTGAGAGTTCATCTCAAAACGGTTCATTTCAGAAATCTAATTTCAAAACTAACAGCAAATAAAAAAAAAATCATCTGTTTGCTTCTTGGTGTCTGTGTTGCTAAAACATAGAGCAGTGGGCAAGTGTTTAGTCTAGGGGAAAGGAGGTTGAGGAGTAATTTGTCACTCTCTACAATTCCCTGAAAGGAGGTTGTATCCAGGTGGGGTTCAGTCCCTTCTTCCAGATGACAATTGGCTGGACAAGGAGAAATGGCCTCAAGTTGCACCAGAGGAGGTTTAGATTGGATATTAGGAAAAATTTCTTCATGAAAAGGGCTATCAGTATGCCCAGGGCAGTGGTGGAGTCCCCATCCCTGGAGGGATTTCAAAGCCACGTGGATGTGGTGCTTGGGGACAGGGGTTAGTGGTGGCCTTGGCAGTGCTGGGGGAATGGTTTGACTCTGTGGTCTCAAAGGGCTTTTCCAGACTAAATGATTCCGTAATTTCTGCCCATGTGTGCAAAGTATTGTAGGTCTGGTGCAAAGCCTTATCAGGAGTGAAAATCTTCTGAGTCTGTTGGGGTTTGAGTAATACCCTGTCAGGTGATTTTGGCCCTTAATCTAACATTTTACGAAATGAAAAAAGTCTCTCTGCTCATCTATCAGAGCATGCAGTGACATGCAACAAGTCCACAAAGCGTGAAACAGAGTGAACCATGAACTCCTACTGCATTGCTAAGTGTCCCCGTGGAAACAGAGTTCAAACAAGAGCAATGAAAAGCCTGGAAACTGGTCTGAAAATGGAAAAGTCAAGCACCTTAGTTCACCTCTGCATGGTCTTTTTGTGGCAGTGCCTGCCTGGGCACCCAAAGTCACTCTTGCTTCAACCTGGCAGGTGTCAGTAGAAAAGATGTTGTTGGAACCTGAATTCAGATGTTGACAGATAATCACCAGGGGAGATGTTGAACTTTTATTGTAACCATGCTGAATTCTCATATTGGAAGCTTTATTTTTGAATACCCCAGCATTCCACTACAGGTACAAATGTTGCTATCCAGTCTCACCAGTCACAGTACGAGCAGGAGGACCTGCAGTCACCAGACCAAAATCCAACAGTTCACTATGGGAAGTGTTAGTGCAAAAGGATGTAAAACTTGGTTTGTTCTTTGCCTGTGCTGTGAGAGTATTTATTAGCAGTTTTGCAAGCAGGAGGTAGCCAAGCAGGCTTTGTCTTGAAGTGCTGAAACACTGGCACAGGTTGGGCAGAGAAGCTGTGGCTGCCCCTGGATCCCTGGACGTGTCCAAGGCCAGGTTGGACAGGGCTTGGAGCAACCTGGGCTGGTGGAAGGTGTCCCTGCCCATGGCAGGGGGTGGAATGAGATTATCTTCAAGGTCCCTTCCAACCCAGACCATTCTGGGTTTCCAGGACCTGAGCATCTCCTTCTTGCCCACTGTTGCAGCAGTGAGAGCCCTTGTGCAGCTGTGATGGAGTCACGTATGGACAAATGACACAGAGGGAACACGTGGGAAGAGAGCTGAGGGTACCTGGGGAGGGAGCTGGTCTGGTGCATTTGGGGAAGCTTATTTGCATGTGTACAGCTACTTACAGCCGTATTCAGATAAGGAGTGGGAAGCAGTGAGTCCTGCTGGAAATAACTAGATGAAGTCTGACAGCCTGAGAGTAAATCCATGGCACAGACAGATAAGGGGTATTGCTGTTTCTTGGGTTAGGTCTGGATCCCTGCAACTCTGACAGCTTTTCTGNGAAGAAAGTTTGGCCAGAAGTTGACTTTCATTACCTCTTTAGCGTAGTCTGTGTGCTGCAAAGCCTTAATACTTTTCCAAGATAAGCAGCATTGGGAGGATGAGGATGGTATTATGAGAGGTAGACAATGCTACCAGGGTGACTTAGAGATTTGGTGTGAATAAAAAGAGAAATAAGCCCATTCAGCCCATGTGTGTTTACACAGACTCACAGGTACCACTTCAAATCCCATGTCAGAGTCTGTATGGGGCTTGTAGGACTG